>CM074784.1:26203938-26575063 GCA_037355745.1 Pseudo-nitzschia multiseries | reverse complement strand
AACCTCGTGCCCTTTGTTGTGTTTAGCCACAAGTCGTAGTCGTTGTAAAGGAAAAGCAATGCAAAAGCTTCATCGCTTGGGGTGAAAATGTTACTGACTGTCATTCTGACTGATTTTCTTTTGAAGTCTGTCTGTTTTGGTGACACCGCTCCAAGAATTCTTTTCATGAAGTATTTGAATTCTGGTGAATTTTTCCGCCAATAGTCTTTGTGCAATTGGCACCTATTTTCTGAGTTAACGTCTTGTGTGTCCGTGATTAGAACCGTTCCTGGGAAACTATCTGGTATCTGGTTGCTCCTTTTATCGTCTACGTGTCAGTGTTAATATGACCAAAATGTTAGAATGGATTATGAAAGATTGCACGCCGGCAATCATTTTCTTGTTGGTTGTGTACCTTTGTAGTTTTTCCTGGCAAGAGTTTGAGTATTGTGCCTACACGCAGTCACTGCTCGGCAATAAATTCCACTCCACTTTTGGTCCTTTATATCGATCGTATTTGGTATTTCATTGTTATTTGTTAGTTTTGCAATTTTGAATATCGTTGCCTTCACGAATCTAATCTCTGGCGGGAATTTAAATTTCCTGAATGCTTTTTCTTTGACATGTTTGACAATGTTGTTTTCCAAGTTAATGTTATCGGAGTCTTTTGTTGTCTGTAGAATATTTCTATTGCTACTGTCTGTGGTTTTATATGTTTGGCTATCGTTTGTGTTTGTTTGGTCACTTTCCGATACACTGCTGTTTGGGCTGTTTGTGTTATTGGTAACAATGGTTTTACCTATCACCGGACTGCAACTACTACTCAGTTCTACCATTATTTTTTGTTAAATCGTGCACCTCAACTTACCGTTTTTTTCCTTTGATTGATTTGGCGCGCTATTTTTATGATAATAATGTTGTTTGTAGGAATCGTTTGGTATTTTTTTTTCATTCATACTGTACACACTGTAAGCTCTTGATTTACTGTCTCCAAGGAATTGCTGTATTTCAATTAATTGTACTATCTGTGAGTGTTGTTGTACTGTCGCCTGCCTATTTTTTTTTAGCGTGCCGTGATATTCTGGAATGTGGAGTCCTCAAAATTTTGGCGCGGACCCAAACATTTTGATGTTCCCTACCTTACCGTACTTACTGTACGGTACCATATCATTCCGTATTTATTTATTTATTGTATTTCAATTTTCTGCAACGGCGTTGCAGGAAATTCTATTTTTTGGGTGGTTGACAGTCACCCCTTAATTAATTTTGGAGTGGATCACAATTTGTAGGTTCAACGGAGGAAATGCCGTTTTTGTTGTTTTGTTACTTTGTAAGGAGTACATTTTTTGAATGTATCGACTTCTTTAGGTGACATTTTACTTCATTTCCGTTCAATTTTTTGCACTTAATTTGTACCGGTGATACCGTCGAGATTGTCATGCTCTTTTTTTTGTAATGGAATCCTTACGGAGTTGCAGAGTTAGTGTTTCACGCATCCCCATGCCCCACAAGGAACGGGACAGTTGTTATACTCCTCTAAATCTTCCGGTGAATTCCAACGTTTTTCGTAAAGATTTAGCCATTTCTTAATTTTCCACTTGTTTTCGTCATGTTCCCTCTTTTCCCCCCTGTTTGTCAATTCTTTTTACTTTCCCGTTTTTTCTTTTTTGACTGTTTTCTAGCTTTGTTCATGAACGAATCCCACTTCTGTTTGGTACATTTGTTTTCCGTGTTTTTGTTATTTATCTTCTCTTCCTTAATTGTCGGAAATATTTCTTGTGTTGAGTACCACTCGTTATCGTCTGTTGATCTGCAATACCATTCCAATCTGCCATTTTCGATGATTGCCTCATTCGTCTTTTTGCGCCAGTTGTTGACCCAAATGTACGTCATACAAGGACGGTTCCCAGGGTGGTAATGTATACATTCTTTTATGTGTTCTCTTGCCTCCGGCGTCAGATTACTCCATTTTTTTGCAGGGAAAGTACGACCATCTTGTATCATTCTCTCTCGTTCTATTGATTTTACTTCCGGTCCAATACCCACGTTGTTGTAGCACTTAATGTCGTCAGATGTTTTCAATGCGGGATAACCACATGAAATGTATGCAAGAATGACTCCCATTGCTCATACATGGTCCATCCTGTCAGTGTTCCCTTCTTTGTAGTCGGGAAATACTTCCTCGGTTATGTACTTGAAGCATTGCTCCCAAATGCTCAAAGCTTCGTCCTCCTCGAAAATGTCCTTTTTTGCTGTTGAGTCTTTGTCGCACTTCTTCTATCTTCTGGCATCCACTAAGGATTGTGTTAACCAAGTGTCCGTTTTTGGCACACAACGCATCAAATCCTGTTTCGAAATGGTATAGAAACGGGTTTCCGTGGTTGTTTATGTCATTGTGGTTTAGCTCATGCATCTGTTTGTTGTAATCCTTGGACAAGACAGTACCCCGGGTTGGCACAACTGTTGTTTTGTGTGTCGGTTTAGGTGTTTTGTTTTTCATTTTCCTGTTATTTCCCATTTGTAACGCAGTCATGCACCTAGTTGTACCACAATACACCTAACGTTCGTAATCCAACACCGAATCATAAAGTTGGTGTATGTTGTTTTCTCCAGGCGTAGTAACTTCAGTTTTTGGTTGTGGCTGCTTTTTCCCGAACACGCATAATTCTTACTATTGTTACGGAAATAGTCTGACTCAAAAACAGACTAGCTTTAAGTAGTGTAACTTTCCTCATCCGCATGCGATTGGTTCTTGATATACCGTAGATATGAACGTGTCCAGGTGGATCGATTCCTCCTGTAGAGACGTGTACAAGATGTATTCTTCGTAGTTCTTTGGTACTATTTTTTTTAATATTGTATTGGTACGCTGCACATAAATTGTCTGATTCATAAACAGACTAGCTTTAAGTAGTGTAACTTTCCCCGTTTGGATATGATTGGTTCTTGATATAGATGTGAATGTGTCCTTTGGATCGATTCTCCCGTAGGTATGTGTCCAAGGTGTGTTCTCCGTATTTTTTTGTATTATTTTTTTATTATTGTATTGGGACGGTGCACACAAATTGTATGTTTCAAAAACTGACTAGCTTTAAGTAGTGTAATTTTTCCCAATTGTGTATGATTGGTTATTGATATAGAGGTGAACAGTGTCCAGTGGTTCGATTCCCCCGTAGAGACGTGTACCAAGGGTAGTGGATTCAGCAATTTTTTATTATTTTTTTTTTATTTTCTTATGAAGAAGTAACCAAAATAGAGTTTCTCAGTTCTTTTTTGAGTGCAAAAGTGTGTTCTTTTCTGCAATTTTTGAATGAATATTGCTCATACTAATGATTGGGGAGACAATGAAACAATATTGAGGACAATTCTCCGGCTATTACTTTAGTCAGTATGAATTGTATAATAATGTTTGTCCCTGGTCATGCATGCCCCAAAATTGTGATTCCTAGTCACTTTTTGAGTACAAGAGTGTGTCATTCGATGCAATTGAAGGATAAATATTGCTCATACTATGTATTTGGTAGACTATGGAACAATGCTGACATTTCTCAGGCTTATACTTTAGTAATTATGAATTTTATAATAATGTTAGTCCCTTGCCTTGGATGTACCAAAATAGTGATTGCTAGTCACTTTTGTATTGGTAAAGTGTGTCATTCTAGGCAATTGAAGGATGAATATTGCTCATACTAGTATGTATTGTTGGGTGGACTATGCAACAATGCTGACCTTTCTCAGGCTGATACTTGAGTAATTAGTATGAACTTTATATTAATGTTTTTTCCTTGCCATGCATGTACCAAATTATTGATTGCTAGTAATTTTCTAGTGAAAAATTGTGTCATTACAGGCAATTGATTGATGACTATTGCTACTACTTTGGATCTGTGGGTATACTATGAAACAATAGTATAGATATATCTCAGGTTGATAGTTTATTTGCTAGTATGTATTGTATAATAATGTTTCTCACTGGCCATCCATCATGTACCCAAATAGTGATTGGTAGTCACTTTTGTATTGGTAAAGTGTGTCATTCTAGGCAATTGAAGGATGAGTAGTATTGCTCATACTATGTATTGGGTAGACTACTATGCAACAATGCTTACATTTCTCAGGTTGATACTTGAGTAATTATGAATTTATATTGTTTGTCCCTTGTCATGCATGTACCAAATTATTGATTGCTAGTAATTTTTTATTGGAAAAGTGTGTCATTACAGGCAATTGATTGATGAGTATTGCTACTACTTTGGATCGGTGGGTATACTATGAAACAACAATAGTATAGATATATCTCAGGTTGATAGTTTACTTGTTAGTATGTATTGTATAATAATATTTCTCACTGGCCATCCATCATGTACCCAAATAGTGATTGGTAGTCACTTTTGTATTGGTAAAGTGTGTCATTCTAGGCAATTGAAGGATGAATATTGCTCCTACTATGTATTGGGTAGACTATGAAACGATGCTTACATTTCTCAGGCTGATACTTGAGTAATTAGTATGAATTTTATATTAATGTTTGTCCCTTGTCATGCATGTACCAAAATAGTGAGTGCTAGTCACTTTTTATTGGAAAAGTGTGTCATTACAGGCAATTGAAGAATGAGTATTGCTACTACTTTGGATTGGTGGGTTTACTATGAAACAATAGTATAGACATATCTCAGGTTGATAGTTTACTAGTCAGTATGTATTCTATAATAATGTTTCTCACTGGCCATCCATCATGTACCAAAATAGTGACTGCTAGTCATTTTGTTTGTGCAAAAGTGTGTCATTAGAGGCAATTACAGGATGAATGTTGCTCATAGTTGGGATTTGGGAGAGTATGAAACAATATTGTCCTTTCTCCTACTGAAACTTTAGTCAGTATGAATTTTATAACGATGTTTGTCCCTGGCCATGACGATGCATCATGTACGAAAGTGGTGATTGCTACTCACTTTTTTAGTGCCAAAGTGTGGCTTTCTATGTAATTTCATGATCAATGTTGCTCAAGACGCATACCATGGTTTTGTTCCTACCAGCTAATTATGAAACAGTATGGACCAGAAATCTATGAGTGATACTTTAGTCAGTTTGTAAAAGTTAGTAGTCCTAGTAATACTAGTTAGGTTTTGAGTGCGAATGTGTGTCATAGTAGGCTGCACTTTCAGGATCAATATTTCTCATACTATTGATGGAATACACTATGAATGAAACTGGATAAGTGACAAGCGGATGCTTGCATTTGGTGGAGCATAGTATGCCTCATTCATCTAATCTTTGACAAGTTGGTGGAACTGTACTCTGACACTGGTTTGGTTGTGTCAGAAGATGACTTGGATACCTCCACATTTCCATCCGTCGGGTCACAAATCCCAACTTCCTCGCTGTAACATTTTACTAAATCCGATATTTTTTTAATGCGTCGAGGATTGGTTTCTTTCAGACCGGAAACCTTAAAGTATGGGCACCATTTTTTATGCTCCCCTGCCTTACCTTTTTTGAAAATAAGATAATAACCCGGAAGACTTTCATATTGCCCGTAGGGTTTGAAAAGGTACCTATGAACTTCTCCAATTAGAACTCGGCCATTTCTTCTTTCAGTGTAACGAACTTGTTCGTTTACTTCGTAAAGAGGATACATTATCTCTGGATCCTGATCTTTCAACAGCACACTTATCTCGAAGAGCTTGTGTGGTTTGACGTCCATTGATATTGATAGGAAAATTTGGCATGGTTACAACGGCGTTAAGAGGACTTTTTGCAAAATCTATAATCATTTCTTCCCTTACATTTGAACCCTCTTTTTCACATGTTTTACTCGTTTTGTCGGTCAAACCAGTATCCTTTGAATTACCCTTACTTGTGTCAATTCCTGATTCTTTAGATTGGTTTGTCTTATTTTTTGAACACTCGCCGGTAGCTGTTGATCCACTAATGTTATTTCTCCCCTCGTTGAGATTGTTCGTCTTGCCAACATTACCACCGTCAACTTGATCATCCCAGGGTGGGATGAATCCACGCTTGGAATCATTTGTAGTATTGAAAGTTAATGTAACCCATCCTACCCGGTAGGTGTTATTTGATTTGTTGAACTCATTTATTTGAACCTTTGATGTTTTGAAGCAATCCCAAGTTAGAAAGTCCAATGGTTTGTAAAAAACAAAGTCACAACCCTGGAGGTGTTTGAACACCTGATTCAATTCTCCCGTTCCCTTTCCATAATTGTTGACAACGTTATCGTCCAAAAATTGAACTACAAGGTTTGCCGATGATAGATCATCTGACTTTTCCCACAAATATATTGCTAGTTTTTCTGTCAACGGTGTAAATATGGTACCTTTTTCTGGAAGGTAGCTATACTGAATGAATTGTTCCACCCAAGTATGACGTAGGAGAACTTCCGGATCAATTACAAATATCTCACGGAACACGTATGGAATGTGTTCCATAAAAACTCGTTGGTGCACCTCTTGTTGTGAGTTAACATCGTATTGAAGGAAACTTGTAACACAAGTTTGATTCTTATGTTGGTCTTCCAAACCGGACAGTTCCAAAATGCCTGTTACAAGTTCTTCTGGTCTATCATCAAAATTGACATGGGCAAATTGGGTCTTAGTCAGAACACATGCCGTTGGGAAAATGTACAATCAATCATTCCTTTGAAAATACGGAACATTTCCCTCCGTCGATTTGGGGACCATAGCTCCTTTTAGATAATTCCTCTTGGTCAATACCAAACCTTCAATTGTTTCCATCACATGATTGTAACGGAAAAATCCTTTGTTAGGGGTTTTGAAGACTTTTTGTATAATTCTCTTACAAACATTGTCAATCAAACAATCAAAGGACAAGTCAACGCCGTCGACTCGAATCATTGATGCACATAGTACTTGAGAAATGAACAAATTACATGCTGTTTCCAAAGAAAGGACCACGTTCACCCCCAGATTGGTCCCGTGGTCGACAAATTTTGTTATCAACCATTGTTTCACCAAATATAGGATTCCTTTCGTCACCTTGAAATGTGCCAGATCTATTTTTCCGGTGCCATGTTTGCATGGTGACAGGGTGACACTGTCGTCATCGATATCAAAATGTATGTTGTAATAGTTGGAAACCGTGTCCTTGTAGTGGATGACGTAGTGGAAAATCAATTGAGAATGGAGTGGTAATAACACTTTACCCGTTTCCGGAATGTTGGTGTCCCCTTGTCAATGAAATCCTTCTGGAACCCACTTCTCCCCCGAAAGTACCGTGGTGCCCAAGACGAAGGAATTCTGAAATAATTCGGGTAAGAAATATTGATACAAAATCTTCATGTGCCAAAAGTTTGATGTCGAGGTTACCCAGGTTTATGGTTGTAAAAATTCGTTTTGTCTTCCCTTGAAAGATAACCCAAAATTTCCGAAGGACCTCATGAAAAGCTGTTCTTCGTTCCGTTATATTCATCATCTTTTTGTTGGACACAATTTGATAGGTTTCTTCTGGAGGTGAAAACGTGATCCGTTGTGTTGGTAAGGATTTTAAGCATTCAATACGGCTGCTTCTTGAAATGTTTGTCTAAGTCAACCTGATTGTAGCTATGACTCATTGAAACACGTAGAGAGGTCTGTGCCATAAGGCAGTCCAAGAAGTTCTTCATTGATTTGACGTATTGTTTCAACTTACTGGGAGAACAATTTGCGCCTTTGGTATGGAAACACAAAGCCTCAGACGTATAGTCCGACCCAGGTGGATACTTTACATTCTTCATGTACCAAACCAAGATCTCACGGTACATTATCATTTACTTCTTCATTGTAACGTAGTTCACGACGTTGCGCCCATAGAGAGAATTCACACCTGATGTGTCGTTAACATTCCCCAACAGTGACTCGAACTTATTCCACTTGTTCGCCATGTCGTAGTCATTGAATCGCTCGGTTAATTGCTTCCTGCTCAACAATCCCAACACTCCAGTCACCCCGTTGTCAAGTTCATACAAAAATAAATTCCACCATCACATCTATTTGATGTGGAGTAGGGCCTAAGTCACTTAAGGTGGTATCGGATTTTTTCTTCTTTCCCTTCCCCTTCTTCTTTTCCGCAGACTTAGTAGTAGACATGGACTTCCTGAAATCTGGTGTAGGTTCGGATTCAATAATTTTGGATACAAGGTATACCTTCGTCATCAATGCAGTGAAACATGTTGTAACCTGCACACTGAGGTTCATTACAAACTCATTCGTTCCATATGACTCATCCTTCAAAGCCTTTTTAAGGTTCGAAATGACCCCATGTCGATGTTTATTTTGATCGTCATCATTTTTGTCAAGACTATTTGGTGGTGGGTCTTTCAATCTACCCTTCTTACAATTTGTCCTTTTGTTATTTGAATGTGGATTGGCCCCACGCTTGCGAGCACTATTAGTCGTAGGTGTCATTGGCAATGTCAAATGTTATCCGAATTTGAGACAATCTTTTTATTGCTTGAAAACAATGAGAATCACTGTTGTGTGAATCTATCTTACCCTAGTTTCGAGCAAACATTGAATGAAAGAAGGATTGTATAACTTGAAACTTCTTTCACAAGAGATCACCACTCACGTAGCGAACGAAAGAGTGGTAACCATCTTTCAAAAACCATATCTCAAAAAAACGACAATGTGTAATGTGCCTGTTACCGTGTCCTTCATTTCGTAAACCTGATTTTTAATGGATACCGACATTTGGTTTAACATAACTATACTTCTTCCTACATTGAAAAACCGGAGAAGAATATAACGTTGTACCACTAATCCGAGAAAGAGTTCAACAATATCGTCACATGAATTTGACAAAAAAAACCTGGAACAATAAACTCAAGGGACCCCTAAAGACAAAAAAAACATACTTTGTAATTTGCAACGCCGTTCCAGAACAACGGAAAAAATGGTTGTTCGGGTGGGATAAACGGTGAGAAGAAGGGAAAAAAAGGAACATTTTCCAATTTGGAAAATGGCCCGATCGCTGAATTGTTGCGTTTTGTGTAGAAAGTTACTGTCGTATGAAACATCTCGCGCTAAATACGAAAAAGGGCATTGGTTGGAACCCCGTTGCCCACAAAATAATGGGCCGATTGCTGAATTGGTGTAATTTGTGTAGAAACGTACTGTCGTATTGAACATCTCATGCTAAATACGAAAAAGGGCATTTGTTGCAACGCTGTTGCAAAAAAAGGAAAATGGTGCGATCGATGAATTGTTGCATTTTGTGTAGAAATGTACAGTAGTATGAAACATCCCACGCTAAATACTAAAAAGGGCATTTGTTGCAACGCCGTTGCAAAAAAAAGGAAAATGGTCCGATCATATCACGCTAAATACTAAAAAGGGCATTTGTTGCAACGCGGTTGCAAAAAAAGGAAAATGGTCCTGATCGATGAATTGGTGCATTTTGTGTAGAAATGTACAGTCGTATGAAACATTCCACGCTAAATACTAAAAAGGGCATTTGTTGCAACGCCGTTGCAAAAAAAGGAAAATGGTCCGATCATCTCGCGCTAAATACTAAAAATGGCATTTGTTGCAACGCCGTTGCAAAAAAATGGAAAATGGTCCGATCGATTAATTTGTGCATTTTGTGTAGAAATGTACAGTCGTATGAAACATTCCACGCTAAATACTAAAAAGGGCATTTGTTGCAACGCCGTTGCAAAAAAAGGAAAATGGTCCGATCGATGAATTGATGCATTATGTGTAGAAAGGTACTGGTGTTGTATGAAACATCATACTGTCGTATGAACCATATCACGCTAAATACAAAAAGAGCATCTGTTGCAACGCCGTTGCAAAGAACAAACATAATGCTTAACGGACCAATGTCATTCTTATGTACGAAGTTTGATACTTAGCAGAACATGTATCGAACAGTTGTCATTCTAACGTTCGAAGTTTGATACTTAGCAGAACATGTATCAAACAGTTGTCATTCTAACGTTCGAAGTTTGATACTTAGTAGAACATGTATCGAACAGTTGTCATTATTACTGTTCAAAGTTTGATACTTAGCAGAACATTTATCGAACCGATGTCATTATTACGTTCAAAGTTTGATACTTAGAAGAACATCTATTGAACCGATGTCATTCTTACGTTCGAAATTGGATATAAGTACTTTGTACTTAGCTTACCTTCAAAGTTTGTAGCTCACAAACTCTGGTCACTTTCACTGCTTGCAAATTTGTATTATTTCACTTTCCGACAAACATCATTTTCCAACTTATCTGAGTAGAGTGTTGTTTCTTTCAAGCAACACTCTGTCTGAGAACGTGGGATCCGACCCTCTTCGTCACATGCCACATGCGACGATGTCACAAGCACAACGATCTGTTCTCAGATATTTCAGTCCGATATAACAGCCTTGTACTGCAAAAGAAGTAGAAAGCATTCGATTAGAGATTAGTTGCCGTACAGATAGTAGTGTTTGAATTAGCTACCCAAACACAGACATCTCGAAAGCACAAAATCTGCATCAATTGCCTATATATCAACAGGAACAAGTCCCTGTTTTTCGTGACATAGGAATTACTACAAGTCTGCAAATCAACGGCAGCATAAAGAACAACGACAACAAATAACAAACCGGCAAAAGGAATCATCGGAGGCAACAACGTAATCGGGGGAAACAAAGTATCGGTGGCAACAATGGTAAAACGAATCAGAACAAGCAACGGTACGAATGAGAGAGATAGACAATGATAATACTTCCTCCGGCATTACTGATAATGTATTTCCTCCATTCTGTTTTTCTTCTTAATTTCATAGGACCTGATCGGAACAACGGATTGGAAACAGCGATCAAAAATTCTTGGCAATCACAACGGTACAAATGAGAGAGGAGATAGACAATGATTATACTTCCTCCGGCATTCCTGATAATGTATTTCCTTCCTTCTGTTTTTCTTCTTATTTTCATAGGACCGTATCGGAGCAACGGATTGGAAACAAGGGATTGGAAACAACGGATCCGAAGAACCAATCTTTCCTCGTGTGGCAAATCTTTCCTTGACGTGCACCGTCATCTTCCCCTGTAGGTGTGGCCAATTGTCCCGGTTGGTGATAATTACTACGAATCGATCGGCATGTACATTACTATATTATTGTGTTGTTATTATTTACTCTACTAGGTAGTACATCAATACTAGATACTCACCCATTTTGTTCAATTATCATATCAAATATTCGAATAGGATCTTCGATAACGGCAACGACTCGTCGAACCGCAGAGAGCAACAGCGGCAACAGCGGCAATCGGCAATCGGCAGCAAGAGCAACAGCGGCAATCGGCAGCGCTAGCCACAGCGGCAATCGGCAGCGAGAGCAACAGCGGCAATCGGCAGCGAGAGCAACAACGGCACGCAGCGACAGCGGCAAGCGGCAGCAAGAGCAACAGCGGCAAAAAGGCAGCGAAAGCAACAGCGGCAAGCGAAAAGTGTCAAGCGAAAAGCGGCAAGTGGAAAGCGGCAAGTGGAAAGCGGCAAGCGGCAAGCGGCAAGCGGCAGCGAGTCCTCCTCCACAGGCGGCAATCGGCAGCCAGAGCCACAGCGGCAGCGGCAATTGGCAGTGAGAGCCACAGCGGCAAGCGGCAGCGACAGCAACATCGGCAAGCGGCAGTGAGAGCCACAGCGGCAAGCGGCAGCGAGAGCAACAGCGGTAGCGGCAGCAAGAGCAACAGCGGCAGCGGCAATCGGCAGCGAGACAAACAGCGGCAGGCGGCAAGCGGCAAGCGGCAGCAAGACAAACAGCGGCAAGCGGCAAGCGGCAAGCGGCAGCAAGAGCAACAGCAGCAAAAAGGCAGCGAAAGCAACAGCAGCAAGCGGCAGCGAGAGCAACAGCGGCAAGCAAAAAGTGTCAAGCGAAAAGTGTCAAGCGAAAACCGGCAAGTGGAAAGTGGCAAGCGGCAGCGAGTCCTCCTCCACGGGCGAAACCACTAACGGCAACGAATCATTGGCTTTGAATTGCTCCACCTACTCCAACCATGACGAGAAATCAGTTCTCGGAAAGAGCTATGAAGCAAAAAAGAGATAGGAAACATGAGAAAAGAAGAAAGCAGAGAATGTCTTCGAACTTTCTTAGGATTACAGCTCCGGTGTCAACGAGCCATGAAACTTATACAAAGTTGTCCGACATAAAACCAATGAAGAAGGAAAGGAATAGGTGTAGTAGTACTTGCAAAGATGGTGTCAGTACAATAGCATTGAAAAACAAATACAGAACAACTGTGGTCAAAGGTAAATACATGGAGACAAATTGGGGTGGCAAGATAGGAGGAAAGAAAAAGTATGAACCGGAACAGGCTTTGTTGATTGATAAATTCGATACGTTGGATAGTACAAACGATGAGCATATTGTTGCGTTTGACGATAATAATCCGTCGTTGCGCATTTTCGCAAAAGTTTCCAGAAAATTTGCCAAGCAACACCTTGCTACGAAGAATAATATCAAACTGTTAAGAAAGTTTGCTCCGGAAATTGTTGGATCCAAACCGACAGTTGCCAGAGGTTAGACGCGCGGCACTATCAACGATGATTATGCTATCATTTGAGTTAGACCAGAAAGATTGTCTTCCAACAATGGTGTGTACGTATTCAAAAGTCATGTGAAACCAAACATGAAACTGGAGCTCGAACAGACGACAGTGGGAATTGTGAAGCATATGCATCATAGTTTAACAGACATCGAACCATTTGTTGAGGATGAAATGGATGTGTTGTCTCAGATTCTGACTTGTACGCAGCTAAATGCCATTCGGAAGCAGGCATTAGCTTTTTCGATTGGTCGAATTTACCATTCTCGATGCCATGTTGATGATGACATGTATTATACTCGTTTAACAGTCATAGCTCCGTTGGGAGTGCATGCTGACGAAGTGGTTTATTATTTTGTCTTTCCAACGTACCATATCAAAGTGCCATTGCGTTCTGGGGATACTCTGCTCTTTAATCCGTTAGTGTTTCATAGCTGTTTGAATCCCAAATACGAAGGGTGTTATATTATGAGTGCCTATGTATCATGCAAAACTGTACTAAGAAGTAATCCATTATAATAATAACTTGATACTCATGAAAAGGAAGGTATGACTGTACCGTAGTAGTATACAATCCAAAATACGGGAAAAGGGCATTTGGTGCAACGCCGTTGCAGAAAATAGAAAAACGCAAAATGCACATGAGAAGGGGGGTATGATTGTACAATACTAGTATACCATCCAAAATACGGGAAAAGGGCATTTGGTGCAATGCCGTTGCAGAAAATAGAAAAACGCAAAATACACATGAAAAGGAAGGTATGATTGTACCGTAGTAGTATACCATCCAAAATACGGGGAAAGGGCATTTGGTGCAACGCTGTTGCAGGAAATAGAAAAACACAAAATACACATGAAAAAGAAGGTATGACTGTACCGTACTAGTATACCATCCAAAATACGGGAAAAGGGCAGTTGGTGCAACGCCGTTGCAGAAAATAGAAAAACGCAAAATACACATGAAAAGGAAGGTATGATTGTACCATACTAGTATACCATCTAAAATACGGGAAAAGGGCAGTTGGTGCAACGCCGTTGCAGAAAATAGAAAAACGCAAAATACACATGAAAAGGAAGGTATGACTGTACCGTACTAGTTTACCATCCAAAATACGGGGAAAGGGCATTTGGTGCAACGCCGTTGCAGAAAATAGAAAAACACAAAATACACATGAAAACGTGGGTAGGATTGTACAGTGGTAGTATACCATCAAACATACGAATAAAGGGATTTCCTGAAACGACGTTGTTGAATATGAACAATTTTCTGCAACGGCGTTGCGGAATACTGGAAAAATGAAAAATACGGAAAATCCATTTAAGTACAAAGATCTGATAATAAACTTGTTCATTCAAGTCATGTGCTGTTTTCACCATCTTGTACTATTGATTGTAAATCCTTCTTTTCCAGTGAAGCCATTGTCTCACGGAAATTAAACAACCATTGTTCACGATTTCCCAGCACAAAATATTGGTCAGGACTACCATGGTTTCTAACAATGACAGCTTCAGACTCAATGGCGTTGCAGTCGAACAAATACAATTTGTTCCGCAGCTCACCTTGCTTTACCAACGCATGATGGTGTTTTTTTTCCTTTATCCCTCTTGCTCGGTATGGGGTCTGCAGAAAGAAAGCAACGAGCAACGGCATAATAACCATCGTGCACTAATTCGAAACCACTAACGGAGCTACCCACGGGGAAAGGACCTTCGAGGTAAAGCAGACACAGAATCTGACATGGATAAACTTTCAGTCCACGTCCATCAAGGAGGTCGAGTTGAAAATTAGCCCAGTCGTACCATACATTGGACAATTGTCCAGAATCAGACTTAAACGATGGGTGGGCACAAAACAATAATTTCATCTTGCGAGATTTGTCATACCTCTTGTGCTCCGTGGTTCCAAAAACCTTGCTGCTGCCCACAGTTGGTAGGACCACGTCGCAACAAAATTTGAGAACATCCGATGGAAACCAGGGTAAACTTGCGTTTTTTTTTTCATCCCACTTCATGTAAGGGAGACTATTCATCACACCAATCCAAAACGAAGACCCAGATGACCAACCACCCTCCTTAGGATGATTTGGTCCAGTTATGGGTCTATGTTTGAACAAATCAAATTCACGATCAAGTCGATCAATAGTTCGATACTCCATCACTTGGTTGCAAGTTTGCTTGATAAGTGTGGACTTGTTTCGTTGAGTTCTCTTAGCAGGAGCCTTCACTTCAGTTTTATGATTGCTCTCACTTGCGGCAGAGTCCCATCCAGTTGGAGGACCAAATAATCTCATGTACTGTGATAAATGAAAATACATGTGATTCTTCACCAGATTGTTACCCTCTCCCTTACTTCGTTGAAGATTGTTATTTATACAGTTGATGAAAAGAATAACCATTTTGTCAACATTCAAAACACCTTTCTTGTCTTGTTTGAAAACCTCGTCAAACGTTCCATCATACTTTAGGAACTCTTCCATACCCAACAACAACTCAATGGCGTAAATACGTCGGTAAATTTTGTCTTCACACTTTCTGCTCTTGTTCTCAAGATTGGATGGAGTCTTTCGAGACAACAACAATTGACGACCTCCAGCACACAGAAGTGACAGCATCTGAATATAAAGCATTCCAATGTACTGGTTACCCTCCTTCTTTGCTGTATGTATTGATTCTGAAAAATTGGTTTGTGGGAAGTCACGATCGGAATGCCTCTGAACAGCAGCACCGTAGTAACTGGCTAACCTTTCCATCTCACCAAGAGGCCGCTGGTTATTGCCTAAAAAGTCCTCGCAGAACGTCTCCGCTGCACGCTTTGCGCAACCAAGTTGGTGCATATGGAGTCTCTTTCCGGGCGACGCTAGATGAAGGTTTTCCCCAAAATCAAGATCTTAAAAAACGTTGCCATTATGTACGCCATGGTGAGAGATGTTTTTGAAATACTGTTCAACATTCACTCCTTCGTCAACCGTTGGAGCAGTAAAATCAGATATATTCCAGAGACGAATGGATTGGTACCCGTCATGTTCAGTGGGGTAAGAGTGGTTTGACCACTATTGTCAATTGCAATTCCATCCATGTAGTAGAGAATAATAGGAACCAGAATTTCATCCGATTCGGATTCGCATCTCTTCTCCCAAGTGTTGATCCACCATTCACCGTGATGGAGTTCGTCAATATCAATATTCCCTTGAAGTTCTGGATAACGGACTGGTAAGGTGGGGTCTTCAGCATGGGGGAATGACAGATTGGCTTCATTCACCAAAGTCACGTTCATTAATAGGGAATGAAGTGGTTTTTGGAATGAGCGGACGTAGATTTGTTTGCGACTGGAAACATCAACATTCTGTGATTTCTTAGAACACCAGTCAATAAGATGAGGTTCAAACCCATCACCTTTTATTTCAGGCACAGTTGCGGAAATCTCCTTCATGACACTTGCCCTGGTCTTTATGAGATTGCCTTTAGTCCATGAAAATAAATTAAGCCGCTCCGATTCAATAGCCCATTCATACAATTCCTTCTCTGCAACTAATGGTATGCTATGATTCCGCATGATTTTCATTAACTTGATCTTGGCCTTCAATTCGTCAGATATGTTCCTTCCTACATTGGGTGTCGTAATTACTAGCGTGTTTGAATCACGATGGGAATCGTCAACATCAATGTTGATGCCTTCTTCATCATTGACAATCGAAGAGTGGGGGGCCTCTATGCTCTGACTTCCTTCTTCCTCATCGTCATCGTTAGGAAAGAAAAAATTGTCATCGGAGACAGAATCATCGTCATCCTCTATGTTTGTCAATTCCTGACCAATCAAGGCACTCCCAATCGGTTCGACAGAAGGGTCATACATAACTGGATTGTCGACAACCTCTGGTAATGTGACGTCACTACTCTTTGGACCGTTACAGGTGTTCGTTAGACCTAATTGTTGACTAACATCCTCAAGCTTCTTCTTCGATTTTCTAATAAATAACGAAGATGCAAAATCATCTACCCCCAAACACCGGTTGTAATAAGAATAACATGTACCCGGATTATGTGCAATATGGTCCAGAAGACCGGGAGAAACAATTGCTCCCGTTTTCTTTCTTAGTTGCGCTGTAAACAAGGGGGGCCTCTTCTTCTTGATAACCTTCTTCTTTCCCCTACCTATAGTGATCAAAGGAGAGTCCCGGTAGCAACGTACACAATATACCTGATATTTGGGAGTGCGGACCATCGTTACTACTGAAGTCATACGATAGCCAGTAATAACAATAAAAATGGGGAAACGATTGAGATTGAAAAATTGCGACCATGCACTGTTTGTTTCAGGCATAAAATTCATTAACATGCCACTACTTCGGAAACAGATGCCAGTGGGGTAAGAAAATGAAATGTGCATCAAAATAATATGAGTTCAACATTAATTTCAATAAATAGGGTGAAATTACAAAGGGGGACCAGTGGAGCTCGACCCAAATATGCGCGTGATTCCGAAATAACCCTGAATCTCGTTTGTGTGACGTGCTACTACTAGTACTACTACTAGCATGTAACGTACTACCACGGTAACGAGAATCTGAGTAAGTCAGGGATGGGGCTAGACTACTACTACTAGTACTAGTACTAGTAGAAGTTGTACTAGTGCTCGTATTGGTAATTTCTTGAATGTCCTCTATGATGACAGCGTCTTGCGAACCATCATTCAACAATTCACGGATTGTTGCATGCGAACCGAATTAATCCATCGCGTTCGGTGTACTAGTAGTACTATGAGTATGCAACAAGATACCGCCGGTATAAGCAGTACTCTTAACTTACGACGGTAATGTGACGACTAGTATGATGATGATGTACCGTACTACGGTGAGTGTACATCGGCAGAACAAAACGACGAAGGTACCGTATGCTGGTAACCTTGATAATAATTGTAACAACTTCTATCAGAAAGAGAGAATTAATTATCATTAAATATTGTTAACATCTTGCGGGAACGTCTTTTGATCGTAGTACAAGATGTTGTGTATTTTGAGTGATGCATTCATTAGGTGTGAATCTTTCCGAAGCCAAAGATTACGAAGTCGTGAGTATTACGGGTTTAGTTGTACCGGTATTCAAACAATTGTACGAAGAATGCGCACCGACCCGCGGGGTGGTGAAACAGTTGAAAAACCTTTGAAGAAATGAATCAACATGACCTAGAATGGTTTGCAAGGAAAGCCCCTAATGACTTTTCCTAACACTAGTATTGAACAGGTATCACTCAATCGTGGTTGACTATTATGCTGATAGTGTTCGTCGCTGCATTCGATCTTGGAAAACATTTGGGAGCGATCGACGTTTTTACTTAGATGACGATAGTACAAGAAAGCCTCGCTGTATGAATCTTCTATGAAACCGAGTCATTCTTCTCAACTACTCTGTTCCAAAGTATTTTTCAATCATTTATCCTCGGAGTCACACATCAGATCTAGTTTTTGACGGGTACATAAATGTTAGACACACAGGATCCGGGAACGGACAAATGCTCGTTTACACTCCGGTACAACTCCGAGATTGGGACTTCAGCGATGAACTATAACGATAAAACCTCGAGACACTACTGAACCCAACAGGCATAATGTCCTGGCAATTCAAAACTTAAAGATAAGCTCGATACATTTTGTGAAGTATCGCACAAATGGAGGTCTTCTCCACCTTTATTTGTTATTGCATGTTCTTCTATTTCCTAGATTACGGGGATACAACAACGGTTCACTGTCAAAACCGATCCGTAAAGGTGTTAGACGATGTTTGACGAAACCATTTTCAAGACTTTAATCGCATCGATTCGGTACGATTCACTTTCCAATTAGGATGTGCAGTTATTGTGTTTGAATTTATCGATGGACACGGGCTTTTAACTGTTAGCTGGATTACCCGCGATTCAGATTGAACATTTACTACATACCGGATACGTAGGTACGAGTGGGTGTGACTATGTACTCGTACGAGTTTCGTAGTGGTATGATAATCATTACGAAATAATACATCACATCCTGAGCGTGCGCACTGGCTTTTAGGTTGATCACTTGGTTCACATCCCATCCCATCCGCGACACCAGATAGATAACTTTCACTCATCGAGGACAGAAACGAAACGCAGTCCACCATACTCGTACTCGTACTCGTACTCATACTCGTATTCAAGAGTGAAAGCATTCCTGACAATTGCTTTTTGTATCAATCCGTGCACTTACTTTGTACTCCACTTCGTATAACAATAACAATAACAATAACAATAACAAACACAACACTGAACAACACAAGAGAACAAACCTGTCCCGGAATCGAAAGTATTCAGAAGTAATAGTACGGTAACTTCAAACCGTACCGTACAGAGCCGAACAATGAATCCTGCGGTACAATACGAAAATTCATCGTTCCAGTGCTCTCCTACTAGCACCACGGATATGAGTCCTACATTTGCGGTCGATAAGAGCCAACGCATTCGCAAACGAACAATGTCAATGTCGGTGATGCCAACGCCAACGCCAACGCCAACAACAACAAGCAATGACGACAACTTCTCCAAGGTATTTCTCGAGAACGAGAACAATCCCCAACGAAACAAAAACAGCGGTATCGAGAAACAGAAACGCGATTGCATTCAAAGTCAAAGTCGAGGAATAGGACGTCCTATTCCCCGATCACTCGCGAATCTCAGAGCTCATTTGGATTCTTCGGCGTCTTCGTCTTCGTCGTCGTCGTGCAACTATGGCAATGGCATCACGAGTCCCATCCCGACAGTCGTGCATCAAAAGAACTCTCTGAGGCGGAAGAACACTATCAAAAGTCCACCGACATCTGCAGCACAACGAACACAAAAACATCGACATCTAAAAAAACAACAGCAACAGCAACAGCAACAGCAACACTATCGAGAAGAGCAAAATATTTTTCGCCAAACATCACACGCAACTGTAACTACACCCTTGCACCACCGCCCTTTCAAGCAGCAACGGAGTTTTTCACCGAGTCCCCGAACCGCAACCACAAACCACGACACAGATAGGCTTCATATTCACTCAGAACTTCACCTTACGGAATCCAAAAGGATAACACCTCACCAGAACTCGAACTCGTTGGAATTCGAATGGAAGGAGGAATTGGATTCATCCCTCACACCCACAACATCCCGGTTGTTGGCATCTACATCTGCATCTGCATCTGCATCTGCATCTCCCCCTCCACTACCGCCTTTGTGGACGGAAGGATTCGCGCATGGTGTTGCCGACTCTGTGAAAAAGCCCGTCGATCGCATGATAAGCGCTGGAAACCTGATGCTGCAACCCCGTCGGACGTTTTGGTCCCGTCTGAAACCCCAAGACATTGTTCGTGTTCGATCCATAACATCCAGCGAAGACGAGGATAGTGAAAGGGACGACGACGACGACGACGACGAGGAGCACGAGCACGAGGAGGTCGACGACGAGAATGATGGGCTTGCAGTATTGGGATGCGGTTCGTTCTCGAGCGTCACACGGGTCGGAATCCGGGGAAAAGGAACAACGTGCTCATATGCGCTCAAGCATCTCAAACAGGATTTGTTGCCATCGAGACTCACCATCCAGTCGTTGCGGAACGGCTCGACCACCGCGTTCGAACGAGCCGCAACGGAACTCGCACGAGAAGCCTACCTGTTGTCTCGATTCGACCACCCCCACATCGTCAACATTGTCGGATGGACGGAGGGGGGCGTGGCATCCTATTCCACCTTTCGAAGACACGACGCATTCTTTTTGGTGCTGGAATTGCTCCAAGAAGAAACCCTCGACGATCGCATCGATCGATGGAATCACGACGACGCCCAGCTCCAACTCCAACTCGGCACGTGTTCTCAGGAGAAACGCAAGTCGCACTTTATACAACGCAAGATCGAACAATTGACGATATGCCGGCAGGTTGCGAGCGCTCTCGCTTACATCCACGCGAAGAACGTGGTCTATCGAGACCTGAAACCACAAAACATTGGTTTCGCGATGATAGATGAAGACCGTGGTAGTGGCAACGAACGTGAAGAGGAGAACGATGGTAGCAACGTAGTGGTCAAGCTGATGGATTTTGGATTGGCACGAGAAATACCTTTGACGACCGGACCCGGGACTCTGCTGCTTCCCAACAAGGAACTAGAACAAGACCAAGCAACCCACTCGCCACAGAGTGTTGCGCCGTCACAGTCCCTGTTCGATATGACCGGAACGGTTGGTACGTTGCGATACATGGCACCCGAAGTGTGCCTTCATCGCCCGTATGGATTGGAATGTGACATTTACTCCTGGAGCATAGTCGCCCACGAAATCTTGTCCCAGACGAAACCCTACGAAGACATGACTCCCGACATGTACCAGACCTTGGTCTGTCAGCAGGGGGTTCGACCGCAACGAAACGATCTGCCTTCCGAATATGCCGTGCTACTCAGCCAGGCCTGGAGGACCGATCCGTCGAAGCGATTGCCACTCATCCGAATCCAAGAACAACTCGATTTGTTCCTTCAAAAAGAGAAAATCATATGGGAGGCACGGGAACTCCTCTTGGGCATGCCCGAGAGCAATGAATACCCCATTTCTCTCTCTCAATCCTTCGCGGAGAAAGGGGGAGAAGGAATAGGAATGCGTGGAAGCAACAAACGAAGCTACAATCAACACCAGGCAGCAGTGCGAAGCAATAACTCCCACAATGGAATCTTTCCAAACTCTTCGATGCGCTGCTTCAATAGTGGATATCCGGATTCGAATTGCCATTCGCCTTCGCCGGCACCACGCGGTCCAATTCCAATGGTGGCGAACAATAGCTACTCTTACAGCCCCGACAGTTTCGATGGGGATGGTTATTACACAAATTACACGAATAACAACTTATACATGCAGATTCCACAGCGGGGCTACCACCATGGGCAGCAGTCGAGAGATGCAGGCAGCCCCGGTCGCCACTTCGAGTACTATCACCCGCGGCAGCGGCAGCACCTTCCACATCATCATCATCATCCACAAGATCTGATGATTCCACAACAACCGCTGCCGAACTCTTTCGGTTCTCCTGCACCACCAGCAGGAACGGAAGCATTCTCTTCTTCTGGCCGCAAGAGCAACGGCATAATGCGAATGCCCCACCTCGAAGTACGTCCCAGCCACAGGAATCAGGGATACTACGAGAATAATGCATACAACAGAAATGTTCATCATTATTGAACACATTACGCGTAATGACTAATGCCATTCATTCATAGACAATAAGTTTAGAGGTCAGATATAAGGTCTATTCACACGTACCGCATGTTATTAGAAGTATATCAGCTCCAATTTATCTCGGTTACGATAATTGTCTCGCTGAACTTTCGTTCATGCCATTACTCTACTGCGAAGTATTCAAAAGTGCATACAATAAACCTGTTGCATCTTTCTTCAGTGATACGGTTGATTTGATACCCACGATTTGACAACCTTTGATAATCGTTGTAAATTGTCGTACCGTGATTCATATGCTCTATCTCACAATTAATTGCAACTACAGTGCTACAGTCCAAGGGATTTGTTGTTCAACGCTACAGTACTTGACTCAAACAAGAAAATTCTGAGCTTATTACATACACTGAGGACTATCTTGGTAACGTTTTGAAAATGACAGCATGCGTCGCATGCTTTTCAAATTCAAAACATTCGGGTACGTCCTTTCTCAGCCACATCTTTTTCTAGAAACGTTTTCCTGTGATGCACGTACGGTATGCATCGCTTTGGTTGTTCCGATGGCATCCTTCTTTTCCATTGTCTTCGCACCCCGTCACAAAAATCAGTAAGGATGAAAGTTCGAAGGGAGAAATCATGGCAGTAGTCGTTGTCAGCTACGGACGAGCTGTTTCGGTTGCTGTTCGGGAGAGCCGACAATTTACCTATTGGTTTGGTGGCAATCATCAGATCTCATAGCATCTCGATCCAGGCGTACCTTCCGGATAAAGACATATCGAGGGTATGTGTGCTTGAGAGAGAGAGAGAGAGAGAGAGAGAGAGTCACCCTCTAGCTTGGAATTTCTTGCGTGGAGACAACACTGTTGGTGTGACTATGCCTCCGCATCGGCATCGGCATTTGCCTCGGAAGTGCTGCCGTCTGACTTGGGATCACCGGAAGCGGGTGCTACAGCTCCACCATTCGTTCCCTCATTGTTGTCGTCTTCGTCTCCTGCTTTGCTCGATTTGGATCCAGTGCTGCCTCTGGACAAGCTGGAAACCGACCCGGAGCGCGATGCTTCGTCTGTGCCGTCGGCGATATCTTCCGGACCGGGACTTGGATTTCTGTCTTGGTCGTCTTCGTGGTCATTGCCTTCCGTATTATTATCCTGCTGCGGCTCCGGGCTGTGCTCCTCCTCCCGGAAGCTGTCGCCACTGTGAATTTTTTCGCGGAGCTTGGCCATCCGCTTACTCTCGTCGGCGAGTTTCTCCCAAATGGATGAGGGGGACGATTCCACACTACCGATGCTCGGGGTCCGTTCTTCTAGGCCATTGGTAGGCAGTCGTGTCCAAGAGGCTGCTGGTGTTGGCGTCGGTGTCGGTGCCGAGGCTTCGGTCGCAATGACTGCTGCTCCAGCTGTGGTTACTAGCTGTGTGGACCGAACCCTCGTCGGTGGTGCTTCGGGGAGCCTCTGTCCGCGTTTCGTAGTCGAGTGAAGACTCGTACTTCTCCTCGTCGGTCGCGTCGTGTTCGTCTAGCTGATCTTTCTCGTAGTGACTCCGATGAATGTTGACTCTGTTGTAATCATTGTGATAATCATTGTCGCCCATTCCAACGACGCGGCTGTGATCCTTGGCCAGGTACAAAATGGTGCCGGTTTCGGGTTTGGGGTTGTGAATGAACACTTTGTAAAACCACCAGAGAAAGAATGGAGTGATTATCAGGAGCAAGGATGCAACAGCTATCACGGCTTTGGTCGTACTGGATGTTGTTTCATTTGTTCTCGCGCTCGTGCTTGTGGTTGCGTCTACATTTGCATTTGCATTTGCGTAAGCTTCGGTGGCTGTTGTCGTGGCCACGGTAATCGTCGGTGGTTTTGTCGGTGGATTCGTAGGAATGATTTCCATCGCGGTGGGATCAAGCGTAGGAAGAGGGTACCTGCTGGGCGACTCTACCGGAACCTCCGAGACGGTGACATGGCTGCTTTTTTCGGAAGAATCAATCGCGGTGCTATCCCCCATCATCGCGGTGCTATTCCCCATCCCAGAAAGGAGATCATCGTCGTCAGCGTCGTCGCCATCGTCGTCAGCGTCACCATCTTCATTGGCGTCGTCGTCGCCATCATCATCAATGCTGTCGGTAGCGCCAAGGGCATCATCGTCATCATCGTCCGTTGTTTCCTCCTCTATTACTTCGTCCTCCTTCATTTCAACCTGGTTTTGTTCCTGGTCGACATTGTAAAAAAGTGGGAGTCCGCAATCGGTTTCAAAATCGAGTTGTTGTTGGGTGGGATCCGTTTGAGCCAAGAGGCACTCCATTCGTGCCTTCAGTTCGTCTCGAATGTCCTGCCCGATCCAATTGTTGTTGCTGTTCCATTGGAGTTCCGGGCTTGATTCCGGAGACGTTCGGTATTTCCCGGTCGTTTCGTCGCACAGATTGTAAAAGTTGTGAGTCCTGAGGGTCATTCCTTGCGTTTCTGGAGAGCGAGAACAAATGATCGTTAGACACAGTATCACAGACAAAAGCAGCGAGTCCAAGGTAAGTGAGTGAATAAATGAGTGAGTCAGCCAGCATCAGAATCCATACAAAAAAGAACAAAAAAGCAACAAGAAGAGCGACGAGCGTATGGAACAATCGCGCAAGCCATAGCATTATACGACAATAAAGCAAAGTCCAATGCAGTCCACTGCTAACTGCAGGCAGGACAACTGCAATCCCACTTCTAGCTATTCGTCTACAACACAGCACAGCACAGCACAGCACAACACAAAAGCAGCACTTGCACTCACCCGCGGTTCGGACCGTATTTCCCCGCATAGTATCGGACACGTAAATGTACTTGTAGCAACCGCAGCGGACGGATCGATCCAGTCCTTCCTCAACAAAGAGGCACCGTTCGTCCAGGGCAGATACAGCCGACGACGGAGACGAAGATAATGCATCGTCATCATTCCCCGCGAGTGCCTTGGCGTCGTTCGCCCACGATTTGCCGTCCACTGCGTAGTGCTTTTGCTGCACGCCATCCCCCATCCCCATCATCGTCGCCCACGGCTCCCTGTGTCACCAAAATCCCCGCCAGGTCCATCAGGGTCGGCGCAATGTCGATCGTCGCCACCGGCTTGTCCAGCTGCCGGCGCTGGGTTCCGAATCCGTCCGGATAGTGAGCAAACTGTGCAATCCGGCTGCCCCCCTCAAACAGTGATCCCTTGGTTTCCATTCCGTGGTCCAGCTGAAAGAGGACCACGGTGTTGTTGAGCAGATCATTGGCCTCTAGGGTTTCCAGAAGGCTCCCCACGGCGTCGTCGATCCAGACGGCTCCCGCCAGCTTGTCGAGGAGTTCCTGATCCGAGTAATGGAAATAGTGGCCGCTCTTGTAGAGGGGATTGCCCGCTGTCTGGGCCGCCATCGCCCGTTCCAGCACGCTCCGGCGGTAGACCTGGCAGCCGGGGCGTTGGGGGTTGGTGTTGGCCGTCATGCCGTAGGGAATCACCGGGGGCGTCGTGAGGCGTCCCCCCACGGTCTCCTTGCAGTCGGAAAACAAGAGCGCATCCGTCACATCGGCCATGTGGTGCGGGACGGTGGGATTGAAATACAAGAAAAAGGGTTTGACTTCTTCTTCTTCGTCGTCGTCGTCGTCGTCGTCGCCCGTGTCGTCGTCGTCGTCGTCGTTGTTGTTGTTGTTGCTGCCTCCCGCGTGCTGTTCGATGAATTTGATGGCCTCCGACGTCACGTGCTCCATGTTGTGCGTCACCGCTCCGCCGTCCTTGTTGGTGGTCCAGGAATTGCCCGCGTCTAGATTCTCCTTGTAGATCGCCTCGGCAAAATCGAATCCACAGGCTCGGACCTTGCGTTGCGTGCGGAGGTACGAGTCCTGGTACCAGGAGTAATCGTCGTCGTAGTAATAATACGTGTCGTCGTTGTAGTAGTAATTGTTGTAGTTGTTGTTGTTGTCGTCCGATCCCAGGTGCCACTTGCCGACGACCCCCGTGGCGTAGCCGTGGCGGCGCAGGACCGCGGCCAGGTTGTCTTCCGAGCAGTCATTCCCCCATCCGGGAACGTCTTCCAGTTTGGTGTTGGGAATCACCACGTTGCGGAGTCCGCTCCAGGCGTCCGGGGACGCCGCAAAGTGGGCGGCATTGGGGTTCATATTGCCATAGCTATTTGCAAAGGCGTCCTGCTGCCTCCCGTAGGCCGATCGCGAGGGCAGGCGTCCCGTTAGCGTGCTGAACCGGGATGTCCCGCACCAGGTCGACGAGGAGTAGGCATTGGTCAGTTCCAGTCCGTGCTGGAAGAGGCGGTTCGTGTTGGGAACCAACGAGGCGTGTTGTTGTTGTTGTTGCTGTTTGGCAACGGAAACAGATTCGTCGTCGTCACCGTAAAAACGTGCCGGTGGATTCCATTCCTCGAAAAATAAGTGATCGTCGGGTTGGATCACGATGAAATTGGGCCGTTTTGGTTTTGGTTTCGGTTTTGGTTTCGAATTGGAACCTTCGGATGCCGAATCGAAATTGAACTTTGCAGATGCCAAAGAATCGGCAGCAACAGCATGCGTCTCCCATCTCTCCCAGGGCATTAGCATTAGCATCGACAGCCACCAAAGTTGTGACCAAAGGTGGATGATGTTTCTGTTTCTGTTTCGCATTGGAGACATTGTGTACCGCGTATTTTGTATTTTGTATTGCGGTCGCTCCGTTCTCTCCGTTTTGGTTTTGGTTCTCGTTGATCGGATCAGAAATCAGAAACAATTCGCCATGAAAACAGATGGATTTTGGGGCCTCGCCGGACTAAGTCCGTCCAGTGGATTGGACTGGATTGGATTGGATTGGATTGGATTGGATGTGGTTGGATACCGTACGAAATCCCTTCGTGTAATACCGCTTATTGTATTACTGGTTCGTCTTGCTTTTATGGACGGGAACGAGTTAAATTTTATTCGCCGTTCTCGTCTCGCCTCGAACTTCACCACCCAAGATCGAGCTCAACCTTGGATGCAGAAGAAGTTTGTTTCGTTCTTTAATACGTTGGATGGCTTGGTTTGGTTTGTTTCGGTTGGTATCGGAATCGTACGGTACCGCACTGTTCCGTATGAAAATGAGGTTTACTGCATCTCACAAGAATCATGGCAAGAATGATGGATTTGTCGACTTTGTTGCACGTGTTGCACATATGCACCCAATTCGAGGCAATCGAAGCCAATCGCTAAAAATACATACTGATAGCAAAGTATGGCGAAAGAGTTGACTACGCCCGGCACGTGTCTTCATTAGATTTTTTGTCGTTAATTGGAAATTCCCAACGGACGGTGTAATTGTCCAAAGTCAAAATGGCCCATAGGGTACTAACTTTGCTGGTTGGAAAGGCAGGCGTTCTAGTTCCAAGAGCCGTCCTTGTCTCACAAAAAGGGACTTGTTTTGATAATTACCGTGCGGTCGGTAGATGCGGTTACGAGTACGGTAATCTTACTACCGTACAGTACAAGTATTCATAGTACCGTACCGTGCAAACCGATTCCTAGTCGCGGATCTGAACCACAAGGAAGAGACTAGCACCGCACGGACGATTCTTGGTCCTGCGGGACTTGGTTGGAAATCGAACGCCAATCTCTTACGTGTCCTTCTCTGGTATCTGACGGGGAACTCGTTTTGTCAGATTTTCCGTTCCACGAGTTCAACGGAGACAGCAACGAATCTTGATCCTGTAATTACTATTTTAATTACGAGGACGCGCGGGTATGTATTTACTAGTACGAGTACGTGCAGTACAAGAACTGCTGGTACAGTGCACACCGAGAGATACCGACTACCGGTAGACTGACTCGACTCGTCGGACTAATAGGACGTGACCAGTTGCGCGCTTTGCCAGGATGTTGGGCAAGGCATAGGACAAGCCAAAGCAGGATGCGTGGGAGGTACCGTACGCTCCCCCGCTCCGCACGCACGCACCGGCCGTCCTGCCTGCCGCCCGCGCCGAGAGATGAGCAACTAGCAAGGTATGTATGCAATGGTATCGTAGGTAGGTAGGTATGATGTTAATTTCCTTCTTAAAGTGGCTGAGTGAATTTCCTTCTGAACGTGGCTGGCTGCAGAGCTGCTGATTTCTATCCAAATGCAACAAAGAGCAACAGGAGCTGTAGCTGCAGGCCGGTTGAGGTGCCGGTCTGTTTTTTCTAAAATTTCTCTGATTCCACTATGAATGGGTATTCTAGTTACTGCTACAACACCAGACCTATGCTGGCTACTACTACTACCGGTGGGCTCAGTTCTCAGTTAGGTCTTAGACTTGTAGTTCTACAATGGGATGCGGGGCGTCGGGTGCAAGGTTTAAGGTTGAATAATCAAATAATCTAAAAGTATAACAAGATGAAGCGCGTTATCTTGCTGCTGGAGAGCAAGGTAGCACTTTTAAGGATCATGCTGCCGCTAATACAGCATGATATGACGCAGACCAGCAGCGGCTGCCCAGACATCCACGAGGATGCCTAGTAGGCAGATCCTGGCCAAGCGAGGAGCCCCAGACAGGGGGAGCAAGACTCAGAGACTCACCACATTGTCCAGCAGCTCTACACAGGCCTGTGACAATGAGGATGGCGTGCACCGAGAGGAGGGAACCAACTAACTAAGCTGCATGCTGCACATTGCACACTAGTAGCACACCATCATAGTGCCCGCCCACCGAACAATACCCCCCCCCCCCCCAAGACAGTTATGGTACTCGAACCTATGTACGTACATTCCTACGTAACTTACTGTACTGCAGCTGGAATGATACGATACTACGAGTCGAAGTGCACCTTCAGTGGTTGGAATAATGAGACTCAAAGGTCAAGTTTTCTCTCTGTAAGATTGGAGTAAGACCGAACCAGAGGTGCAATCGTCATTCTGACACCCAAATTCGATACTTAGTGATCGAACAACAGTCATTCTTACGATCGAAGTCCGATACTTAGTAATCGAAGAAGAACACACACTAGAGGTTCGCACATGCAATCTCTTGTTGACTTAAGTGTGCTGTTTTCAAGAAAAGACAGCAGAGGTTCGAAGTGCTTGCTCACGAACTTGTTTTCTGCTGTATAAAATACGTGCCGTATTAGCGGCAGCACAAAATATCGTGTTGTATTAGCGGCAATGCGATCTTTACAAGAGATACTTGCTCTCCAGCAAGGATCATCTCTCTATCTCTCATTCTTTTAGATTATTTGATTATTCAACCTTAAACCTTGCATCGGTAGCCATGCTTCCCATTGTAGAACTACAAGCCTAAGATCTAACTGACTGAGCCCACCGGTAGTTAGAATAGATCTGATTGGACTAGGGTTCAATCGTAGTGGATATCAGAGAAATATTAGACCACAAACAGACCGGCACCTCAACCGGCCTGCAGCCACAGCTCCTGTTGCTCTTCTTTGCCTTTGGATTGAATCAGCTCAACAGCCAGTTTCAAAAGGAAATTGACAGATTAACAGTCGCAAGCTTGTTGAAGCTTGCAAAAGAAGACGACAGTAGAAGCACTTGACGACGACGAAACTGATCCGATTACAGCATAACAAAGACCAAACAGACAAGCCATTTGTCTTTAATAGAAGCCCATTACATTGGACACGCCAATAGCAATCTCTCCATCCAAGGACCGCATTACAAGTTCTCCGGATCTCATTTCCCACGTCTACACTCCTCGTGACACCATCTTGTCAAGGACACCTCGACGCCCATCATTTGATTGTGCTCAGCAGCACAAACCATCGACTACAGCTATTCCAACGATAGCTGTCTTACACCTTTTCATCTACACAACAACGTTAATTGCGCTCGCAAGGCCAAGCAATTGAAAGACAACCGATTTCAAGGAGACGACACAACAAGGATATATCGACGCTCAATCCGACAGCAGATCACCGATTGACTCGACTACGGCCGACGACCGGTAGTTCTCTGATCTGATCACACGACAAAGACATTGCATTGGATACGCCAATAGCAACCCATTCGGGTCCATTCTCTTCCGCGTCGTGATCCATCCCTGACGACCCTTTGTTGCCAAGATACCGACGCCCATCATTTGATTCTGTTAAGCACCATAAACACCAACACCAAGCAACGACGCAACAAAAAACGAAACAAACACGAATTTTGTTGCTCCTCCAACCCTCTTTTACCAAGTAAAAGACCCAGTAATTTCAAGACAGACGAAGACGAAAAGACGGCACGCCATCAACGATCATCTCTTTGTCACATCAAAGTATCCCTATTGATAGAGGAAATTCCTCATCTCCAGTATTCCGGAATCTACCAACATCAACGACGATCTGAATAAGCGAATTCTCGTTGCTTCACCACGTCATTGGCACTGCTTAACCTCACGAATAGAAGGCCTCTACGCGTTCCTGTATCCGTTACTTCTATTCTTCCAGACCAGCGAGCCTCCTACACGCCCTCTTGAAGGCGGAATTTTCCTCCCAGTATTGACGGCGATATCCCATTGACGAAAGAAACAATCCGACAGCAGATCATCGATCAACTCGGCTACGGACGACGACCGATAGCCCGCTGATCCGATTATATACAAGAAAGACACGGCACTTGTCATACGCACGACGATTCGATTCGCTTCCCCCATCACAGCACGTGCTGATAGAAGGGACGGCAACTCTGGAATAACGGCGAGATTACACCAAGCAATTCGTTCGATTACACCAAGCAATTCGTTCTGCTCCTTACTGTTCAAGCCATCAAAGCATCTGTATCCCAGACAAGCGGCGAATTTTCCACCTGTTATTGACACCCACTTATCCCACGATACTACGTACTACCCGATTCGTTGCGAAACGGCATCCACCTACGATCATGGCGCATGACCAACAGGAAAACCCCAATCAAGACAATGAAGCTGATGTCCCCATCTTGGACCTCTTCCCATCATTTGATCAAGCGCTAGTAGCCACCTTCTTACACGACTCCTTTGATGTCCCAAAGGAATCCCACAGCACTTTGTGCGAGGCGCTCATCAATAGCCAGTATAGGACATGGTCAGATTTCCTATTTATTGAAAACATCGATGATCTTGCATATCAAGACAGCGGAACAAGGATACCACTCACTCGGCATGTACAGCTAAAGTTACAGCGGTTCGTTGATTTTGGTCAACGCCTCACAGAGCAAGGCCTAGACTGGGAAGAACAGAAGCACTACACCAAGAAAGCTTTCAAGGACTACTGTCAAGGAATCGTCAAAGCAAGACGAGCCTCTACTGCTGATGGTGAGCGGTTGACAAAACCGATAGCTCAGCTCAAATATGAATCATGGATCAGAAAACCAAGGGCCGAAACCACCTTTCCAGTACTACAAAATGATGCAACATTCGAACATTGGCTTGTACAATTTAAAGCACAACTAGACGCAAATGGTATTAACCCCACTACATTCCTTGATCCATACTGGCCAGATCACGTGCTCACAGGGTACACCAAGGCCCTCCATGAAGAACAATGTGCATTCTTCTGGACACTCCTCCGGCATGTGTTCCAAGGTGATTTTTCTTCCTCGTGTGTATTGTACCACCAAGGGACACGTGATGGTCGTCTGGCTTACTTTGATTTCGTCAAGCTCCACAATCCAGTGTCACCTCCAGCAATGCCTACAACAGCACCAGAGTCAACTCACGCACCCGGTCATTCCACCCATAGCGCTCTCGCTGTTCATAACAGCCCTCCCACTACTGCCTGCAAAACGGCTGACCACCCTACTGTTGACAACCGCCGGTTACCTCACATACTCAAGCCTTCCCCCACCCGGCATGGGTGCTATTGACACTGCCCGCAACAAATAGCTCAAAACACGAGGCCTTCCAAATAACACTTTGGTCCGCTACATCCTCCAAGCCTCCCCCAAAATTCTGTTCTCCTATGTTGACACCCATGGCACCATTCAGGCTGTTCATTCCTTGGTCCCATGGTCGGACCCCACAGGCGCTCACTATTTCCTCCATACCCTCCACATCCTCTTCAGTGCTGCCAACTGGACCACCCCTTGCCCTGGCCACAACCTCCTCTCCCAGCTCTGCAATGACGCCGCTGGATTTCACTTGCCACAATCCGGCTCCAGCCCAACAGCCTATTATTTTCCTTCTGAATCCGGTCTGCTGAGAGTCTGATTCAAAGGCTTCTGAAGAACAGCACAGCTGTGTTAGTGTGTTAGTAGACAAACGATTGTACTCTACGCGTGGCAATTGTGGTTGGATACTTTTGACAACGGATTATCGGACTACAGGCGAGACTATGGAAACGCCAGATCTCTTCTTACTGTGAACTTGTTCAGATACAGTGAGACAGACCTTAGTAATGTAGATTACAGGTAGTTGGTAGCAACTAGTGTGAATTTTGGGATATAAATCAGTTGAATGTTAAAAGTATGAGATAAAGTGAAATCTTGCCAAAATGCAAGATATCTCTTTTATTGAGATGAAATACGTTGCAACTGCTGTTGCATAGTGATGAGATTACTCGCTGATTATTTCCGTACATGCATTGGTCGTTGACCATATATATCTGTATGTATATATATATTGTGTGAGAAGCACACACCAACGGTTTTCTTCTCTTGTTCCGTTAGGAAGATCCTATGATATGTTTATCATTATGATCAGGAATTGCTCCCGTAGCTCGTGTGATACTTTTCGTAATCAAAGTTTGCTCACCGAAGAACAAGGGCAATATTACAAAACAGAGATTGCTCACCGTTAACGTGTGATGAGAATCGATGCGCCGTGGGAATCGATATGCCATGGGAATAGATTACTTTCGGTTGATACGGGACTCATTGATCCGTACGAATAGAATAGCTACCGTCGTGTAGCTTTGGTACTTCTGGACACGAAAGGAATTTAATACTCCCCATGTTTCCTTGTGAAAGGTCATCACGCTTACATGATGCTTCCATCATCTTGGAGGAGATTGCTGGTATTTCCACAGAAGTGGAAGATGGGCTTGAGCAGTGGATACACAACTGAGTGTCCCCAATGCTTGGTGAGGATATCTGCACAATTATCCTTACCAGGGATGTGCAGCATTAGAATGAAGCCTTTCGCTATCATGCTTTGTACGTAGTGAAACGATAGGATGTTGTGACGCTTATGCAACCTTGCGTAGGGGAAGGTTGACGTCTGGATCATCTTCTCGTTATCTCCCCATGAGTAAGAAATATTATGGACTCGTGTTCCAAGGTATCAGAACGAATGACGTAAGTCAACGATTTGCTCAATACAAGTTCTTCCTACAACAAATTCTGCTCCGAATGTGGCCGTTTCTGTGGTGGCTTGTTTCTTCGAGAACCACATCATAGGAGTTTTGTTTGCAAAATGAAGGAATGCCGGTTACAGCCTTCCCACTGAGGAATGTCATGCATGAGATTTGCATCATAGAAGTGTGTTAACACTACTGTCTTCCTAAGTGGTGCAGGAGTGTCCGTCGGGTAGCTCTTCAGAATGCTCCCCATAGACGGTGTTGGACCAATCGATAGTGTCCGGTTTAGTCAGTATAAAATCTGGGGGTTCCACGCGGAACCTGATCTTAAAGTGTCTAAACTTGGAGATATGATACGTTTGGCATGATGAAGGTGTCCCTCTTGTGGTTGAGCTCTGAAACTCGAGAGTGTCATCACGGCTGTTTGAACATCAAATTGTCCAATGGCGATGATCCATTGGAGTGAACCGATCATGCTTTGGTATTTCTGGATACCGGTTTCCTCAAGAAAAGCCGAGGAGTCCAATTCAGGGATGATCGTTTTCGGCAATGGGTGATTGGAACCTGGTGCTAGGTTTGCATCCAAACATTTGTTCATAAGATGCTTCCATCTTTTCGATGAACTTGATGGGATTCATACAAAGAACACCATGTGCGTCGCGCTCAAATCCACAGCCCAGATGAAAATTCATAGGTCCGGATCCCTTCAGTTTGAAGTTGTATGGCTCCGACTGTAGGATCTCCAGGAACGAATTGGGATCTGCCATGCAAAGACATAGATCATCGACATATGTGCATATGAGTTCATATACACGTTCCCCATGCTTGTTCATTCCGGGCTTGAGAAAGATCTCCAGTTCAGCGCGGGATCTTTCGAAGCCGAGTTCAATAAGGCAAGCTGCTAGTAAATCACCAAAGCACTTGCCCGATGATCTGAGTCCATATAATGCCTTGTAGATGATCAATAGATGACCTTCTAGTGATCCAAATTCTGGACCTGCCTTGATACAGACTTTCTCGCAGGTTACTGCTTCAAGGTAAGCATTTCCTATATCGGTACCCCATGCTTCCAGGCTGTTCAGTTCAGCTAGGAACAGACACATACGTAGACCGAGGAGTGATACGACACCAGCGTACACACTGTGTACTGGGGCTTCAGTGAGATTGCCGTTCGCAACAAGACGAGCCTTATGCCTACCATCATGTTTGACAGCATATATCATGTATACCTTGATCTGTTGGAACCCATTTGGGATGGAGCTTGCCTTGTACATGCCTTTGTTGATAAAGGTATTGTATTCCTTGAGCTGTTCCATTTCAAGAGTGGTGGCGTCTTCCCATTTGTGGTTTCCGTTGGCTTGATCAAATTGGAGGGCTTCTTCATGGTTACGAGGTAACTTGAATCCATATTGATACTGTGGGGTGGTACAGAAAGACCCAAGTTTAGCTTGGTGCTCGAGTCGATCAAGTTTCTTGGTTCTTTGTGCAAGGTTGGTGATTCGTTTGAGACGTTTCCAACCTGGGAGGTCAAGCATGTTGTTGTCTTTACCATATTTGGCAACGGTAACAGGATCATCAGCCGCAGTGTTGGCTAATGGTTCATATGTCCGTTCCATGTTTTCCCATTCAATCCAAAGGTTATACTTGGAGCCTTTGTACTGAGGGTGCTTGTTATCCAATGGACCTTGGTGTCCTAGGATGCGACAAAAGGACCAAAGTTTTCCATCTTCTTGGGTCGAATCACGGTGGATGTAATTCATGACATCATTGTATGCAATGATATCATTAAGTTTGTCATCAGAGTGTTTACACTTGAATTTGATGAAGTCCTTATTGCGTTCAAGACTGTCTTCTACATCGACGGTGGTAAGATGCTTTTGAGTACCATCGGAGTTAGGTACAAGGAAAGATCTTCCTTGTAGATCAGCAATTGGGATCGTCGAAATGGTAAGCGGGTCACCATTATCGTCAAATTGTGCATTCCCTTCTTCATCGGTAACAACTACCTGTGATGGGTCTACTGAAGGAGTAGCAGGGTTGGTGTGTGGAGTTGTGACGTCACTAACATCAAAGTATGCTAGCTCCGGTGGATCAAAATCATCTTCAGTAAGGAGAACGCCATCGGATGTCTTGCTGAAGATGTGTGTTGTAGGAGGACCATCAAAACTCTCCCCATAGTTGTTAGGGAGTGGAGAAGGTGACCAGCTCGGGCTGTCATTGACCTTCTTAAAGAGAAAGCTCGGTAACGAGGGGTGGGCGGGTGGGTGAATAATAACCTGATTACCAGATGCGAGGAGGTTGACTATTGTCAGTTATTTGAATAGGAGGTTCCACAGCCTATTGTTTGATAGGTACTGGCGTCGTGTGACCTTCATGTGCCACAGGGTTGTCAAGGCTTTGCTCAGTTTTGGAGTCCGCAGTGGATGTGCCAAGAAGAGGAGTAGTCGGGACGTCCTGTGGTTTGGGATTTGCATTTGGATCATCCGTAGTGGTATGCTCCCCATGTTTTGTGAGTGTAGGGGCGTCACCAGTGGCGTACAAGCGAGGTACTGAATTCTTGGCCTCATGCCATTTGATGAAGCCATCATCGGTAAAGAGGCCAGCTTGTTTGTTGCGTGACTCAGGTGTAAGAGCAGAACGTACACCAGAAGGGTCAAGCAATTTGTTAGTGACTGGATCCCAGATTCGGAAACATAGTCCATTGCCCACATGTTCGGCAATGTCTATGAAATGACCGAGGCGTTTGGTAGACTGGGTACCAAAAGGAGAGTCATTGGTCTTGAAATAAACAGGTTCAAACCAGAAGAATCTGGTATATGCGCTTATATCACCAAGGGTACCGGTGGCAATGAAGACCGGTTGTTTGTCCGATAGAGTAGGATCAGAAATAACATTGAGGAGTCCGGCGACGTATGTCATGCACAACAACCATAGATGTGGTGGTGTACCCGTGCGGTCCATGACGCAGTTGACAATACGCTTAAAGGTTTGATAACGTCACTCAAATTGGTTCTGCTGTTGGTGATAGGGTTCACTCTGCCAAAGTCCAATCCATAACATCTTGAGATAATTGATGACCCTCTTGCTAGATTGGTAGTTTCCATGATCACATAAGAGGCAAAGAGGTCTGCCCCATTTTCGAACGGAATTCTGAAAACATGATAGAAAATCACCAGTGGTACGCATCTCTTCAACATGTATGATATGAGATTTCTGACCAAAGAAAATCTGGGCAAGTTTGGAACTGCCATCAATCGCTGGGACGTCAGAGTAAACGACATCAGACAAGACGTCATCATTGAACGGTCAAACATTCATTGCCGGCTGGGGGGAATGAAAACGTTTGAAGAGGTTACCGTCGGGGCTAACAGCTAAGGAACCATATTGCGTTGACTTCTCAAAAGTAGCTTTGATGCGATCTGTGGAAACCCAACAAAAGAAGGGTTTCAGAGATAAGTAATCATGTTCGTTGGGATAGCGTTCATGAGGGGTAGTTGCGATACGTGGAGTATCACTAACAGTACAATCTGTGGGAAAAGCAATGACCGTATCAGAGATTGGAGGAGGAATGCATCGCGCTAGGCGTTCCTGATGAACATAATCGGTAGGTGTAAGCCAGAAGGAGCGGTCGTTGGTTCCGCAATCATCGATAGGGAGAAAGGGTGATCGAGTACAATGACTGGAGTACGAACTGAGGGTCGTAACCGTCGACAAACCAGGAGATACAGAGATATCCAATCCTTCAAGACAACATGAATTTCCATATTCGTCGTATTCTGGATACGGAAGTTGCTGCGACTGAGGTGGATATTTCTGAAGGAAGGTTTCATCCTTAGCACTGATAATGGTATCAAGAACGGATGGGTCCCAGTGTTTATCCGATGTCATGATAACATGTGGGAGCGTGTCAAATTCATCAGTGGTATATTTTCGCATGGCGAGGTATGGCAAACCATGGCGAATGCTGAGAGGCAGTGCATATCCATCAGAGGTGGTGATTACTTGCCCACCGCCTGCTTTGATGGATGTGTCATCGACAGTAGAGAAGTATGCTTCCATCTGGCTGGAAGACAAAATAGAGGGGTGTCGTCCCGTGTACGCACATTCGTTGAAAATGAGAATAATGGGACCTCTATTGGAGACGGAATAGGCTCCACATGTTGCAATGGGAATATTCTGCACTTGGTGATTGTTGATGCCGGTGACATTGACATATCGGGGCGGGATATCCTTGGAGATAAGACATGCATCATTACCAATGATACAACCATTGGCCCCACGGTCGACCATAGCAAATCCGGGGTTGGAAACAGTAGCTTTATGAGCACGATAGGTGTATGAAGGTACTTGATTATCGTGTTGGAAGGTTAAGTCATCTTCGGGGTTATACCACTGGTGAAAATTAATGGAATAAGAGGATTTTCCCACAGGTACCAGAGTGACACCGTCCCTTTTATATCAAATGTCAGGATTCTCAGAAAGGAATCTTGCGGGGTGAGCAGGCGACACAGAAGACTTGAGGGGTCGTTGATCCTTGAGAGAGGAAGTCTGAGATTTGTATACACCAAGTGATGCATGGAAGACGCCTCTACGGTCATTTTCCACAGCCAGATGGAGGTCGTCTGAAGCATTGGTATGGTTATCACCGTTCGAGGTGTCATCTTCAAGGAATGTGACGGAATGTTCATGAGTATATGCCTTCCGGGCAATGGGTTTAACGGAATTGGGATCTGGCTGACCATCTGGGAGCAATTTGGATCGTAACGATGCGACCACTATTTTCTTGCCTTCGGGGGAAAAGTTTAGCCAGTTCTTCATGTCTTGACGCGATAGGGCCTTCCATATACCAGTAGGCAAGTGTGTGGTAGGGTCAGGTGAATGTCCAGCCTTGAATACGGCATAGTCTTGGTAGTCACCTTCGAATTTGATAGGGAGGGCATAGTTGTCAGGGTTGTGACCTTGTCCTGAGGAGAAGTCGTGTACATGTGCACGCACTGTGGACTTTGGAGCAGACATTGCGGACTGAGAATTGAGTCGAGTTGCTTCGAGTAAGAGCGTGATCTTGAGTTTATGGATAGCAGCGGCTTCAGCGACTACATCTGTCACGGTTGTTTGGAGGGCTCTGAAAATGGAGGTGAAACTATTGAATTACTAAGCGGGGGATGAAGCGTGCATGCGCGTACACACACATACCCGGCAATTATATATGCCGACGATTCGAACATTCAGTAGTACAGGTACGACCTACGACCTCAGGGTGAGCACATTAAGTATTAATATGGACGCGTACGAACTTAGGCCCATAAACGTTACATATGCCTGAAACGAGTATTGAACCATACCTAATGCACTGAACAGAGGTGTAGGGATATCGATTGAATGGTCGATTGTCGCCCTCGAAACCCCCCACCAAAATAAGTAACAAATTAGTGATTGAGGGATGAATATGGTCCAGGAACACTCCGATCATAATCTTATCAATAACTCTTTCCAACATCGTAACAGTAACAGATGAAGTAACAAATAATAACGACTTTGCGATCTTTGGTTCTATTAGTTATTGATAAGATTATACCATCAATTAACACAGCCGATGCCAGAAGGGAACAATACAGAACACAACAATTCTCCAGCCTACAGAGGAGTCACACCGGACACCAGCATCGACACTGAACACGAACTCCGATACCTACGAGGGCGACTAGAGGATCTGACCAAAGACAACTACGACCTGCGTGAGTATTCACTCAGCCAAACAAACCAACTACAAAACCAGAATCAATTATTGGCCAAGTACAGAGAAGAGAGCGACAGCGACGACAGTGAAGACACCATGTCCAAGAAGAGAGGAGACTACTACAACGCGGTGAAGGAGCTGATGGAGCCCGCACAACTGAAGCCAATCCAAATCCCGACCAGCATCGACGTGTACGAGTTCAAGAAAGCCCTTACAAACGCGCTGGCCGAAGTGACCTCCACAAAATACATACAGGGGGGAGGATACACATTTCTCTTAGAGACAGTGGAGCGATATTGGGCACGGGAGAGGAACCCAAACGCGGTGTATCCCACAGCACCCGCGGAACCGTCCGAGCTAGACAGCACAGTGGAGCTTACATCTGATACTTACAAACTGTGGAAACGAAGCAGAACACTATTTGTGGAATGGAACAAGTACAATCGGGAGGCCCTGCTGTTGACCGACAAGAAGTTCCCCAGGATGCTCCACGAGTTAAAAGACCCGGGGTTGGAGGCCTTCCCCAGAGGGACCACGGCCCTTGAGGCCTTCCAACACATGGAGGACGAGCTGTGTACGACAGACGTACAACGCGATTTAACAGCTGAAATAGCTAAGAAGATGCGGGAACTAGACTACACCCCCAACCTGTTGGGCCCCAAAGAATACTTCCGCCTTCTCACCAAATACCAGTACCAGATCAACCTCCTGCCGGCTACAGCCAAGGTGACAGCAGCCCAGATGATAGACCACGCCCACATGGCGTTCAAAAGGAGCAAGCACGACCCCATTACACTCCATAGAGTGGAGGACGCATGGAAGGAACACCGGGTGACCGACGACACGGCCTCGGAGGAACAGGAACTGATGCTATACAAACGCTTTTGGGGTCTACGACTCAAGGAACTATACAGTAGCTACCATGCCACCGCCAGGTCAGCCAACAAGGTGGAAATCCAGAATGACCAACGTCTTGCTATCATCGAGGACAACCAACGGGCCCTCGTTAGTGTCTGCCAGGATCTCAAGTCCCAGGTAGAGTCGGCAACAGCAGCATCCACCCTCACCATGTCAAGCCACCAGTTGGAGTCCGCCCTGTCCGCCCTCACGAGGCAAATGGGACTGTTGGTAGCCAGCCAACAAACCCAAAATGGTCCCCGCCCGCAACAGGTCCAACAGACCCACCAACCACAACAGGGGGGACGACGACAGCACCAGGCTACAAACAAACCACCATCCCAGTGGAAACAGTACAAGCACTACTGTCACTTGTGCGGCGTCAATCTCTCACACGATGGGGGAGATTGCTTCCGGTTCAAGCCGAACCACCAAGTAGGGGCCACATTTGCCAACAAAATGGGTGGATCAACCCAACGGGAGGACAGATGGATGAAGTGGAGCCACCCCATCACGCGGGAAACCCATGACAGCCCCTCCCCCTGACGGTGTGGGGAGGAGCACAGTAACATACTTAATCATAGTAGTAACAGCCCCAAGTCAGCGTCATTACTAAGTATCTTACGTGCCCCTTCGAGTCGCACATGCCAACGGCCCACCAGCAACAACAAACGCGTTACCTTTGCCATGGCCACCACCACACCCCCGGCGCCCGGGTTTGGGGCCCTAGACTCTGCAGCCACCAATCATTTCGTGCCCACCTCATATCAGGGAGGCGCCCATCGGGAAACACCCGGCGCCCTCATCGTAGGCTGTGCAAATGGCAGCACTATGGCCTCACAAGCCACCGGTGTCCTGGACCTCCCCATGATACCACTCGCAGCGCGGGGTTGCCATAAGTTTGACGAAGTGGACCTCCCCCTCGTCTTGGTACCAAAATTGTGTAACAACGGGTGCACCGTGACTTTCACCAAAAATAAGGTGGAGGTCGTGGGCCCCACCAACCACACAGTGTTGCTAGGCACACGGGATCCCCTCCAGGACCTTTACATGGTCCCCCTCCATCAAACCAAACCAACTACCCCCCCCTTTTCAGGTACAGACATTTTCACACGGGGGCCGGCTAAATCTCCAAGGGTGACGAACCCCCCCCCCCCCCCACCATTTTCAGACAAACAAATACAGATACACACTGGGGCGGGAGCATATCAGATTCAAGCCGTCCCCAAGCTCATAGCTTTCTACCACGCAGCAGCGGGCTATCCCACCAAGGAAACATGGATACGCGCCATCGAACGAGGTTCGTTTGCCACCTGGCCGGGGCTAACAGCCCAGCGGGTCAATTGGTTCCTACTGGCATCAGAGGAATCCACAATGGGCCACCTCCAGATGGTCCGGCAGGGGATACAGAGCACGCGCAAACCAAAGAAGAAATCACCAAAAACAGACCAAGCGGCGACCAACACTCCGATATCCCAAGCCCACCAGAAGAAGACACATGAAGTCTGCGTGGACATCGTGTCAGCTACAGACATGCAACCAGCCAACCCAATGGGCTCACGGACCAACGATGAACCAAAGGAACTCATAGCATGGGACCTACCAGGCAGATACCCCGTCACATCACGCCGTGGACACCAATACGTATTCCTGATGTACGATTACGACTCCAACTACATCGACGTGGAACCCATCAAGTCTCATAAGAGTGAAGACATACTGCATGGGTTCACTAAGTGCTACAAATGAATGGAGAACAACATCCACGCCAAGATCGTACAAATGGACAACGAGACATCCAAGAAGCTAATCACCTACATCACGCGGAACAACTTGGACTACCAATTGGCATCCCCGGGGGACCACTGGCTCAACCACACTGAACGGGCAATACAGACCTTCAAGAACCACTTCATAGCCGGGTTGAATGGGGTGGATGATACCTTCCCCATAGATGATTGGGATCTACTAATACCACAAGCAATCATCACTCTCAACCTCTTACGCGCATCCCGTACACAGCCCAAGCTGTCCGCGTACGAACTACGCCACGGGATCTACGACTACAACAGACACCCAATGACCCCATTTGGATGTAGAGTCATCATCCATGATAGGACACAAGAGCAAGGCGCATGGCAGGACCATGGGACAAGAGGTTTCTACGTGGGCCCGGCGTTAAAGCACTACTGGAACTACACCTGTATTGGGGGGACGAGTAGGGCCACCAGAATAAGCAATACAGTGGCATTTTTCCCAAAAGCCCAGATGCCACAAACGTCTTCCACGGATCGATTAATCATGATCCTCCAAGATTTAAAGGAAGTAACAACTAAGCCCCATCCTCCGATCCCCTATGTGGATCAAGGGACGCAGATCAATGAGGCCCTACGCCGGGTACAAGAACTACTAAACATAGAGGCTCGACGACCCTTAAGTGGAGAGCCGGTTCCCCAAGAAAAACTGATCGGGCCCAATACGGCATCAACCAGCCCAACTGTGAATGCGCGCAAACCTCCAAGGGTGCCGATAGGACACAAAACAAAATCAACCCAACAGCATTCGGGTCCTACACAACGGCTCAGCGCCCGACGAGGACACCCATGGGCGATAGGGACCATCATAAGAAAACGGTTTAACACTGGGTGGTATGAAGGAGAGGTGACCAGCTATGACCAAACCAATCAGTACTACAAGGTCCAGTTCACCGATGGGGACACAGCTGACTACACTCATGGCGAGATATCCCGATTTTACAAATCAGACCAATACTACTCGAAGTCCAAAGTTAGGCCCAAGGCCCTCATGGGGACGTACCAGCGTGACCCATTGGGTTTCCCAGTACCAAAGCAGTCGGACAACCCGCAGCCCGAACTCTCATACACCCCCCAACTAGCGTGTGTAGGCTCCATATGGGACGAAGACTTAAGCAAGTGGGCTGCCTATTGGGATCTCATCAAGCATCCAAAGATCCACATACAGGAATTATGGCTCAAATCAGGTGAAGACGAATTTGGGCGATTATTCCAAGGCTTCCAGAGCAATCAAATAGAAGGGATGGATGTGTTGGATTGGATACGCAGACAAGATGTACCTGTACACAAGAAAGTAACCTACCCCCGGTACACAGTCGCCATACGCCCCGAGAAAGCCAACCCCTATCGGACAAGAATAACCGCGGGGGGAGACCAATTGGAGTACCATGGCAATGTATCAACCCGTACCGCGAGTATGGAGACCATTAAAACCCATTGGAACAGTGTGATATCCACCCCTGGGGCGAAGTACTGTACGGGCGACATTTCAAACATGTATTTGTGCTCCACACTCGATGAGCCCGAGTACGTAAAATTCAGGTGGGACATGATTCCTCCGCGAATACGTGTAACCTACAAGCTGGAGGAGCTCAAACAAGGGGAATATGTCTATGCCCGCATCAAAAAAGCATGGTACGGACTAAAACAGAGTGACAAAATAGCACATGATGACTTGGTAAACCACCTACAACAATACGGCTACCAGAAGGCGCCCCACACCGAGGGGCTATTTCTCCATGACAAAAGGGACATCAGCTTCACCCTAGTAGTGGACGACTTTGGGATTAAATACACGCAACAAGAAGACGTCGATCACCTAGTCGAAGCCATAGGGACCAAGTACACCTTCAAGGTCGACTGGTCGGGAAAACAATACGTAGGAGTCCACCTACGTTGGGACTACGACAAGCGTGAAGTACAATTGTCGATGGAAGGCTACGTATTACGTGGAACAAGCCCTAAAGGAATTTGAACACGTGAGACCTTCACGTACGTACGCGGGCCCCTCACGTGCCGACGTACCGGCCTACGGCGCAAAATACAATATGAAAAACTCGAGGATACTTCCACATTGACCGACGACGAGATCAAATTCATACAACAAGTCACAGGAAAGTTCCTGTTTTACGCACGGGCAGTGGACAACACGATGCTACACGCGTTTAATGACATTGCTTCAGCCAAGGACAACCAAACGACCCTCTTAGCGTCGAAACATTTCCTCAATAACGCAGCCTGCAACCCGAACGCCACCATAATCTACAGAGCCAGTGACATGATACTCCGGGTGGATAGCGATGGGTCGTACCTAGTATGCCCAGGGGCCAAGAGCCGAGCAGGGGGATATCACTATCTTGGTGATGTGATGTGAAGCACTTTCAATGGGCCAATACTCGTATTGGCAAAGATAATCAAGAATGTGATGGCGTCCGCGGCCGAAGCCGAGGTAGCATCATTGTTCTTGAATGCAAGAGAGGCAATACCAGTCAGGCAGTGTCTCATCGAACTGGGGCATCCACAACCAGTTACCCCGATGAAGACCGACAAGAACACAGCGGAAGGCATATTAAACGGCACGATCAAGCAGAAGAGATCTAAAGCCATTGACATGCGTTTCTATTGGTTAAAAGACGGAGCTGAACAGGGGCAATTTAATATCTTCTGGGAACCGGGAAAACATAACCTGGCGGATTACCCCACGAAACATCATGCTGGAAGCCACCACAGGAAGGTAAGGCCTATCTATTTGTATGAGACGGACAGTCTGCGGACCATCCAAGGGTGTATTGAATTACTAAGCGGGGGATGAAGCGTGCATGCGCGTACACACACATACCCGGCAATTATATATGCCGACGATTCGAACATTCAGTAGTACAGGTACGACCTACGACCTCAGGGTGAGCACATTAAGTATTAATATGGACGCGTACGAACTTAGGCCCATAAACGTTACATATGCCTGAAACGAGTATTGAACCATACCTAATGCACTGAACAGAGGTGTAGGGATATCGATTGAATGGTCGATTGTCGCCCTCGAAACCCCCCACCAAAATAAGTAACAAATTAGTGATTGAGGGATGAATATGGTCCAGGAACACTCCGATCATAATCTTATCAATAACTCTTTCCAACATCGTAACAGTAACAGATGAAGTAACAAATAATAACGACTTTGCGATCTTTGGTTCTATTAGAAACAGTCGGTTTGTAGTTGGTTTTAACTTGTTGGTTATTACATGAAATTGTTACTTGAAATTGTGAGCAAAATTGCTCTTTTACTAAATTCACCATATTGGTGCATTGGCCCGCTAATACTCCAATACACACACTAAATCACTAATAATCACATCGGCCCGCTAATACTCCGATGCGCTGCACGTGTCCTTGTACCAATGGGCTGTAGGGATCTACCTTGCGCCCAGTAGATTTGGTACATAAGGACCTATTTTTAGTAAGAAGGAGAACCGGAACCGGTAAGTGGTAAATTCTCATTCCCACTTCCATTCCCATCTCCATTCATGTTGGTCCGTTCCTGTAGAAGCAAGACTCATCGGATGATCGATTCTTATCTCATTCGTGTCTCATTCATTCAGTCGCGCGCGTCATTCGTGTCTCATTCGTTCAGTCGCGCGCTCGTTCAATCGACTTCAAACACACTCCCCTGCTTCAAAGGGTAATAGACTCAATCGATGATACTGCTCCAGAACTTGCTGTAGGCCGCATGTGCTTCTTCTGTGTCTACGGTCTTGAAGCTCGTAGGTACTATTCGGACCGCCGGGATCTTTGACTTTAGCAAACTGTTCACTTAGTTGAAAGCTGGAATAGCCTGCTTGACATAATGCTGATTTTGCAGTATGGTACTCAAGGGGCTTGTTGGGAGGACGAAGCTTATTGAGTTGATTCAATTCTTCAAACCAATGCGTGATAAACTTCACCTTAGATTCCTTCCAGTTGTTGAGATTCAACTTGAGTAACGCTTGCAAAGTCGTATACTTTGGCTTTTGATTCACTATGAAGGTTCACAAAATCAAAATATGCTTGACGTCCATTGCGTGTGAGGGAATGACTGTGAACGCATGACGCGGATAGGTCACTTTTGAAGACTTCCAACATAAGAACCCAAAAGAAGGCACACTGTTTGACAAAAAGGTCACGTGTATAGCCTTGCAGTGCAGCAGGAGGCCAAGTTTCATCGAGAAATGTTTCGATGTCAATGTCGTATGCCTTGAGTTTAGCCTTGAAACCTACGAGCCAATGTTCGAATCTTGAGTCATTCGTGAGGGGTGTGAATGACTTTTCATCACGTGATTTTTGGCACCAAGATTTGTACTTCACTTGTTGAGGGGACTTGTTCTTATTTGTTCCTGGAGGAGGAGCTGGAGGATTCAAGATGGATTCATGTTGAAGACGCAATGCACGTGACATGCGGAAGACACTGAAACTGTCGTACGTATATGATTCTACATTCCTCCAATCCTTTTCGCTCTTGCGCAAGTCATTTGAGAAGTCCGCAAGTGCTTCTATGGTCTGTTGGATGGATCGATGGAGTTGGGTTGGGAGTCCACTATTGGTATCCATGTAGGTAAGTTTGCGGGCAAAATCATGCTCGATGAGTGCATCGAGGAAAATTGGCCATTCGCGTAATCCTCCTTCTTGGAGGGCCTCACACAGATAGCTATTTTCTTCCTTAGTGACACGGAATATGGATATGAGTATCAACTTCATATGGGCATCAAAACTAGGAAGGCTGATTTTGGTTGCGGTGCCGCCATCTCCAGCATTGTTCCCACCACCGAATGGATTGGCAGGCATGTTCAATCTTGATGATTCCAATTCGTCAGAGGAATCCCGTGGTGAAAGGAAACTGCTTCGTAGACAATTTGCGATTGGCATATGCCAGCGTAGGGATTGTGTTCAATTTCTTTCTTGTTCTTTGTGTGCAAGCCACCTTGGAGCTTGCGACTGTTAATCTATTATTTCCCTTCTGAATCCGGTCTGCTGAGAGTCTGATTCAAAGGCTTCTGAAGAACAGCACCGCTGTGTTAGTGTGTTAGTAGACAAACGATTGTACTCTACGCGTGGCAATTGTGGTTGGATACTTTCGACAACGGATTATCGGACTACAGGCAAGACTATGGAAACGCCAGATCTCTTCTTACTGTGAACTTATTCAGATACAGCGAGGCAGACCTTAGTAATGTAGATTACAGGTAGTTGGTAGCAACTAGTGTGAATTTTGGGATATAAATCAGTTGAATGTTAAAAGTATGAGATAAAGTGAAATCTTGCCAAAATGCAAGATATCTCTTTTATTGAGATGAAATACGTTGCAACTGCTGTTGCATAGTGATGAGATTACTCGCTGATTATTTCCGTACATGCATTGGTCGTTGACCATATATATCTGTATGTATATATATATTGTGTGAGAAGCACACACCAACGGTTTTCTTCTCTTGTTCCGTTAGGAAGATCCTATGATATGTTTATCATTATGATCAGGAATTGCTCCCGTAGCTCGTGTGATACTTTTTGTAATCAAAGTTTGCTCACCAAAGAACAAGGGCAATATTACAAAACAGAGATTGCTCACCGTTAACGTGTGATGAGAATTGATGCGCCGTGGGAATCGATATGCCATGGGAATAGATTACTTTGGTTGATACGGGACTCATTGATCGGTACGAATAGAATAGCTACCGTCGTGTAGCTTTGGTACTTCTGGACACGAAAGGAATTTAATACAGCCCTCCCCCAACTGCCACGCAGTCTGTCTCCCCTTCATTGGTGATGCCCGCCTCACCTGTGTCTGCACCGTGAGCTCCAGTCTCGCCAACCCACTGACCACCCCGCCGGCACTCTCTACACAGAATCTAGGCACAACCACTGCCAACATCCAGGACCTTGTCCAGGCACTCTAACAGCCCATACCCGGCCCGGGTGCACGTGACAACTCCAACCACAGTTCATGGAGCTGGCGGATATTTCTCACCTGGGAGCACTCTGATGAGGTCACCAGTGAATACACAATTCACCCAGCTACCCTTTCAGATGCCTCCAAGGCACTTTTCCAAAAACATGCCTTCAGACTAACAGCCGCCTTCAATGACAAGATTAACTGCCTTGCTGAACAGTGCTGCGCCAACAATGTTCTGTCTTTCGTCAACATCACCCGCGGCCAGCTCGACCTGATGTTCCTCCATGTCATCGGCCACTTTGTGGTGATGCACACACCCCTTGAGTAGAACTTGGACATCCTGGACTTGAGTCTTTTCGTTTTCAGCTTCCTCTGGATCTCCCATACCAACAAGGAGTTCCGCCAATGTACGCGTTCTACCCGCTCGTGCAAAGCTTAGACTCTACACATTGATGAAGCTACCCGTAGGATCTGCTAATCCACGACCACCCTCTTTGTTGACGGGTCACAGATGGCGTACTCTGGCGAGCTCATCCCCAGCCACAATTTCCTCCTCTTCCTCTATACCCTCTCACGCAACGCTGAGCACAGGCTTGTGTATAAAGGCCTCCTCTTGCTTCTGCGACTCTACCATTCCCCCTGGGTCCGACTATGGGCTGAGCAGTCACCCCCTCTCCACCCGTACATCCAACACTGTCTCCTCTGTGTCCTCCAAGAGGCAATCCTGCTCCCCTTTGTTGTCCTTGCAAGTGATCCCAAACTGCTCCACCACGTCGAGCACAACGCTGCCCTCCCTCCTGAAGAATTCTGGTTGGCCAATTCTGCCTTCCCGACCCTGCTCCAGCTGGTTGAGCAAGCAGCGTATGGTAACAACCTCAATCCCTTCACATCCATCCCAAGTTCCTTTCTGTGGTGGCCACACCACAAAAATGCCCTGCTCAAAGCGGATGCCTGCAAAGTGGCTCTCACCACCCCGACCGGGGATTACAACTCCAAACGCCAGCAGCGTAACATGTAAAACGCTACTGGCACAGACACCCCCCCATCTGTGCCCGTGTCAGACCAGAAAGCTCCAAAAGATTCTACCTGTGCCTGCCACTCCTCCCATAACCAAGCCCGCCAGCAAGGCCTCTTTGTCCTCAAAGGTGGTGCTACCCGACCGCCCGCCTTGACAACCCACTAGGCCCCACCAAAGCCAGAATGTGCCTCAATCACTGTTTTGTTGGCTCATTTTGCTGACGCTCTGATGCCCAGTGCAAGTTAGGTCAGTCCCACGCCATAACAATTTTAGCCCAACCCTTTAGTTTACCTTGCCCACCCTTGTACTTTTTGCACCATCCTCACCTCCACCGTTCCCTTTGCCCCCCCAGCTCTCTTCTACACATTGCCTCTCCGCAGCTCCCTTGCCCATAGCAGCACCAGTTCCACACCCACCCCATACCACAAGCTGCCACCTCCCCACAGCGGCTCTTGCCTCGCCCCCCCCAGCTACACTAACCCCTGCCCCGGCCGTCGAACCTACGGCACTGTACCCCGGCGCCACCCCCCTCGTTCCCCTTTGGTCAGTCAAACTTACCAACCGGCTGATCCGTAAGCATGTCCCAGCCTATCCAGCTACCATCCCATACACCTCCACCCCCATTGACCTCACCCCAACGGAACTGGCGACCTTTGGTTCTACTTTACACCCGTCAGTCAGAGATATCCTCCACAAATCACACGGTAAGCCCCACCCTAACATTTTTTTGTATCTGCCGCCGGCATGTTGTCCCGTTCCTTCATGATGCCACCCCCTTTCTCTCTGCAACTGACACTGCGGCATGGCTCCGCGCCTATTGTCCCGCTTGCCTCTCTGCCGCTCTCCGTGCCAAGTACTACTCTGCACCAACTTGACTCCACCACTGCCCAGGGTTTTACGTCTTATTGTTCCTTTCAAACAGAAACAGACCTCAATATGCACCGCATCCACTGCTCATCCGCCGCTCTCCTCCATTGCCAAATGAATGTTCCCTACCTTGTCCGGTACCTCGACCACCCACACTTGGCCGTCCACCAGAATGACCCGGCAATTATCCGGCGCCTCCACCATGGCTGTGATATTTCCACAGTTAACAAGGAGGTCCGCCACATCTTTACCAACAGACCTCCCAAAATCTGCAAGGGCTTCTTGTCAGACGCCAACTTCTGGTGCTACTACCACTATGGCAACCCCTTTTCTGCTGAATCCGACCCATCTGAACTTTGCAAAGTCCTCCTCAAAGACAGTTGCCGTGGTAACACCATCTTGGTCGACCGCCAACTCTACCTTTTCATCCCCAATCTTCACTTTACCCCGCTAGGCATTGCAGACAAAGCCAACCCGTGGAAGAAGTCTCACCAAATTTTTGATGCTTCTTTTTGCATCATTCCCAATTCCTCCTGCATCAACGATTGGATCAACAAGGCCAATGAGCCCCCGGTCACTTTCCCCAGCTCTTTCCTACACTTCCTCACCAACATCTGGAACCTCCACATCTCCTTTCCCTTCAACGCCATCCTCATTATGGACAACAACATCTGCAATGCCTACTGCCTGTGCAAACTCAACCTGGAAATTGTCCCCATGCATGCATATCAGGCTTGTGGCTACCTCAGCTTCGCCACGAGCCAATCCTTTGGCAACTGCTTCTTCCCTGCTGATTGGGACCCCGTTGCTCAGGCCCACATACAAATGGCCTGATACCAATGGAGCCATGAACCAGCCGCCACCCTCCACGCCGCGGTGTTGTACGTCAAGCCTATGCGGCTCAGCCCTGAAATCCCCCCGTCTGCCCACCACACTGCTGTTGTACAGACCCATTTGAATTCCATCAACCAAAGGATCTTCGAGGACGGAAAGAACATCATCCCGGGCAGCCCTCAGGTCTGCATTCCACCGGCTATGCCAATGCAGGTTGATGATCTCTTCACTGCTGACATCATTGACACCATCCAATTGATGTCCCCTGCCAGTATCATGTCCCTCCAGGACGTGTTTGGCCCTGATCACCCCTGTCAACAATGGATCCTGTCTCAGGACAAACTTGATTTGGCTTACACGGAGGAACAGCTCTTGGTTGGATTTACTGTTAGCTCCTGGTCCATGACGGGTTGCCTCTCGCCCCACCACCGCACCAAAGTCCTCTCCTACGTCCACAACAAGTATTGGTTGCTTCCACACAAGATGGCAACCATCCGTGACCTGGCCACACTCCTCAACCTCCTTGGCAATGCTTTCCAACATTATCCATGGGGACTCTGTCACATTCTTGTTTTCTGCAACCTCCTCCGCAATGGCATCTCTGCCGCCTACCACATAGCTAAACGCTGTGTCAAAACCCACCCATTGCCCCCTCACTATGAATCCCTCCCCGCCGGCATTCAGGCAAGGTTCACTTGGCTTCATGTTCAGGACCAGGCTACTTTTGTCTGGCGCCACTGTGGCACAGTATCCATCACCCCCGCTGCCCAGTGCCCACTCCAGGTCCTCGTCGACTACCTCACATCCGGCGGCGTGTGCTCCACCCCCATCAGCCACCTTGTCCCCTGTGACTTCCCGTTTGACCACAACACATCTGATGCCTCACACAGCGGAATTGGCACTTGCCTCCTGTCACTCAAGATCTTCTGCTTCCTCCCCTACTCCCTGGACCTTCACACCTGAACCAAACTGCCGTGCGCTGACCTGGCCTAAGTCCATGTCAACACCCTTGAGATTCTTGGTGTCCTCCTCTGCTTCATCATTGGGCAGCTCTGGTATGACCAGAATCCTATTGCATCCCCACCCTCCCCTCCCCTCTGAACGCCGTGCAACAACACCGTCACCATAGCCTGGTGGATGATGTCTTTGACCCAGTTACTCCTTGGCCACAGTGTCATTCTGCTCTCTGCATCTTTCCAAAAAGACTCCCTCCTAGGCAGCACAGTGGACTATATCAAAGGAAAGAGCCAAAACCCTTGCCAACTCTGTGTCCCGCCCACACAAATTACCCCCTCCCCCCCTCACACTTTGTATCACATGCACCCGTACTCCTTACTTGTTTCACAGATATACTCTCATCAAACGTCACTTGCGTCCTGGACTGCTTTCCTCCCAAGTCCTGAACTCACCTCGCTCCTGGCCTCAACACTTTTGTCAGATTGAAAAATGGTAGCCCCATCAGCCCCAGCAAAGGTCAGACAATTTGTACCCCGCGCCTTTATTTTATCTAGTGGACCCACCATCACCGCATCTACGACTCACTGTTTCCTCACATCCACCACACCACCACCACCGAAGCCCTCAACATCCTTATGGCCCTCTACGCTAGTCCCCTTCTTTCAGGCCACAGCCTCCTCAACAAGACCATCCACGCCAAAACCGCCCTCAAGTACCTCCAGGCGGCCAGCTCATTCTTCTCACATTTTGACCATGACGCTAGCCACGACGCCCGGTGCCGCCCTTTGTCCCTCCGCACCCTGTGCCCCGAGATTGGGGCAGTCATCAAAGCTGCTAAGTGCTTCAAATCCATCCCCAACCGCCGTGAATCCTTCACCATACTCATGTCGCTACACTACCGCACCCACCACACTGCTGCTGATGTGGATTTACTCCAGGCTGCCCTGGTTGACTGGCTCACGATCGGCCTCGTGACCGGCTTCTGAAAAAGCAAATGGTGCCAGCTCCATGCCCACGGAGGCCTTCTCTCCACCCACCGCATTAGCCCTGCCAATGAACCCTGTTGCCATTACCGCCCCCGACATTACTCTCCACAATCCAAGGGGCGCCAGCATGCCAAACACAGCCGCCATTGCTTCCCCCTCCACAATCATGCGAGTTAGTGTCTATTGGAGGTGGCAGAAAAACAGTGATCACAATGCGTCCAAGGGCTTGTCTTGCAATCACCTCCCAGCCCTCGGCATGGTGGCCGCCTGGCTCCGCATCTTACATTGTTACTACTGTTTCCAGGCGCGAGTCCCAAATTTATTTTAAAAAGTTACGCTGGAACAGTGACTCCTGACAAATATATATGCATGACCTCCAAGTGCTTGCACACCATCATAATGCCATCCTCAACAACCTGGCCGTCTTGCCTCCCGGCCATTGGTAGCCTACCTTTACCCACCATTCCAGCCCATGGCCTTCCCTGCTGGCACCACACCGTGGATCCCCTCACCTTCGCCCTCCCTGTTAATTTTTGCAACTAGGTTTCCATTTAACTTCATTGTCCACGCTGTCCACATCCTCCATAAACCATTCACAGCCCATGATCCACACTTCTTACCTCACAGTCCCTGATCCATGTCCTTTTGTGCCACTGATCCTTGTGACTGCCATGTTGTCTCCCTTCCCCATCCTCAGTTCGTGTGCACTCCCTCCTCTTCCCACAATCCACGTTCCCTGAGTTCCGACAAGTGTCCTCCTGAACAAATATTTCCCCATCAACCCGATGCCCACCATGGGTACTACACTCCACACATTCTATTCTTATCTTCGGTCGCTCCTCGGTAGCTTTAACAACTTCAGCATGTTGTTCCCAGCTGATGCTTTCTGTTGGGTTGCACCGACCACAAGTCAAACTGCTGTGAAATCCATAGTTGCTGCCATGGCCCTGCATAGCGGTCAGCTCAAACGCACCATCCATCGTTACCGCCTCAACCTCATACAAAAATCCAAACTTTCCCACCCTGCCCGTGACCTCATCACAGAGCTCCTTAACATCGCCAAGGATTTTTCCCAGTAGGTCTGTACCGCTGCCAGAGACATCAGAAATGGCAGCTTTGCTCCATCCCGTTCTGTCCTCCCCCGTCTCCGCCATATGCACGCACAGCTACTGAAGTTCCTTCCCCCGCCCCTTCTCCCAGCCGCCATCGCCACCATCGCCGCCTTGACATGCCCTGCCCCTTTCCCCCTTATTTCTGCTCACCTCCCCCCACCTGCCGACTGGCCCTATTCCGTCAAGCCCCATCGTGTCTGCTATTGTTACCCCCGACGAGAACCCGCTCGTACTCCCCATTGCCCCCCCCCCCCCCCCCCCCCCCATGACGTGCCACCAACTGAAATCGCCTCTGCTGTCCACAGTATGCCTCCACCCGAAACCGGCCCTGTTGCCGACGCAGCGCCTCCACCTGAACTCGCCCCTTTTGCCAATGACGCGCCTCCACCCGACCTTGCCCCTGTCACCAATGCCACGCCTCCAGCACCTGAAATCCCCCCTGTGGCCGTTCCTGCTATGGAACCCCACCCTGTCCCATATGTGGACGCCTACTCCCAGGTTCTCACGGCCAACCCTGTTGCCATACCCATTGGGATCATTGTCCCCGGTACCAACGGCCTCGCCACCTACTCTCTTGTTGTCTCCCTGGACTGCAACAGAGTCTTCCCTGATGTCAACAAGACCCAACTTGCCCGTGAACGACAAAACCATCCGCCCTTGGCGGCCCTTGGCGTTTCAAATGGAATGTGTTATTCAATGACGAGCGATCCAAAGGAATTGGCTCCCTCCTTGCTGCCTATGACTTCCCGTGCTACTATGCCCCAACCTCACCACTGTCCCACTTATGCAACATCCTCCAGGCATAAATGGTCAGTTTTATCCTTTCCTTTGCCACCTCCCCTCTTGCCAACACCAAGCAAGAAGCCTGCCCTCAACTTTGCTGACAGCCGCTGCACTCATATCACACACACCCATGCCCAACTACACCGTGAAGCCAAGCCCCTGCTACTTTGACTACTGCTGCCCTCGCCACGCTTGGCCTCGTCCTGGCCCCCCTGCCCGCCGGCATGCCTGCTATCAATACTATTGATACCGTCCAGACTACTTCTGTCAAGTTTCTCTGTTTCCCAGTCACCTCCTCCGCGGATGGCGACCCCCCGCTACTACCTCTTCGGCGCATAGTATGTTCCTATCCGGGCGCCCACTTGCTCTTCCCGTGCTGTGCCGGCAGCAGCAGCACCAGGGTATTGCTTGATCCAACTACTAACACAAGCAAGACAAACGAAATTATTGGTTCCACACTACTACCATGCTAACCGGCTTTTGGCGGTTGGAACATCGGCACGATGAGCGTTGTTTACGTGTAGTACCAACACTTCAACCCATCTACTACCCGCCCGACATCGATCAACGACCTCCCCCCTACCCAGCAGGCCCCAGCAGAGCAACCCCGCTGCTGCCTTAACCCTCCTGGGCTTCTTCCTCCCCCCCACGTTGCCCTTTCTACCGCATTCTCCTCCCTCCTCTAGTAAACACTAAACAACATTTGCCAAGATTTTTTTCTTTTTTCCGGGTACTACTAGTAGTACGCACCTTCGGAGTGGCGGCGGCTCCGATACGCACGCGATCTCGCCTGCCTGGTGCCTCATGCTGCTGTGTACATTCACCTGCCAAGGAAGCTACTACTACTAGTACTCCCCACCTCGGAGTGGCAAGGCGTTCTCTGTATACACAGCAGTGCAACCCTACTACTAGTAGCCCTACTAATCTGCTTCCCCCCTTTGAACAACGCACAGACACTTCAGTCATGTATCACCGACACACTACCTCAGTCCAGTCACGAATCATTGACACACTCCTTCATTCATGAGTCACTGACACACTCCTCCAATCCAGTCATGCGTCATTGACACATTCCCTCAGTCATGAGTCAATGACATCGTTCCCGATCATCTGTCATTTGTTCAATCGTATGCGAACATCAAATAGAACCTTCTTCTTGAAGTCTCATCTGAATTCCGATTATCAAAGAACCCAGTTCTTTTCCAATCGTATCACTGAACTAGCTGGAAAGCTTCTCGAACTATCTTGAAGTCATAGTAGACACTAATACTCAATAGCACACAATTTCATACACAGCGTAGTTCATATTGAATTCAATCGCAATATCGCTTTGAAATTTTTTTTATCGATAAAAATATCTAAAAACTAACCATAACACCTAACTCACCATGTCTGCTGTCGCTCAACTTCAAGCTGCGAAGCAGGCCCCCTTCTTCTTCAAATCCAAGCTTCGCTATGAAGATTACCCCACCATTTGCCTGGTGCACAGCGTCACCCAGTACATGACGCGTCCCCCTGCTGCGGCATCTGCGGCATCCACACCTAGCACCCCCGGCGCAAACCTCCCTCCTCCCCCTCCTCCGGTGACGACTTCTTCCGTCAAGAAACAGGATACCACTTTTTGTCCCGACTCCAGCAACTCCGAACGTCTCATTCGCGTTCTCGTTGATTTCATCGACGCCGTTGGACCGCACAACCTCAACATCAAGAACAATGCCAAACATTACAAACTTCGTGAAGTCCTTGGTGGCAATCTCAAACACACCTGGGACAAAATTGTCAACCGCGCCGGCTCGCGCATTCAAGATGCTGACTTTACTAACAATCTCAACGCCTTCATTTCCCTCTTTCTTCTGTCCAACGCATTTCTCATTCAACAAGAATACATGTCCAACGCAACCAAGACGTACCACATGAATTGCTTCGCAGCCGCCGGCCGCCTTTGTTTGATCAACATTCTTAGTGTTCATCTGCCCGGCTCCGGAGGAATGCGACTCTTCCCCAACAAGACAAGCATGAAAAATGCCTTCTTTCGTCTCATGCTTCCGACCTGGCAACTCAAATTCAACGAAACCAGTAATCAACTCGATGACCCAAATTTCCCTCTTCATCGTCTCGTCGCCTTCATGGAACAACAACGTTTGCATCATGACGCCGGTCAAGTCTCTCGGCAATCCAATTGCCAATCCTCTTATTCCAATGGTAACCGCAATGGCCGCAATGGAAACGGAAATGGCAACGGACATCACACCAATCGCCCTCGTTACTCCTCGTCCTCCCAGTATACGTATGGCAACAACAACAACACGTATCGTCGCCCGGCCTATACTCCACGCACCCGCGACAATTCAACCCAAATCAGTCGTTTAAATCACGGATAAAATCCACGCCAATACAGTCCTTATCCTCGCTCCGACCGTTCTACCCGTTCGGATAAACCATCTTCGTCTGGCCGTACTACCCGTTTGCAATCCGCCAATAAATTGCGTACCAGTCCGTATAGAACACGTTCTGCCGCAGCCAACGATGCTCACCACCTCGAAATGGGTGATGATTTCTACTACAATCACGACACCCATCAGTTCGATAGAGAGCATCCCGATACCGAGCCCCGTCACGACCCACGTCACGAAGATAATTACTTCCACGATCAACATACACAAACGGACGCTCCACTTACACAGGAATACGACGGCGATAACGACAACTGTTATCATCAGGACGACGAGCCTGACTACGACAGTCCACCCAATTACTGACAACCACCCTCGGAATCCGTTCCCTATCATCACCATTGCTCACTTTCTTCAAAACTGCCCCTCCCCACGCCCCTACCTCATCCTATGTGACTCCGGATCCAAGACAACCTGGTTTAGTCATCACGCGCTTCCGGTCACAATCATTCCGACCACGACTACCCCTATTTCTGGCATCACTATGGCTGGAGAATTCAACTCATCTCAGCAGATCTCTCTTCAGCATTTCACACTTCCAGAACTTGCCCCAACTATAACTCTTCCCTCTCTTGACGCTCGCGTTTTCCAAGCTCCTTGTCGTTATGACATGATTACCGGACGCGACGTCCTTCGTCATTTTCAGATCGTTTTGAATTTTCACAACAACAAAATCAAAACAGCCACTCATTCCATACTGATGCGGCAATTTCCACGCATGCACGCCGACTCTGCCGCCCTAGCTCTTCATCTTCACGCAAGACACATTGACCAAATTACCCCCGACGACTCTTTTGCAATTACCACGAACAAAACCGTCATTCAAGAATCCACGTATGATCAACACGACATTCAAACTGTCTGCGACAACTGCACACACTTGACACACAATCAACGTGAACAACTACATTCAGTACTATGCAAATACTAAACTATCTTCGACGGAACCCTAAAACACTACCCCAATGAAGAAATCCATCTCGACATTGATCCAACAGTGAAGCCCAATCGTTCTCGCGCGTACCCCGTACCCCACAAACAATTACCCCTCTTCAAGAAAGAACTTGATCGACTTGTACACATTGGCGTTCTTTCTTGCCAAGGTCGCTCCAATTGGATCTCCCCAACGTGCATCATTACCAAGAAAGACGGAAAAATTTGATGGGTCTCCGATTTTTGCGCTCTCAACAAAGCTATCAAGCGCAAAGTTTATCCAATTCCCCGTATTCAAGACATTTTATCCCGCCGCTCCAGATACAAATACCTCACCAAAATGGACATTTCGATGCAATACTACACCTTTATCCTCGACGACGAAAGCAAAGATTTAACAACCATCACAACTCCATTTGGCCTCTACAAGTACAATTGCTTACCAATGGGAGTTTCTCAATCCCCAGACGTAGCACAAGAAATCATGGAACGTGTACTACACGACATTCCAAACCTCAAAATTTACATCAATGACATCGCATGCTTCAATAAAACATTCAAAAATCATCTACACCTCATCGATACCGTACTCACCTGTTTACAGGACAAAGGCTTTGCAATCAATCCACTTAAATGCGAATGGATCATCCAAGAAACAGATTTTCTCGGACACTGGCTCGCATCCAACGGAATCAAGCCATACATCAAGAAAATCAAGGCAATCTTAGCAATGCTCCCACCCAAAAATCTTAAACAACTTGAAGCCTTCCTCGGTCTCGTCACATACTATCGCGACATGTGGCCACGCCGTTCTCACATGCTAGCCCCACTCACCGGCCTCTTGAAAACTCCTCGCACATTCCAATGGAACGACACTTGTCAAAAAGCATTCAAAGAGATGAAATCGATTGTCGCAGTTGAAACAATGCTCGCGTACCCAGATCACAACATACCGTTTCACATCTACACCGATGCATCTGACTTCCAACTAGGCGCAGTCATCAAGCAGAACAACATTCCCGTAGCATACTTCACGCGCAAGCTCAACCAAGCACAAGCCAACTACACCACCATTGAAAAGGAACTGCTCTCCATTGTCGAACCATTCAAGGAATACCGCCCTATGCTCCTCGGTGCACTCATTCACCTCTACACCGACCACAAAAATCTAACCTACAAGCTCTCCACGTACAACACCCAACGAGTTCTACAATGGAAACTAATCTTAGAAGAATACAAACCCATTTACCATTACATCAAAGGTCCAGAAAACACAGCCGCCGACTCCCTCAGCCGAACCCCAACAACCCTCACCTCTTATTTCACAACTACCAATTTTGACGGCGATGTCTCAAACAACGACTCATTTTCATTCAAAAACAGGGCCGAGAGCCTAATGGCGCTGCCATCATGCGCTGCATCGACTGATAATCATCCTGTTGAAGACAGCTATCTGACTCACCCCCGTTTCGATCAAAAAGGCAGATTGCCATTCCACTTTACGACCATTCACCAATATCAATCACATGACCCAAAAGTTCTCAGCCTACCACAAAAAGACCCCAGACGATTTTTCAAACAAAAACTAGACAACATCGATATTGTTTGCCGATACGACAAACTAACACCCAACTCTCAGTGGAAAATTGTCATTCCTAATGACATGCTTGCCCCTCTTGTCAAATGGTACCACGAAATCACCGTTCACTCCACAGGCATGGACAGACTCGAAGCCCTTCTTCGCCGTCACTTCCATCATCCTGACCTTCGCGCCGTATGTCGTAATGTCATATCCAACTGTCTCATCTGCCCACTCGTACGCACAGGGACCCGCCAAGCCGGTCAACTTGCACCACGCACAGATTGGTCCATGGAACATCAAAATCAACAAAATCAACCTCAAGTTTGATGCTCTAACATGCATCAACCCAGTTACCAACCTCCTAGAAATCATCTGCATCCCAGAAGCCAAGACAGCCAAAAACATCAGACGCCTCTTCAAAAACTGCTGGCTCTCTCGTTACCCTTGCCCCTTACGCATCGTACACGATCACAGTCCCAAACTCAACAGACACGACTTCCAATTTCCCCTAGACTATGCAGGCATAAAACCAATCAACATTTCCCCACACACGCCCACCGCCAACGGAATCATCGAATCCACACACAAGACCATCGGTCAAATCATACGCACTATGATCAACCTGAAACCCCCCAAAATGAAAATAGAAGCCAATAACCTTGTCGACGAAGCAATATCAACAGCAATGCACGCACTACGATGCAATCCAGTTTCTACACTCGGAAACTTCTCTCCTGGTGCCCTCATCTTCAACCGTGATATGCTTCTCAATATTCCACTCCACGCCGACATCATTACCTTAACCCAACATCGTCAAGCTCAAATTGACAACCGGCTCCTTCGCGCCAACCACAAACGCACAAAACACAAATTCATCGTAGGTCAAGGCTGTTTGAGGTCGATCGAACGAGGCCTTCGATCATACTAGTCATCTTGCTTCTACAGGAATCTTCTCGTACGGGAATGAATGAATGAGACGCGAATGAATGAATGAGACACGAATGAATTGAATGAATGAGACGCGAATGAATGAGACGCGCAGTCGATCGTACGAGTCATCTTGTTTCTACAGGAACTGGGAATGAGATTTTACCACTTACCGGTTCCGATTCTCCTCCTTACTAAAAATAGACCCTTATGTACTAGAATCTACAGGGCACAAGGTAGATCCCTACAGCCCCTGGTAATAAAGGTACAGGGCATGTGAGAATAGCGCCGGAGTATTAGCGGGCCGGTGCGAATATTAGTGATTTAGTGTGTGTTTTGGAGTGTTAACAGACCGATGCACCAATTTTAGTGATCTTAGGAAAGAGTGGATTCATCCACTCACAATCTCAGTAACAGAATAATTCAATGTAATAAACAAACAACCAATTCAAATAGCCAAAACGCCAATCTTCTCCTGCAAGTTTCAGACCCCTTCAAACATTTCGTCACCATACACGATCGCAACAAACTTGATCTTGTTCGTGAAGGCCCCTACCCGATCTTACAAGTACACACAAACAACACAGTCACTATACGCCGCGGACAGACACATGAACGCATCAGCATCCGCCACCTTACCCCAGCCAAACCATCATAAATTTTCATAGTAAGGGAGAATGAACAATGCAGTCACGGACACACTACCTCAGTCCAGTCACAAATCATTGACACACTCCTTCATTCATGAGTCACTGACACACTCCTCCAATCCAGTCATGCGTCATTGACACATTCCCTTAGTCATGAGTCAATGACATCGTTCCCGATCATCTGTCATTGTTCAATCCTATTCGAACATCAAATAGAACCTTCTTCTTGAAGTCTCATCCAAATTCCAATTGTCAAAAAACCCAGTTCTTTTCCAATCGTATCACTGAACTAGCTGGGAAGCTTCTCGAACTATCTTGAAGTCATAGTAGACACTAAAACTCAATAGCACACAATTTCATACGTCAACCCTGACCACGCGCGACTATAGTAGTACTTAAGCCTCGTCACTGCGCACCAGCACGTACATATACAGCACCTCGTCCTAGTTGTAGAGCTTAGTCAATCCGCCATGCCTAGCTTCCACGTAGTCAGCGGAGCGTATACATGGGACGTAGACATAGTGTAGGCATCTTCATGTGTGAGCTCAGAGTACATGCACTCCGAAGTTTTCCAGAGGATACCGGTACGACTGTGAATGAATTCATGAATGAATGTCGTATGCCTCTAAAAAGGGTACTAAATTAATGCTTATGTATTGGTTAAAAACTAAGATTGTGAGCTTGCTCTGTCAACTACTCTGAGGAGCGGTTGAAAGGCTTGTAACAGTAAACAGCCATTGAATTGAAATTCAACGTACATTGTACATAGAGAATTTGGATATGTTCTTCATCCAGTGTTCAATATTGAAGACCGGCTTGCGTGGCATTGTTTTTCAGATTTTCTTGAATCGTGGGTAATTTCAATCGTGAGGGTTGGAATGCCGCACTCTTCTCCTTCTCATAAAAGTTTCAATTGGTGGCACAGAATTTTGTTAATCGTGTACAACCAGTATCCCTTAGATAGGAATTTTTTAATTGGTGTGATACGGTTTTAGGTTCCAAATATTCATACATTGGATAACACGATTTCCTAAGAGAAAGGAAACTGTACCATTTGTGTGGATTTGCTGGATAGTGTAGGGGCCTTTGCTTCTTGCTTCTAAAGCCCCAGGAATCTGCTTTTCATTTCTTGTCATAATTTGGTCTCCTACATGATAATCATGCATTTTTCTGTGGCTATTCTCTTTCATCGCATTCTTATCTATCTGGGCCTGTCATTTGTTTCTCACCATGGCCAAGTCGGTGATTACAGGGATTGGGAGAAACATATCTCGATGGAAGACAAGGGCTCCAGGCATCATTCCGAATGTTTTGTTGATGGTGGATCTAACAGCAAACTGAACAGATGCAAAGACACTATTGATGATGATGTCTGTGGCTTCCTGAAGAGTCTGTGGAGGATCGGTATTGAGCTTGGTTCACATTGCTGATTTCATGGTGTCATGGACTCTTTCAAGTACGGCATTGAATTGTGGATTTCGAACAGAGCAGACCTTTGCTTTGATTCCAAGGTTGGCAAGGTGGAGTTGGAAATCATTGCTCATGAAGTTGGTTCCTTGGTTGATAATACAATTTACTGGTTTGGGATATCGCGAGAGCCAACCATTGCCGAGGGTATGGACTGCCATGAGGCCAGTTGGGTTTACTTGTGGGGCTCTGATTATTTCAAGGAGATTGGTGCACATGTCCATGATGGTGAAACCGTTGAAGGAGACAGTTCCATGGCCAGGGATCTTGATTTTCCAGGGACCGGCTCCATTGATTCCAATAGTATCCCAAGGGACATATTGGTGTTCTTTGGTTGGGAGTTGTCCATGGCTTTGGTGGCTATTCTTGTATCATTGGCATGTGTCACAGGATCTGCAGAAGGAGTTGATTTGGTCTTTCAGGTTTGCAGCATATATAAATTGGTTGATGGTCCGATACAATCTTTCCACGCCGGCATGTCCAAGAACATGGTGGTAATATTTTTTGATCGTGGCGAGTACTCGGTTTGGAGGGAGTACAATTTTCTGGTGACCGTTGGATTCGACAACTCGCAGGTCAGTGCCATTGAAGTTTTTGGTTGTGCACCGTGGATTGGTAGAGATATCTACATTGGCAGCTTGGTCTTGGGCAAGTTGGTTAAAAGCTAAGGGGTACATGGGGATATCTTCTGGGTAGTTAAGAAACAGTTCGGAAAGAGAGAGAACATTGTCGTCCGTTGGATCGGGAGTTGAAGTTGAGTATGGAGGAAGGTCCAAGTCCCAAGGATCATCCGTTGGATTGGGAGTGGGAGCTGAGGATTCCTTCTTTTCCTCCGGAGTGTCTTGCTAGAGAGGGAGCCTGGAGAGTGCGTCAGCAATGACATTGTCTTTGCCTTTGATATATCTGAATATTGAGGGAAATTCTTCAAGGAGCATTCTCCAAGTCATAATGCAATGACTTGTAAGGTTTTGGCAAGTAAGGTTGATGTGGTCGGTATACATAATCATTTCAGCACCCCAAAGAATGGGTCAAAATTCCTTGAAGACTTCTACAACGCAGAGCATCTCTTTATCGATGGTGGGTTATTTCCGTTGAGCAGCGTTGAGTTTTTGGGAGAAGCAGAGGATAATCTTGCCGTCTTGGAGGACAACAGCCCCGAGTTGGTAATCGGAAGCATCAGTGTAGACATGGAAGGGCTTGTTTGGATTGGGGAAGGCAAGGAGGATATCTTTGGCAATAAGAGCCTTTGCCTTGTTGAAGGCTTGGATGAGCTCGGGGGTTGGACTGAGTTTGCCTTTGGATCTTCCTGAGAGATCTGTAAGTGGAGCAAGAACTTCTGCGCGTTTTGGGTGGAAGTTCCAATAGAAGTTGATCATTCCAACAAAGGATCGAAGTTGAGTTGTTGTTGAGGGAAACGCTAGGTTTAGGATAGGAGATATCTTGTTGGGGTTTGGTCATGCCGTCTCTGGAGATAATGTGGCCAAGCCAAGGTGCTTGCGATTGAAACCAGTGGCACTTGGAGGGCTTGACAGAGAAGTTGTGGGCCTTGAGTAAGGAGAGGACAGAAGAGACAGACTTGCAATGAGATTCAAGAGTATTGGAGAAGATGCCAATATCGTCAATACATACTTCAATGTCCTTCAAGTGGAGGAGCATCTGTTCCATGCAGCCTTGGGCCCAGCTTGGAGAGTTGAGGAAGCCCATTTGCAACCTGAGGAGCCTGAATTTTCTGAATGGAGTAACAAGGACACAAAGCCAGGTGGAGACTTTGTCAAGTTTGAAGGTATGGAACTGCATGCTGACATCAATGAGGGTCACATATTTGAACCCTTGTCTTCCGTGGAAGATATCTTGGAGTTTTGGTAGTGGATAGTGGAGCTCTTTGGTAACTTTGTTGAGTTCGCAGAAGTCACTGATAAGCCGGCAGGAGCCATCTGGTTTTGGAACTACAAAAGTTGGCATTCCCCATTCAGTGGCATGGCAGCGTTCGAGGATGCCAAGTTTGACTTGCCTATCAATTTCCTTTTTCACAGCTTCCTGTTGGTGGAAGTGGGATTGGATATGGTTGTTTGACATGGAATGGCTTTACGTCTTGCTGGAGCTCAATGTGGAACTCTTGATTAGGGAAAATGCCTAATTCCTTAGTCATTCAAGCCTTCAAAAAGTTCTTCATTTTGGAGCAGTATTGGTAGCAAGGCTTGTTTCTCATCGTTCGAGAGATGAGTTTGTTCACTGACTAACTTGTGGAGGTCTGTCTTCTCGTACTTGGTGGTGCCATCTACATACAATTGTTGAATAGCTTGGTTGGAGTAGCTCTCGGCTACAGCATGGGCTTCTGCAGACATGACCTTGTGGAGCAAGGCCAAAGTAATTGCGTGGATGGAAGTCCATTGTCTTCTCATACCATTCTATGGTGCAGGTTTTGAAGTCCATCTTCATTCCAAGATCTCTCATGGTTCTTCTGCCAATGAGGAGATGGTAGTTGATATTCTGTGTGGCGGCAAAGCACTTGATTTTCAAGACCTTCATGGAGTAGGATAGCTCTGGAAACATGGTGTTCTCCAAGGTTACGTAGTGGTTGCAAGTGGTTTTGCCGTTTGTTGTTTACATTTAGATTGGTTGGTTTAGAGGGTGTTCCTTGACTCCAGAGGGAATTGAAGATTCTACAATGAGGTTGTCTGTGGATCCGGAATTGACGAGGATTTTCAAGTAGTACTTGCCACTGGATCCATTGATGGAGTTGCAGACGCTTACTGTTGTTGGTGCAAGGTCGACATTGGTGTTGCTGGGAGCAACATCTTGCTTGTTGTTGTCAGAATCAATTTTTTCGGTGGGAAATCGCTGAAGATCTGAGTTGCAATATTCTTTATCGACATCCATATCTACATGGAAGAGATCTGGCCAAGGGGTTGTTGGAATGGTTTCTTCGTCCGGTTCATTGACAAAGATACACATGTGTTGTTCTGGTTCATGAAAGTTGCTCTCATTGGAAGAGGAGTTAGTGGATTGGTTGCTGTTGTTGGAACTCCGATCATTCACATGCGAGTCGGTATTGTCCCTGTTGTTATTGTTGTTGCTGTTGGTGTTGGTGTTGGACTGATTGGAGTTGTTTCTGTAGTTGTTGGTGTAGCATTGACCCTAGGTGTGATTGGTGCCAGCAGGGTGGATTGGACATGGTGAGTCGTTGGAGATTCTGGTTGCTCCCTTGTTGTTATTGTTGCCTTGGTTGTTGTTGCGTTGGTTGTTGTTGCGTTGCTGTCGATTTTGGTTATTGCCGTTTGATCGATTGTTCCGATTGCGATTTCTGTTGTTGCTTCCATTTCGATTGTGACGATTGTTGTTGCCATTGTTGTTGCTGTTATTGCTGTTTTGAGATGGGTTATGTGACTTCTTTTTTCTATTCCGTGCGTATTGATATCTCTCAAATCTCATCATCATTTCAGAAAGGGGATCTCTGTGGGGAGAGTGGTGTTGCTGATAGGTGTACTTCCAATCATCGGGCATCAATTTGAAGATTAGATTCTTGAACTCTCTCTCCTTAATTTCTGCATCCTCTGGTGGGTGTCCTGGAAGTAGTGGAAGGATGACATGGTTGTGGAAGTTGACTTGTGCAACAAATTGGAGTACTGTCATGGTGGTTGTCTTCTTAATATTGGTGAGGAATCTTCGATGGTTTTGGTATGCATCGAGGTTGTTGTCAAACTTGTAGTTGACAAATTCTTCCACTGTGGTTTGGAAGTTATCCACAGTTCTCTGCGGAACATTGGTTGATATGTAGCTATTCCACCAGCTACTGTCGGTGTAGTCCCTGAGGAGGTCTACAAACTTGTCGTAGAGTCTTGGGCCTGTGGTTAGGTTGAGTGTCTTCTTAGATCGCATGAACTCATTGATGGTGAAAAGGATTTGTAGTTTGGTTGATCCTGCAGTAATCAAGGGAATCTTGAGCTTGGCTACTTCTTGAACTCCATCGACTTCCTGTGTGTTCTTGAAGTCTACCTTGTCAATGGACTCTTGGTCAAAGTCGAACTTAAAAGGGATGATGGAGTAGGATCTTGACATTGTTTCTCTTGTTCTTACTGGACAATCGTCAGGATCAGTTGGTTGCTTGTTAGCGGTTGTAGTACTAGTGTTTACTCGAGTAGTTGAAGTAGTCGTAGTGCCGGTAGTAGTAATAGTTGTAGTAGTAGGTCAAAGCAGTTATTCGACTGTTTAAACAGTGATGTATGCCTCTAAAAAGGGTACTAAATTAATGTTTATGTATTGGTTAAAAACTAAGATTGTGAGCTTGCTCTGTCAACTACTACGAGGAGTGGTTGAAAGGCTTGTAACAGTAAATAGGCGTTGAATTGAAATTCAACGTACATTGTACATAGAGGATTTGGATATGTTCTTCATCCAGTGTTCAATATTGAAGACCGGCTTGCGTGGCATTGCTTTTCAGATTTCCTTGAATTGTGGGTAGTTTCAATTGAGAGGGTTGGAATGAACAACGCACAGACACTTCAGTCATGAGTCACGGACACACTCCTTCAGTCCAGTCACGTGTCATTGACACATTCCCTCAGTCATGAGTCACTGACACACTCCTTCAGTCCAGTCATGCGTCATTGACACATTCCCTCAGTCATGAGTCAATGACATCGTTCCCAATCATCTGTCATTTGTTCAATCGTATTCGAACATCAATTAGAACCTTCTTCTTGAAGTCTCATCCGAATTCCGATTATCAAAGAACCCAGTTCTTTTCCAATCGTATCACTGAACTAGCTGGGAAGCTTCTTGAAGTATCTCAAAGTCATAGTAAACACTAAAACTCAATAGCACACAATTTCATACACAGCGTAGTTCATATTGAATTCAATCGCAATATCGCTTTGATTATTTTAATCAATAAAAATATCTAAAAACTAACCATAACACCTAACTCACCATGTCTGCTGTCGCTCAACTTCAAGCTGCTAAGCAGGCTCCCTTTTTCTTCAAACCCGTGATTCGTTATGAGGATTACCTCACTGTTTGCCTGGTTCACAGCGTCAGTGTAACCAGGTTCATCGCCAGCACTCCTCCTGCGGCATCCACCCCTGGCACCCCAGGCGCAAGCACGGCCCTCCTGCCTCCTCCCCCTCCGACATCAACATCGATCGTCAAGAAGCAGGATGCCACCTTTTGTCCCGACTCCACAGACGCCAAACATCTCATTCGAGTTATTGCCGACTTCATTGACGCTGTTGGACCGCACAATCTCAACATCAAGAACGATGCTAAACATCATTACAAGCTTTGCGAAGTCCTGGGTGGCCATCTCAAGCATACCTGGGACAAAATTGTCTCCGACGCAGGTTCTCGCATTCAGGATGTCGATTTTACCAACAACCTCAACACGTTCATTTCCCTCTTCCTTCGGTCCAACACGTTTCTCATTCAACAGGAATACATGTCCAACGCAACCAAGACTTATCATATGAATTGCTTCACCGCCGCCGGTCGCCTTCATCTTATCAACATTTTTAGTGTTCATCTACCAGGCTCCGGAGGAATGAAACTCTTTCCCACCAAAACCACCATGAAAAATGCTTTCTTCCGTCTCATGCTACCGAGCTGGCAACTCAAGTTCAACAAAACCGGTAATCAACTCGATGACGTGGCCTACCCTCTCCACCGTCTTGTTGCTTTCATGGAACAGCAACGTTTGCACCATGACGCCAGTCAAGTTGCTCGTCAATCCAATTGCCGATCCTCCTACACCAATGGTGGACGTAATGGCCGTAACGGACATACCAATAATAATCACCCTCGCTGCTCCTCATCTTCTTCCTCCCAGCATATGTATGGCAACAACAACAATGCATATTGTCGCCCGTCCTCCAACCCTCCAACTTGCAACAATTCCACCCAAACAGGTCGTCCTAACCACGGTTATAACCCACGCAGGTACTCTCCTTATCAGAACCCTCGCTCCGACCATTCCACTCGTTCTGGCCCACAATCTTCTTCCGGACGCACTACACGTTCGCAGTTCGCAAATAAACCACATAACAGTCCTTACAGAACGCGATCATCCGCATCCAATGATGCTCACCATCTCGAAATGGGTGACAATTTCTACTACGATCACGATGCCGATCCCTCTGACAGAGAACATCTTGATATCGACGCACGTCACAAAGATAACTACTTCCATGACCAACACACACAAACAGACACACCACTTACACAGGAATTCAACGACGACAACGACAAATGCTACCATCAAGGCAACAAGCCCGGCTACGACAGTCAACCAGATTACTGACTACCACCGCCCACGGAATCCGTTCCCTATACCATCGCTATTGCTCGCCTCATTCAAACCTGTCCCTCCCCACGCCCCTATCTCATCCTTTGTGACTCCGGCTCCAAGACAACTTGGTTCAGTAACCATGCTCTTCCGGTCACACTAGTCCCAACCATTACTACACCTATTTCTGGCATCACCATGGCTGGAGAATTCAACTCTTCCCAGCAAATCTCACTTCAGCATTTTACACTTCCCGAACTTGCCCCCAACATAACTCTTCCTTCTCTCAATGCACGCGTATTCCAAGCTCCTTGTCGCTACAACATGATTATCGGACGCAACATCCTTCGCCATTTATAGATCATTTTGAGCTTTCATAACAACGAAATCAAAGCAGCCACGCATACCATCCCAATGCGGATATGTCCGCGCATGCACGCAGACTCCGCCGCCCTAGCCCTTCACATTCACACAAGACACATTCACCAAATTACCTCTGATGACTCTTTCGCAATTACCACGAACAAAACCGTCATTCAGGAATCCACGTATGATCAACATGGCGTTCGAACAGTCTGCAACAAATGCACACATTTGACAAACAATCAACGTGAACAACTACACTCCGTTCTATGCAAATACCAAACTATCTTCGACGAAACACTAAAACACTACCCCGACAAAGAAATCAATCTTGATATTGATCCAACAATCAAACCCAATCGCTCTCGCGCATACCCTGTTCCTCATAAACAGTTACCGCTTTTCAAGAAGGAACTTGATTGCCTTGTGGACATTGGCGTTCTTTCCCGACAAGGCCGCTCCAATTGGATCTCTCCAACCTTCATAATTCCTAAGAAAGATAGAAAGATCAGATGGGTCTCCAATTTCTGCGCCCTCAACAAAGCCATCAAGCGCAAAGTATATCCCATCCCTCGCATTCAAGACATATTATCCAGACGCTCAGGATACAAATACCTCACCGAAATGGACATATCAGTGCAATATTACACCTTCGTCCTCGACGACAAAAGTAAAAGATCTAACCACCATCACAACTCCATTTGGTCTCTACAAATATAATTGCTTACCAATGGGAGTTTCTCAATCCCCAGACGTAGCACAAGAAATAATGGAACGCGTTCTACACGACATTCCGAACCTCAAAATTTACATCGATGACATCGCATGCTTCAGCAACACCTTTGAAGACCATCTACAACTCATCGATACCGTACTCACCCATTTACAGGACAAAGGATTCGCAATCAACACACTCTATTGGAATACTAAATCAAGCGTGAATTTACGTACGCGCAAAATCGTCTTAACGTACGTGATACGTGATACGTGATACGAAACGTACAATTTACGTATACGTGATACGTAACATACAATTTACGTATACGTGATACGTAACATACAATTTACGTTTACGCAAAACGTAAACGTACAATTCCAAGAGATTCCAAGAGGAGCGCGATAAGTAAAAGTGAGACGCGACCAATGAGATTAGTACCATAAGTCAATTATACATAAGCGCCAGTGAGTATCAAGCCATACTTAAAGCACTGAACAGAGGTACACAATATGGGAATCAAACGCTCGATACGATACGCGTATCTCCACACAAAGAAATGACAAATTAGTAAATGGGAGATCAATATGGTCCAGAAACAACCCGATCATAATCTTATCGATAACTCTTTCCAACACAGTAAAAATCAAACAAAATAAAGTAAATACGCAAAGTAACAACATAACCGAACAACATTTTACAACTTTGGTCTTATTAGTTATCGATAAGATTACACTACTTGCCAGAAGGAACACAATCTGAAGAAAACAATACAGAACCTGCAACCAGGGGAATTACCCCGGACACCAGCCTAGACACATCCCACGTAACCGGCACACGTGAACTTAGGGACCTCAGGGACCAACTGGAGGAACTTGAACTCTACAATCGGGACATACTCGAGTATACCGGAGAAAGACAGGACCAGTTACAACAACAGAACAAACTACTGTACGACTACACCGAACAGGACGATGGCAGCGACGAAGACAGTACTGACGACGAGATGGTCAAGAAGAAGGATTACACCGGGGTCAAGGACCATCTGGATGAGACCCAATTGAAGCCTATCGCGATACCGACTAGCGTAGACGTGTACGAGTTCAAAAAGACCCTAGCCAACGCGCTGGCCGAGGTAGCCTCCATCAAATACCTACAAGGAAGTGGGTATGCATTCCTGTTGGAAAGTGAGGAACAATACAATGCACGCGACGCGGGCGCTCAATTTCCCACAGCACCGACTGAGCCTCAAGAACTCGATAGTTCAATCGAGCTCACTTCAGACACGTACAAACTATGGAAACGCAGACGCGCACTATATGTGGAGTGGAACAAGTATGATAGAGAAGCACTACTCATTACAGACAAAAAGTTCCCCGCCATGTTGGATGACTTAAAAGACCCGGGCTCCGAGGCATTCCCCAGGGGAATCACAGTACTAGCTGCCTTCCAGACCATGGAGGCTGACCTCTTTACGACTGATGCCCAACACCAGCTTACCCGCGAGCTCTCAAAGAAAATGAATGCCTTATCATACACGCCGAGCCCAATTGGTCCCAAGGAGTACTTCAGACAATTAACCAAGTATCAATGGCAGATCAATCTACTCCCGGAAACTGCAGAAGTAACCTCAGCCCAAATGATTGATTACGCCCGGGATGCATTCATGCGTAGCAAACACGACTCAATTACCCTCCACAGAGTGAATGAGGACTGGAAACAACACAGGACAACCATAGCGAAGAGTGACGAGTTCTCGCACTACAAAAAGTTCTGGGGCCAACGACTAAAGGAGTTGTACAGTACCTACCACAACAAAGCTGAAACGGCCAACATGGTGGACATACACAACGACCGACGTTTCACTGACCTCAAGACCCATTAACTTGAGCTGGCCAACGCGTGTCGAGAGATCTATTCCCTTGTGTCCGAAACCACAGCATCGACCGCAACGGCGGCGTCTACAATGACAATGTCACACCAGTGGGAAACAGCCATGGCTTCTCTACAAGCAGACGTCAATCGTCTCAAGGCAGCGGACGCCAGTCGCCCCAGGCAGTCCGGTGCAGGACACCCGCGGCAGTCCGGGGCAGGACGCCCGCTTGCCCACGAGTGGAAACAATACAAATATTACTGCCACTCTTGTGGAGTCAACCTATCACATACCGGACGAGATTGCTTCAACAGGAGGAACAAGGCCGCCCACCAGGAGGGAGCCTCCTATGACAACCAGATGGGAGGATCCACCAGAAACAATGACAGGTGGATGAAGTGGAATGGACCCAATCCCAATGGCGACGGACGCGGGGTGTACGAGGCCCCCCTCCGATCCTGACGGCGTGGGAGGGACCACCGTAGTAGTATACATAACTCTAGTAATCACAGTTCTACATTACTCAGTATCCTATGTGATCCCTCGCGTGATATCCTCCCTCGGACACAATGTAAAGTTACGTTCGCACATGACGTCGCATTCCATATCCGGCCCCCACCGGGGTATGGGGCCCTGGATCCGGCAGCCACAGACCACTTTGTCCCATCGACATACCAAGGGGGGGGACATCAAGAGACGCCGGGAGCACTGACAGTAGGATGTGCTAATGGGAGCAAAGTGCACTCCACAGCTACAGACCTGTTAGACTTACCACGGCTCCCCATTGGGGCGCGCGGGTGTCACAAATTCGATGAAGTGGAATTTCCTTTGGTCTCTGTACCTAAATTATGCAATAACGGGTGCCAAGTAGAGTTCACTAAGGACGACGTGACAGTTATCGGGCCCACGCAACAAATTATACTCACCGGTCAACGTGACCCCCTGAGGAATCTATACATGGTTCCCCTCCATCAACCCGTCCCTCCACCGGGGACAGCTGAACCTCCAAGGGTGATAGACCCCCCCCCCCCCCACACACAAACGCAAAACAAAATAGCAAGCAGCGCAAGCAGCGCCGACCAACGCCAAACCGAAGCAGCCGCGATCAGCGACGACCAGAACAATAACGAAAACGAATATCCAATACACAGCACGGGGGCAGGAGCATACCAGATTCAAGCCATCCCCAAGCTAATACGATTCTACCACTTAGCAGCTGGATACCCCACTAAAGAGACGTGGATCCGCGCCATCGAACGCGGCTCATTTGCCACGTGGCCGGGCCTCACAGTACAACGTGTCAACCGATACCTCCCACTCACAGAAGAAACAACTATGGGACACCTACAAATGGTTCGACAAGGTATTCAAAGCACGCGCAAGCCAAAGAAGGCAACAATCAAACCGACAGCCGATACGGAGCCACCCCGCGTCCACCGAAAGAAGATACATAACGTCTGCGTGGACGTAGTATCCACGAAAGAAATGCAACCAACCAATCACGCAGGGCCACGTGCCAAAGACGAACCACAGGAACTCATCGCGTGGGACCTACCGGGGAGATACCCTGTCACGTCACACCGTGGGCACCAGTACGTATTCCTCATGTACGACTACGATTCCAACTATATTGACGTGGAGCCCATCCAGTCACGCAAGAGCGAAGACCTCCTACGTGGGTTCACGGCGTGCTACGCAAGGATGAAAGAGGACAACGTGAGTGCAAAAATAGTACAAATGGACAACGAAACCTCCAAGAAACTAATCGCGTACATCACAAAGAACAACCTTGATTACCAACTAGCATCACCTGGGGACCACCGACTCAACCATGCAGAAAGGGCAATACAGACCTTCAAGAACCATTTTATAGCGGGGTTGAATGGGGTGGATGACGAGTTCCCGGTAGACGATTGGGACCTACTGATTCCACAAGCCCTCATTACCCTCAACTTGCTACGTGTTTCACGCACCCAGCCCAAACTATCAGCATATGAACTCAGACGCGGAATCTATGACTACAATAAACACCCCCTTGCCCTGATGGGCTGTCGGGTGATCATTCATGACAGAGCGCAAGAACGAGGCGCATGGCAGGACCATGGGACAAGGGGTTACTACATTGGTCCGGCCTTGAAGCACTACAGGAATTACACCTGCGTCGGGGCGACCAGCCGCGCTAACAGAATCAGCAACACAGTGGCGTTTTTCCCCAAGACTGAGATGCCACATACCTCTTCTACAGACCGGCTGCTCATGATCCTCCAAGACCTAAAGGAGGTTACTAGTAAACCCCATCCACCAATCCCTTATATGGAACAGGGAACCCAAGTGAACGAGGCCCTTCGGAGTATACGGGAGCTTTTACATATAAGTACTCGACAGAAACGAAATGGGCCCAATGCCACGCTTAGTGATACAACCAAAAACACACGCGAACCTCCAAGGGTATCAAACGGGCCCAATACAACATTAATCAATGTACCAGAGAATGCACGCGAACCTCCAAGGGTGCCGCCTACACAACAACGCAGCGCCCGCTGGGGACACCCCTGGGCCGTGGGCACAATCATTAGAAAGAAGTTCAACTCAGGGTGGTATGAAGGTGAAGTCGTAAGCTATGATCAGACCAACCAATACTACAGAGTAAGATTCGCCGATGGGGACATGGCCGACTACACACATGGTGAAGTGTCTCGATACTACAAATCCGACCAATACTACTCAAAACCCCAAGAGAAGCCCAAGGCACTAATGGGGATTTACCCTGCGTGAGCCGGTTCAATATCCCGTACCAAAACAGGCCCTACAAACAAACGATTTAACGTATGTGCCCCAACTAGCATGTGGGGGGTCCATATGGGATGATGACTTAAACAAGTGGGCAGCATACCGTGATCTAATCAAGCACCCCAAAGCACAGATACAAGAACTATGGCTCAAGTCAGGTGAAGACGAGTTCGGCCGGTTATTCCAAGGCTTTCAACAGAATAACATTGAAGGGATGGACGTATTGGACTGGATCAGGAGAACCGAAGTGCCCATACACAAGAGGGTCACATATCCCCGGTATACAGTCGCCATACGCCCCGAGAAGGCCGACCCTTACAGGACGAGAATCACAGCAGGGGGAGACCAACTGGAGTACCATGGAAACGTGTCCACCCGGACAGCAAGCATGGAAACCATAAAAACCCACTGGAACAGCGTAGTGTCCTCCCCTGGGGCTAAATACTGTACCGGTAACATTTCTAACATGTACTTATGCTCCACACTGGATGAACCCGAATTCGTAAAGTTCAGGTGGGACATGATTCCCCCCCCGAGTCAGAGTAGCGTACAAGTTGGAGGGGCTCAAACAAGGGGAGTATGTATATGCCCGGATCAAAAAGGCATGGTATGGGTTAAAACAGAGTGGAAAGATCGCCCACGACGACCTAGTTGACCACCTCCAGAAGTACGGATACAGGAAGGCACCCCACACAGAGGGACTGTTCCTACATGATGAACGGGACATCAACTTTACCCTCGTGGTGGACGACTTTGGAATCAAGTACACCCGACAGGAAGATGTAGATCACCTAGTAGCAGCCGTCGGAGCCAAATATGCCTTCAAGGTGGACTGGTTGGGAAAACAGTATGTAGGGGTCCATCTAGGGTGGGACTACGAAAAACGTGAAGTACTATTGTCCATGGATGGTTACGTGGAGCAAGCATTGAAAGAGTTTGAACACGTGAGGCCCACACACACGTACGCGGGCCCTTCACGCGCAGACGTCCCTGCCTACGGCGAAAAAATACAATACGCAAAGCTCGAGGACATGACTACACTATCGGACGAAGAAATAAAATTCATCCAACAAGTCACAGGAAAATTCCTATTTAATGCCTGAGCTGTCGATAACACGATGTTACATGCGCTCAACGATATTGCCTCTGCCAAGAATAACAAAACGACATTAGCAGCCACAAAATATTTCCTCAACTATGCATCATGTAATCCCGACGCAACCATAATCTACAGGGCAAGTGACATGATACTCCGGGTGGATAGCAATGCAGTGTACTTAGTATGTCCAGAGGCCAAGAGCCGAGCTGGGGGTTATCATTACCTAGGGGATACATCCGATCACACATTCAACGGCGCTATACTAGTATTGGCAAAAATAATCAAAAATGTTATGGCGTCCGCGGCCGAGGCCGAAGTTGCATCATTATTCCTGAATGCACGGGAAGCATTACCCATCCGGCAATGTCTGATTGAACTCGGACACCCACAACCGGCCACTCCACTGAAAACCGACAATAATACAGCAGAGGGCATACTCAACGGCACAATCAAACAAAAGAGGTCAAAAGCCATTGATATGCGATTCTATTGGTTAAAAGACAGGGCTCAACAAGGGCAATTCAATATTTTCTGGGAACCGGGAAAACATAATCTGGCTGATTACCCCACCAAGCACCATCCAGGAAGCCACCATAAAAAGGTAAGACCGATATATCTATATGAGCCGGATAGTCCAAGGACCATCCAAGGGTGTATTGGAATACTAAATCAAGCGTGAATTTACGTACACGCAAAATCGTCTTAACGTACGTGATACGTGATACGTGATATGAAACGTACAATTTACGTATACGTGATACGTAACATACAATTTACGTATACGTGATACGTAACATACAATTTACGTATACGTGATATGTAACATACAATTTACGTTTACGCAAAACGTAAACGTACAATTCCAAGAGATTCCAAGAGGAGCGCGATAAGTAAAAGTGAGACGCGACCAATGAGATTAGTACCATAAGTCAATTATACATAAGCGCCAGTGAGTATCAAGCCATACTTAAAGCACTGAACAGAGGTACACAATATGGGAATCGAAACGCTCAATACGATACGCGTATCTCCACACAAAGAAATGACAAATTAGTAAATGGGAGATCAATATGGTCCAGAAACAACCCGATCATAATCTTATCGATAACTCTTTCCAACACAGTAAAAATCAAACAAAATAAAGTAAATACGCAAAGTAACAACATAACCGAACAACATTTTACGACTTTGGTCTTATTACACTCAAATGCAAATGGATCATCCAAGAAACAGGTTTCCTTGGTCACTGGCTAACACCCAATGGCATTAAACCATACATCAAGAAAATCAAGGCAATCCTTGCAATGCTCCCACCCAAAAACCTCAAGCAACTCCGAGCCTTTCTCGGCCTCGTCATATACTATCGCGACATGTGACCACGCCGCTCTCACATACTTGCACCGCTCACCGACCTCTTAAAGACTCCTCGCACGTTCCAATGGAACGTCACTTGCCAAAAAGCATTCAAAGAAATGAAATCTATCGTCGCCATTGAAACATGTTCGTGTACCCAGATCACAACATACCATTTCACACCTATACCGATGCATCCGGCTTTCAGCTCGGCGCAGTCATCAAACAAAACAACATTCCCATTGCATACTTCACACGCAAGCTCAACCAAGCACAAGCCAAATACAACCATCAAAAAAGAATTGCTCTCCATCGTTGAAACATTCAAGGAATACCGACCTATGCTCCTCGGTGCACTCATTCACCTCTACACTGACCACAAAAACCTGACGTACAAGCTCTCCACGTACAACACCCAACGCGTTCTACAATGGAAACTAATCTTAGAAGAATACAAACCCATTTACCATTACATCAAAGGCCCGGAAAACACAGTTGCCGACTCCCTCAGCCTAACCCCAACAACTCTCACCTCCTATTTCACAACTACCAATTTTGACGATGTCTCGAACAACGACTCATTTTCATTTACAACCATGGCCACAAGCCTAATAATAGCGCTGCCATCATGCGCTGCATCGACTGATAATCATCCTGTTGAAGACAGCTATCTAATTCACCCCCATTTTGACCAAAAAGGCATATTGCCATTCCATTTTGCAACCATTCACCAATACCAATCACATGACTCCAAAGTTCTCACCCTGCCACAAAAAGACCCCAGACGATTTTTCATACAAAAACTAGACAACGTCGATATTGTCTGCCGATACGACAAACTAACACCTAACTCCCAGTGGAAAATTGTCATTCCTAACGACATGCTCGCTCCCCTTGTCAAATGGTACCACGAAATCACCGTTCACTCCACAGGCATGGACAGACTCGAAGCCCTTCTTCGCCGTCACTTCCATCATCCTGACCTTCGCGCCGTATGTCGCAACGTCATATCCAACTGCCTCATCTGCCCCCTAGTACGCACAGGGACCTGCCAAGCCGGTCAACTTGCACCACACACAGTCCCCATAACACCCTGGTCCGAAGTTCACGTCGACTGCATTGGCCCATGGAACGACGAAATCAACAAAATCGACCTAAAATTTGACGCTCTAACATGCATCGACCCAGTTACTAAACTCCTCGAAATCATCCGCATTCCAGGCTCCAAAACAGCAAAAAACATCAGGCATCTCTTTGAAAACTGCTGGCTCTCTCGTTACCCTTGCCCCTTGCACATCGTACATGATCATGGTCCCGAACTCAACGGACACGACTTCCAATTCCCGCTTGGCTATGCAGGCATAACACCAATCAACATTTCCCCACACACACCCACAGCCAACGGAATCATCGAATCCACACACAAGACCATCGGCCAAATCATACGCACTATGATCAACCTTAAACCCCCCAAAACGAAAATAGAAGCCAATAACCTTGTCGACGAAGCAATATCAACAGCAATGCACGCACTACGATGCAATCCAGTTTCCACACTTGGAAATTTTTCACCAGGCGCCCTCGTATTCAACCGTGACATGCTTCTCAACATTGCTTCCACTCCACGCCGGCATCATCACCTTAACCAAATATCGCCAAGCTCAAATCGACAACCAACTCCTTTGCGCCAACCGCAAACGCACAAAACACAAATTCACCATCGGTCAAGGCGTTTTTGTCAACATACACGATCGCAACAAACTCGATCTTGTTCGCGAAGGCCCCTACCCAATCTTAGAAGTACACACTAACAATACAGTCACCATACCCCGCAGACAAACACATGAACGCATCAGCATCCGCCACCTTACCCCAGCCAAACCTCGTGAATTTCCATAGTAAGGGAGAATGAACAACGCACAGACACTTGAGTCATGAGTCACGGACACACTCCTTCAGTCCAGTCACGCGTCATTGACACATTCTTTCAGTCATGAGTCACTGACACACTCCTTCAGTCTTTCCAGTCATGTGTCATTGACACATTCCCTCAGTCATGAGTCAATGACATTGTTCCCGATCATCTGTCATTTGTTCAATCGTACTATTCGAACATCAATTAGAACCTTCTCCTTGAAGTCTCATCTGAATTCCGATTATCAAAAAACCCAGTTCTTTTCGAATCGTATAACTGAACTAGCTGGGAAGCTTCTCAAAGTATCTCAAAGTCATAGTAGACACTAAAATTCAATAGCACACAATTTCATACACAGCGTAGTTCAGGAATACCACAATGAATGAATGAATTAATTAATTAATCAATCCACTACTACGGTACGGTACATATTACGAAGTAATTTCTACGTACCGTAGTACGGTACGTACCATGTAGTCTGAAATCTTTCGTAAAAATCTCGTACCGTACCCTACAAGTACTTCGTAAGATTACAGGTACGAACTCGTACTCGTACTCGCATGAGCTTGTTACTGTTTCGTACCGTACGATACTTGTACGGTGCATCCTCATACTCGTACGAGTAGATACCGTACTCGTACCGTACCGTAACAGAAACCAGAAACATCCTCCGGACGAATTTGGTGACGCCAAGGGAATGCAACTATTTTCGACTTCGACGAGATTCTCTTCCTTACACGATTGATGATAGAAAGCACCGCGACGCCAAATCTTTGTTATTATGATACCGTGCCGTACCGTACCGTACCGTACGTACCGCACCGGTACGGTACGGTAATATTGGAAGTGAAAGATTGCGGTGTGGACTACGAGTACGTACCGGTACCGGTACGAGTACGAGTATCTTATTGTACCGGTACCGCTGCACTACCGACATACGAAGTACGATACTCCGGGGTTTTAGTACGAGTACCGTACGAGTACAAGTACGTACGCTATGTAGTAGCGACTGCTTCGTTTCTTCGTGTCTGCAATTCTGTGAAAAAGCAGCATCGCATCCAAACGTAGTTCGTTCGCACAATCCGAAGCAGAAGCAGAAGCAGCAACAGCAACAGCAACAGCAACAGGTTCCGATCCACTTCCCTCCATCCCGGCACGAAGAACAACGAATAAATAAATATACAATCAATCCAATCCAATCCAATCCAATCCAACCAATCCAATCCAACGCGATGAAGATCCGACTAACTACCACCACCGCCGCCGTTGCCGTTGCCGTTGCCGCTCTGACCCTAGCGTTGCTCGCTCTTTCCACCGAGGCGCGCATCGGAGACACTCGGTATCAAAACCGAGCGCTCGTTGCCGAGGAATGGGATCGACCCGTGAGCTACAACGACAACGACAACAACACAGTGGACGACCCCAACGCTCCGGCAGCAGTAGCAACCACCACCACTAACACTCTCACTGCCACTGCCACTGCCACTGCCACTGCCCAACAGGACTCCAACCGACAGGACTCCAACCGACAGGACTCCAACCGACAGGACTCCAATCACCGGGACCCCAACAAGGAAGACACAACAACAACAACAACAACTCCCCTGCCGTCCTTTGACCAGGTACTGCACCACGACGCACCGGAGCACGGAGGATCATACTCCTCCGGAACCTCCGCGCTATTATCGTCGTTTTGCGACCGCCACAACCACGGTGGTGGGGTAGGCTGCCACCAGCAGCACGCGCGGGTAAAGGGACAACACGGCGCTGCCGCTGTTGCTGTTGCTGCGGCGAACCCATCGTTGTCGACGACGTCTTCGTCGTCGTCGTCCTCCTCGTCCTCTTACCTGCAGCAGCGCATCCACCAAGCGCGAACCGTCCACCACCACCAACAACTGCAACAACAAAAACAACAACAACAACAACAACAACAACAACGGCCGTTGCGAACAGCAGCGACAGCGACAGCCACAGCCACGAGGGGTAGCGCATCGGACGACGAAGAGGACGACGAATAACCAATAACGAATAACAACAGAGACCGACGTAGACAAAGACGACAGGCACCGGTCCATCGCCATCGCCATCGCCATCGCCATCATCAACACGAAACACGAGTCATCACCGCTGCGTGTAGAGTTACTACTATACATTAGACATACTATAAGACATATACAGAAACATTATTATTGGTGGAGTTGTAATTTAATCTATACTTAACTCTATTACACACAACCCAGCAGTCGAAGAGAGAGTCTGAGAGGGACAAAACTTTCAAAAAATGAAAACCGACGAGTTTTTAAGCGTACCGTACTAGTTGCCCTAGTATTAGTAGTATCAACATGTGACGCCCAATTATGATGAAAACAAAACAAAGATATGTTACAACAATTATGTTGGAAACAAAGAAATATGTCATGTTTCTTCGCCGACGACAAATTAACCGAGAAAAACTAAGTTAATCTGCAACACAAGAATACACGTGCAATCTTGTGATGAGGATTTGCTTAATACAGGAATACACGTGAATTCCGGTTAAGTGTCAAAAAACAGAAAATAGATAACAAATTAACTTATATAATCCAAAATTACAGTTGGTGTTTAGCACCGAGTCAAGAGACTTGGAGGCGCTGACGTGGAATTGTTGGAGCTCATGCTGGATTGGAGGGAGGAGTTGAGCAATTGCTGGGCGTCGCGCAGAGCAATTGGTTGGTGTAGACCGTGGAGATGAACGGGGTAGGTGCTGTTTATTAAATTCCTTTCGTGTCTGGTACGGTATAGCAGAGGTACAAACCGAGAATAATGAGACCCTAACAGGTTATGTATTGTTATTCGTACATATGATACAACAAGGCTCATCCTTACGATCAAAATTCTGGAGGTGCGAGCATCATTCTTACTAAGAAGAACGTACGTACTGAAGATTCACACACGAGTTCTTTGATCTTTCATTAAGTGTAGATACTTCGTACGGAGTACTTAACAATCGGGAGCAGAACGTGGATACTGGAGGTTCACACATGCATCTTGTACGCAGCTGTTCTTCGTCACACAAAAGAGATTCAGGGTTATTTTGGAATCACGCGCATATTTGGGTCGAACTCCACTGGTCCCCCTTTGTAATTTCACCCTATTCATTGAAATCAATGTCGAACTCATATTATTTTGATGCACATTTCATTTTCTTACCCCACTGGCATCTGTTTCCGAAGTAGTGGCATGTTACTGAATTTTATGCCTGAAACAAACAGTGCATGGTCGCAATTTTTCAATCTCAATCGTTTCCCCATTTTTATTGTTATTACTGGCTATCGTACGACTTCAGTAGTAACGATGGTCCGCACTCCCAAATATCAGGTATATTGTGTATGTTGCTACCGGGACTCTCCTTTGATCACTATAGGTAGGGGAAAGAAGAAGGTTATCAAGAAGCAGAGGCCCCCCTTGTTTACAGCGCGACTAAGAAAGAAAACGGGAGTAATTGTTTCTCCCGGTCTTCTGGACCATATTGCACATAATCCGGGTACATGTTATTCTTATTACAACCGGTGTTTGGGGGTAGATGATTTTGCATCTTCGTTATTTATTAGAAAATCGAAGAAGAAGCTTGAGGATGTTAGTCAACAATTAGGTCTAACGAACACCTGTAACGGTCCACAGAGTAGTGATGTTGCATTACAAGAGGTTCTCAACAATCAAGTTATGTATGACCCTTCTGTCGAACCGATTGGACGTGCCTTGATCGGTCAGGAATTAACAAACATAGACGATGACAATGATTCTGTTTCCGATGACAGACAATTTGTTCTTTCTTAACGATGACGATGAGGAAGAAGGAAGTGAGAGCATAGAGGCCCCCCACTCTTCGATTGTCAATGATGAAGAAGGCATCAACATTGATGTTGACGATTCCCATTGTGATTCAAACACGCTAGTAATTACGACACCCAATGTAGGAAGGAACATATCTGACAAATTGAAGGTCAAGATCAAGTTAATGAGAATCATGCGGAATCATAGCATACCATTAGTTGCAGAGAAGGAATTGTATGAATGGGCTATTGAATCGGAGCGGCTTAATTTATTTTCATGGACTAAAGGCAATCTCATAAAGACCAGGGCAAGTGTCATGAAGGAGATTTCTGCAACTGTGCCTGAAATAAAAGGCAATGGGTTTGAACCTCATCTTATTGACTGGTGTTCTAAGAAATCACAGAATGTCGATGTTTCCAGTCGCAAACAAATCTACGTCCGGTTGTTCCAAAAAGCACTTCATTCCCTATTAACAAATGTGACTTTGGTGAATGAAGATAATCTGTCATTCCCCCATGCTGAAGACCCCACCTTACCAGTCCGTTATCCAGAACTTCAAGGGAATATTGATATTGACGAACTCCATCACGGTGAATGGTGGATCAACACTTGGGAGAAGAGATGCAAATCTGGATCGAATGAAATTCTGGTTCCTATTATTCTCTACATGGATGGAATTGCAATTGACAATAGTGGTCAAACCACTCTTACCCCACTGAACATGACTCTTGGCATATTCAACACCCTAACTCAAAACTCCCGGCCGGATGCGTGGGAGGCTATATAGTATCACCCAACATGTCCAGGTGATAAAGGTGCCAAATCAATTGACAATGTGAACAATCTTCACTCTGGCCTTCGTTTGGCTCTTTCATCTTTGAAAGATGCCTGCAACCAAACGGATGGTATTGAATGGTCTAATTTGCCGTGGAACAAGAAGAAATGGTCTGTTCGAATGAAATTTGCGGTGGCTTATTTCATAGGTGATACTCCCCGGCACGACCAACTTTGTGGACATTATCAAACGTTGAATTCAAAGATGATCTGTAGGCATTGCAATTGTCCCAGAGCACTTGGTATTAACGCTCGTGTGAATGTTTTGAAGGTTCCTGTTTCAGTTAAAACTGGTAACATGCAAGTGTCTAAGCACCAAAATGGGGACGAGTATCAATCCATTCGTCTCTGGAATATATCTGATTTTACTGCTCCAACGGTTGACGAAGGAGTGAATGTTGAACAGTCTTTCAAAAACATTTCTCACCATGGCGTACATAACGGCAACGTTTTTTATGATCTTGATTTTGGGGAAAACCCACATAATATTCATCTATTGTCGCCCGGAGAGAGACTCCATATGCACCAACTTGGTTGCGCAAAGCGTGCAGCAGAGACGTTCCGCGAGGACTTTTTAGGCAATAACCAGCGGCTTCTTGGTGAGATGGAAAGGTTAGCCAGTTACTACAGTGCTGCTGTTCAGAGACAATCCGATCGTGACTTCCCACGAACCAATTTTTCAGAATCAATACATACAGCGAAGAAGGAGGGTAACCAGTACATTGGAATGCTTTATATTCAGATGCTGTCACTTCTGTGTGCTGGAGGTCGTCAATTGTTGTTGTCTCAAAAGACTCCTTCCAATCTTGAGAACAAGAGCAGAAAGTGTGAAGACAAAATTGACCAACGTATTCACGCCATTGAGTTGTTGTTGGGTATGGAAGAGTTCCTAAAGTATGCTGCACGAGGTTTTCAAACAAGACAAGAAAGGTGTTTTGAATGTTGACAAAATGGTTGTTCTTTTCATCAACTGTATAAATAACAATCTTCAACGAAGTAAGGGAGAGGGTAACAATCTGGTGAAGAATCACATGTATTTTCATTTATCACAGTACATGAGATTATTTGGTCCTCCAATTGGGTGGGACTCTGCCGCGAGTGAGAGCAATCAGCATAACACTGAAGTGAAGGCTCCTGCTAAGAGAACTCAATGAAACAAGTCCACACTTATCAAGCAAACTTGCAACCGAGTGATGGAGTATCGAAGTATTGATCGACTTGATCGTGAATTTGATTTGTTCAAACATAGACCCATAACCGGACCGAATCATCCTAAGGAGGGTGGTTGGTCAGCTGGGTCTTCGTTTTGGATTAGTGTGATGAATGGTCTCCCTTACATGAAGTGGGATGAAAAAAAACGCAAGTTTACCCTGGTTTCCATCGAATGTTCTCAAATTTTGTTGCGACGTGGTCCTACCGGCTGTGGGCAGCAGCAAGGTTTTTGGAACCACGGAGCACAAGAGGTATGACAAATCTCGCGAGATGAAATTATTGTTTTGTGCCCACCCATCGTTTAAGTCTGATTCTGGACAATTGTCCAATGTATGGTACGACTGGGCTAATTTTCAACTCGACCTCCTTGATGGACGTGGACTGAAAGTTTATCCATGTCAGATTCTGTGCCTGCTTTACCTCGAAGGTCCTTTCCCTGTGGGTAGCTCCGTTAGTGGTTTCAAATTAGTGCACGATGGTTATTATGCCGTTGCTCGTTGCTTTGTTGTTTCTGCAGACCCCATACCGAGCAAGAGGGATAAAGGAAAAAAACACCATCATGCGTTGGTAAAGCAAGGTGAGCTGCGGAACAAATTGTATTTGTTCGACTGCAACACCATTGAGTCCGAAGCTGCCGTTGTTAGAAACCATGGTAGTCCTGACCAATATTTTGTGCTGGGAAATCGTGAACAATGGTTGTTTAATTTCCGTGAGACAATGGCTTCACTGGAAAAGAAGGATTTACAATCAATAGTACGAGATGGTGAAAACATCACATGACTTGAATGAACAAGTTTATTATCAGATATTTGTACATAAATGGATTTTCCGTATTTTTCATTTTTCCAGTATACTACCGCAACGCCGTTGCAGAAAATTGTTCATATTTAACAACATTGTTTCAGGAAATCCCTTTTTTCGTATGTTCGATGGTATACTACCACTGTACAATCCTACCCCCCTTTTCATGTGTATTTTGTGTTTTTCTATTTTCTGCAACGGCGTTGCACCAAATGCCCTTTTCCCGTATTTTGGATGGTATACTAGTATGGTACAATCATACCCCCTTCTCATGTGTATTTTGCGTTTTTCTATTTTCTGCAACGGCGTTGCACCAAATGCCCTTTTCCCGAATTTTGGACGGTATACTAGTACGGTACAGTCATACATTCTTTTTCATGAGTATCAAGTTATTATTATAATGGATTACTTCTTAGTATAGTTTTGCGCGATACATAGGCGCTCATAATATAACACCCTTCGTATTTGGGATTCGAACAGCTATGAAACACTAACTGATTAAAGAGCAGAGTATCCCCAGAACGCAACGGCACTTTGATATGGTACGTTGGGAAGACAAAATAATAAATCACTTCGTCAGCATGCACTCCCGACGGAGCTATGACTGTTAAACGAGTATAATACATATCATCATCAACATGGCATCGAGAATGGTAATTTTGACCAATCGAAAAAGCTAACGCCTGCTTCCCAATGGCATTGAGCTGCGTACGAGTCAGAATCTGAGACAACACATCCATTTCATCCTCAACAAATGGTTCGATGTCTGTTAAACTATGATGCACATGCTTCACAATTTCCACTGTCGTCTGTTTGAGCTCCAGTTTCATGTTTGGTTTCACATGACTTTTGAATACGTACACACCATTGTTGGAAGACAATCTTTCTGGTCTAACTCCAATGATAGCATAATCATCGTTGATACTGCCGCGCTTCTGACCTCTGGCAACTGTCGGTTTGGATCCAACAATTTCCGGAGCAAATGTTCTTAACAGTTTGATATTATTCTTCGTAGCAAGGTGTCGCTTGGCAAATTTTCTGGAAACTTTGGCGAAAATGCGCAACGACGGATTATTATCGTCAAACGCAACAATATGCTCATCGTTTGTACTATCCAATGTATCGAATTTATCGATCAACAAAGCCTGTTGTGGTTCATACTTTTTCTTTCCTCCTATCTTGCCACCCCAATTTGTCTCCATGTATTTACCTTTGACCACAGTTGTTCTGTATTTGTTTTTCAACGCTATTGTACTGACACCATCTTTGCAAGTACTACGCCTATTCCTTTCCTTCTTCATTGGTTTTATGTCGGACAACTTTGTATAAGTTTCATGGCTCGTTGACACCGGTGCTGCAATCCTAAGAAAGTTCAATGACATTCTCTGCTTTCTTCTTTTCTCATGTTTCCTATCTCTTTTATGCTTCATAGCTCTGTCCGAGAACTGATTTCTTGTCATGGTTGGAGTAGGTGGAGCAATTCGAAGCCAATGATTCTTTGCCATTAGTGGTTTCGCCCGTGGAGGAGGACTCGCTGCCGCTTGCCGCTTTCCGCTTGCCGTTTTTTGCTTGACACTTTTCGCTTGCCGCTGTTGCTTTCGCTGCCTTTTTGCCGCTGTTGCTCTCGCTGCCTTTTTGCCGCTGTTGTTCTCGCTGCCTTTTTGCCGCTGTTGCTCTCGCTGCCGCTTGCCGCTGCCGCTGCTGCTGCCGCTGTCGCTGCTTGCCGCTTTCCACTTGCCGCTTTTCGCTTGCCGCTTTTCGCTTGACACTTTTTGCTTGCCGCTGTTGCTGCTGTTACTGTCGCTGCCGCTTGCCGATTGCCGCTTTGGCTGCCGCTGCCGCTGTGGCTGTTGCTGCCGATTGCCGCTGTTGCTCTCGCTGCTGCCAATTGCCGCTGTTGCTATCTGCGTCGCTGCCGCTTGCCGCTGCCGCTGTGGCTGTCGCTGCCGATTGCCGCTGTTGCTCTCGCTGCTGCCAATTGCCGCTGTTGCTATCTGCGTCGCTGCCTCTTGCCGCTGCCGCTGTGGCTGTCGCTGCCAATTGCCGCTGTTGCTCTCGCTGCCGCTTGCCGCTGTTGCTATCTGCGGTTCAACAAGTTGTTGACGTTGTCAACGATTTTATTCGAATATTTGGTATGATAGTTGAACAAAATGGGTGAGTATCTATTGATGTAGTACAGTAAATAATAACAACAGAATAATATAATCTACATGCTACCAACGTACACCATTTGCTTCCTTTTGTTGTTGTTGTTGATTGGTGGTGTTGCTGTGTTGTTGCCGTTGTTGTTGCCTTCGATTCGGTGTTGACTTTGATTCTGTGTCGCCTTCGATTCGGTGTATCCTTTGATTTGGTGTTGCCAAAGATTTGCGTTGCTGTCCATTCCTTTTGCCAATATAGAGAAGAAATGGGAAAACGTAAGTGAGCAAATACAACATCATGAATGCAATAGGTGGGCATCATTGTATATGTATCTCACACTTTTGCCGCAGATCGAATTGTGTTGTCCATTGATTTGTGTTGCCGTCGATTCGTGCTGGTGTTGTTGCTCCTGTCCTTGTTCTTCCAACAATTCTTACTTATTACCTATGTAAATAAGAAGAAGATGACAAGTGAGCAAATGCAGGGGCCAGTCTTATCACGATTGTGTATCTCTCTCATTCGTACCGTTTGCCACAGTTTTGTTGTTTGTCTTCAATGAATATTCGTTGACAATCGTGCCGATGGAAAATATGCCGTACCTTCACGGAAGAAGACTCCGAATCTGCCGTTGATTTGCAGACTTGTAGTAATTCCTATGTCACGAAAAACAGAGACTTGTTCCTGTTGATATATAGGCAATTGATGCAGATTTTGTGCTTTCGAGACGTCTGTGTTTGGGTAGCTAATTCAAACACTACTATCTGTACGGCAACTAATCTCTAATCAAATGCTTTCTACTTCTTTTGCAGTACAAGGCTGTTATATTGGACTGAAATATCTGAGAACGGATCGTTGTGCTCGTGACATCGTCGCATGTGGCATGTGACGAAGAGGGTCGGATCCCACGTTCTCGGACGGAGTGTTGTTGGAAAGAAACAACACTCTACTCAGATAAGTTGGAAAATGATGTTTGTCGGAAAGTGAAAGAATACAAATTTTCAACAAGTAAAAGTGACCCAAGTTTGTGAGCAACAAACTTTGAATGTAAGCTAAGTACAAAGTACTTATATCCAACTTCGAACGTAAGAATGAAATCGGTTCGATAGTAGATGTTATGCTAAGTATCAACCTTCGAACGTAAGAATGACACCAGTTTGATACATGTTCTGCTAAGTAACAAACTTCGAACGTAAGAATGACATTGGTCCGTTAAGTATTATGTTTTTTTTTTTTTTGCAACGGCGTTGCAACAAATGGTCTTTTTCTATTTAGCGTGATATGGTTCATACGACAGTACAACAAACTTCGAACGTAAGAATGACATTGGTCCGTTAAGTATTATGTTTTTTTTTTTTGCAATGGCGTTGCAACAAATGGTCTTTTTGTATTTAGCGTGATATGGTTCATACGACAGTACAACAAACTTTGAACGTAAGAATGACATTGGTCCGTTAAGTATTATGTTTTTTTTTTGTTGCAACGGCGCTGCAACAAATGGTCTTTTTGTATTTAGCGTGATATGGTTCATATGATAGTACAGTTCATACCAAAGTACCTTTCTACACCACAAAATGCACCAATTCATCGATCAAACCATTTTCCTTTTTTTGCAACGGCGTTGCAACAAAAGCCCTTTTTAGTATTTAGCGTGATATGTTTCATACGACTGTACCTTTCTACACAAATTGCACCAATTCAGCGATCAGACCATTTGTTTTTTGGCAACGGAGTTACAACCAATGCCCTTTTTCCTATTTAGCGCGAGGTGTTTCATAGGACAGTACTTTTCTACACAAAATGGAACAATTCAGCGATGGGGCCATTTTCCAAATTGGAAAATGTTCCTTTTTATTCCTTCTTCTCACCTTTCATCCCACCCAAAAAACCCTTTTTTCCGTTTTTCGGGAACGGCGTTTCCAATTACAAAAAATGGTTTTTTGATCTTTAGGGGTTCACACCCAAAACCCCCTTGCGTTGGTCGTTGCAGGTTTTATTTGTCAAATTATTGTGACGATATTGTTTAACTCTTTCTCCGGTTAGTGGTACAACGTCTTTACGCGAACAAGGACACGGTTACAGGCACCTTACACCTTTTCGGTTTTTTGAGAAATGGTTTTTGAGAGATGATTACCACTCTCGCGTCGCTACGTGAGTGGTGATCTCTTGTGAAAGAAGTTTCAAGTTGTACTATCCTTCTTTCATTCAATGTTTGCTTGTAACTCGGGTAAGATAGATTCACACAACAGTGATTCTTGTTGTTTTCAACCAATAAAAAGATTGTCTCAAATACTGATAACATTTTTTTCAATGACACCTACGACTAATAGTGCTCGCAAGCGTGGGGCCAATCCAAATTCAAATAAGAAAACGACAAGTTGTAAGAAGGGTAGATTGAAAGACCCACCACCCAATAGTCTTGACAAACATGATGCCGATCAAAGAGATCATCTATATGCGGTCATTAGGAACCTTAAAAAGGCGTTGAAGGATGAGTCATATGGAACAGAGGAGTTTGTAAGGAACCTCAGTGTGGAGGTTAAAACATGTTTCACTGCATTGATGACGAAGGTTTACCTTGTATCCAAAATTATTGAATCCGAACCTACACCAGATTTCAGGAAGTCCATGTCTACTACTAAGTCTGCGGAAATGAAGAAGGGGAAGGGAAAGAAGAAAAAATCCGATACTGCCTTAAGTGACTTAGGCCCTATTCCCCATCAAATAGATGTCATGGTTGATTTATTTTTGTATGAACTTGACAACGGGGTGACTGGAGTGTTGGGATTTTTGAGCAGGAAGCAATTAACCGAGCGATTCAATGACTACGACATGGCAAACAAGTGGAATAAGTTCGAGTCACTGTTGCGGAATGTTAACGACACATCAGGTGTGGATGCTATCTATGGGCGCAACGTCGTCAACTACGTTACAATGAAGAAGTACATGATAATGTACCGTGAGATCTTGGTTTGGTACATGAAGAATGTAAAGTATCCACCCGGGTCGGATACTTCGTCTGAGGCTTTGTGTTTCCATACCAAAGGTGACAATTGTTCTCCCAGTAAGTTGAAAACATACGTCAGAGCAATGAAGAACTTCTTGGACTGCCTTATGGCACAGACCTCTCTACGTGTTTCAATGACTCATAGCTGCAATCAGGTGGACTTAGACAAAAATTTCAAGAAGCAGCGTATTGAATGCTTAAAATCCTTACCAACAGAACGGATCAAGTTTTTACCTCCAGAAGGTACGGATCGTATTGTGTCCAACAAAAAGATGATGAATATAACGGAACGAAGAACAGCTTTTCATGAGGTCATTCGTGAATTTTGGTTACGCTTTCAAGGGAAGGCGAAACGCATTTTTACCACCATCAACCTGGGTAACCTCGACTTCAAAGTTTTGACACACAAAGATTTTTATCATTATTTCTTACCCAAATTAATTGAGAATTCCTTCGTCTTGGGCACCACGGTACTTTCGGGGGAGAAGTTGGTTCCAGTAGGATTTCATCGACAAGGGGACACGAACATTCTGGAAACGGGTAAAGTGTTATTACCACTCCATTCTCAATTGGTTTTCCACTACGTCATCCACTACAAGCACACGGTTTCCAACTATTACAACATACATTTCGATATTGATGACGACAGTGTCACCCTGTCACCATGCAAACATGGCACCGGAAAAATAGATCTGGCACATTTCAAGGTGACAAAAGGAATCCTATATTTGGTGCATCAATGGTTGATAACAAAATTTGTCGACCACGGGACCAAGCTGGGGGTGAACGTGGTCGTTTCTTTGGAAACAGCATGTAATTTGTTCATTTCTCAAGTACTATGTGCATCAATGATTCGAGTCGACGGCGTTGACTCGTCCTTTGATTGTTCGATTGACAATGTTTGTAAGAGAATTATACCAAAAGTCTTCAAAACCCATAACAAAGGATTTGTCAGTTACAATCATGTGATGGAAACCATTGAAGATTTGGTATTGACCGAGAGGAATTTTCTAAAAGGAGCTATGGTCCCCGAATCAACGGAGGGAAGTGTTCCGTATTTTCAAAGGAATGATCGATTGTACATTTTCCTGACGGCATGTGTTCTGAGTAAGACCAAATTTGCCCATGTCAATTTTGACAATAGACCAGAAGAACTTGTAACTGGTATTTTGGAAATGTCCGGATTGGAAGACCAACATAAGAATCAAACTTGTGTTACAAGATTCCTTCAATACGATGTTAACTCACAACAAGAGGTGCACCAACGAGTTTTTATGGAACACATTCCATACGTGTTCCGTGAGATATTCGTAATTGATCCGGAAGTTCTCCAACGTCATACTTGGGTGGAACAATTCATTCAGTATAGCTACCTTCCAGAAATGGGTACCATATTTACCCCATTGACAGAAAAACTAGCAATATATTTGTGGGAAAAGTTGGATGATCTATCCTCGGCAAACCTTGTAGTTCAATTTTTGGACGATAACGTTGTCAACAATTATGGAAAGGGAACGGGAGAATTGAATCAGGCGTTCAAACACCTCCAGGGTTGTGACTTTGTTTTTTACAAACCATCGGACTTTCTAACTTGGGATTGCTTCAAAACATCAAAGGTTCAAATAAATGAGTTCAACAAATCAAATAACACCTACCAGGTAGGATGGGTTACATTAACTTTCAATACGACAAATGATTCCAAGCGTGGATTCATCCCACCCTGGGATGATGACGTTGACGGTGGCAATGTTGGCAAGACAAACAATCTCAACGAGGGGAGAAATAACATTAGTGGATCAACAGTTACCGGTAAGGGTTCGAAAAATAAGCCCAACCAATCTAAAGAATCAGGAATTGACACAAGTAAGGGTAATTCCAAGGATACTGGTTTGACCGACAAAATGACTAAAACATGTGAAAAAGAGGGTTCAAATGTAAGCGAAGAAATGATTATAGATGTTGCGAAAAGTCCTCTTAACGCCGTTGTAACCCTGCCAAATTTTCCTATCAATATCAATGGAGATGAAACCACACAAGGTTTCGAGTTATGTGTGCTGTTGAAAGATCAGGATCCAGAGATAATGTATCCTCTTTACGAAGTACACGAACAAGTTCGTTACACTGAAAGAAGAAACGGCCCAGTTCTAATTGGAGAAGTTTTTAGGTACTGTTTCGGCCCCTTCAAGCAATATGAAAGTGTTCCGGGTTATTATCTTATTTTCAAAAAAGGTAAGGTGGGGGAGCAGCAAAAATGGTGCCCATACTTTAAGGTTTCCGGTCTGAAAGAAACTAATCCTCGACGCATTAAAAAAGTATCGGATTTAGTAAAATGCTACAGCAAGGATGTTGGGATTTGTGACCCGACGGATGGAAATGTGGAGGTATCCGAGTCATCTTCTGACACAACCAAAACAGGGTCAGAGTACACCAGTTCCACCAAATTGTCAAAGATTGGATGAGTGAGGCATACTATGCTCCACCCAATGCAAGCATCCGCTTGTAACTTATCCAGTATCATTCATAGTGTATTCAATCAATAGTATGAGAAATATTGATCCTGAAAGTGCAGCCTACTATGACACCCATTCGCACTATAAACATAACTAATATTACTAGGACTACTAAATTTTACAAACTGACTCAAGTATAAGTCATAGATTTCTGGTCCATTCTGTTTCATAATTAAGAACAAAACCATGGTATGCGTCTTGATGACCAATATTCATCCTGTAATTGTCTCTAATGACACACTTTTGCACAAACAAAATGACTAGCAGTCACTATTTTGGTACATGACGGATGGCCAGTAACATACATTCTTATTATAGAATACATACTGACTAGTAAACTATCAACCTGAGATAATATGTCTATACTATTGTTTCATAGTACTATATCCACCAATCCAAAGTAGTAGCAATACTCATTCTTCAATTCTTGCATGAAATGACACACTTTACCAATAAAAAATGACTAGCAATCAATATTTTGGTACATGCATGACAAGGGACAAACATTATTATTAAATTCATAATTACTAAAGTATCAACCTGACAAATGTCAGCATTGTTGAACAGTCTACCCAAGACATATTATGAGCAAAATTAATCCTTCAATTGCCTCGAATGACACATTTCACCAATACAAAAGTGACTACCAATCACTATTCGGGTACATACATGCCAAGGGACAAACATTATTAATGACAAGGGACAACAAACATTATAAATTCATAATTACTAAAGTATCAACCTGAGAAATGTTAGCATTGTTTCATAGTCTACCCAATACATAGTAGGAGCAATATTCATCCTTAAATTCCCTTGAATGACCACACACTTGACCAATACAAAAGTGACTTGCAATCACTACTATTTGTGTACATGATGGATTTCCAGTGAGAAACATTATTATACAATACAAACTAACAAGTAAACTATCAACCTGAGATATATCTATACCATTGTTGAATAGTATAACCACAGATCCAAAGTAGTATCAATACTCATCAATCAATTGCCTGTAATGACACAATTTTCCACTAAAAAATTACTAGCAATCAATAATTTGGTACATACATGACAAGGGTAAATGTAAGCATTGTTGCATACTAGTAGTCTACCCAATAAATAGTATGAGCAATACTCATCCTTCAATTCCCTTGAATGACACACTTTACCAATCATACAAAAGTGAGTACCAATCACTATTTGGGTACATGATGGATGGCCAGTGAGAAACATTATTATACAATACATACTAACAAATAAACTATCAACCTGAGATATATCTATACTATTGTTTCATAGTATACCCACAGATCCAAAGTAGTAGCAATAGTCATCAATCAATTGCCTGTAATGACACAATTTTTCACTAGAAAATTACTAGCAATCAATAATTTGGTACATGCATGGCAAGGGAAAAACATTAATATAAAGTTCATACTAATTACTCAAGTATCAGCCTGAGAAAGGTTAGCATTGTTGCATAGTCTACCCAACAATACATAGTATGAGCAATATTCATCCTTCAATTGCCTACAATGACACACTTCACCAATACAAAAGTGACTAGCAATCACTATTTTGGTACATCCAAGGCAAGGGAATAACATTATTATAAAATTCATAATTACTAAAGTATAAGCATGAGAAATGTCAGCATTGTTCCATAGTCGACCAAATACATAGTATGAGCAATATTTATCCTTCAATTGAATCGAATGACACACTCTTGGACTCAAAAAGTGACTAGGAATCACAATTTTGGGGCATGCATGACGAGGGACAACCATTATTATACAATTCATACTGACTAAAGTAATAGCCGGAGAATTGTCATCAATATTGTTTCATTGTCTCCCCAATCATTAGTATGAGCAATATTCATCCAAAAATTGCAGAAAAGAACACACTTTTGCACTCAAAAAAGAACTGAGAAACTCTATTTTGGCTACTTCTTCATAAGAAAATCAACAAAAAATTACAAAAAATTGCTGTAACTACTACCCTTGGTACAGGTCTCTACGGGGAAATCGAACCACTGGCCACATTCACCTCTATATCAATAACCAATCGTACATGATCGGGGAAAGTTACACTACATAAAGCTAGTCAGTTTTTGAATCATATAATTGGTGTGCACCATCCCAATACAATAATAAAAAATTTATACAAAAATAATACGTAGAACACACTTTGGACACATATCTACGGGGGAATCGATCCAAAGGACACGTTCACCTCTACCGGTATATCAAGAACCAATCATATCCAAACGGGGAAAGTTACACTACTTAAAGCTAGTCTGTTTATGAATCAGACAATTTATGTGCAGCGTACCAATACAATATTAAAAAAATAGTACCAAGGAAGTACAAAGAATACATCTTGTACACATCGCCTGGAGAAAACAACAAATACCAACTTTATGATTCGGCGTTGGAGTACGAACGTTAGGTGTACTGTGGTACAACTAGGTGCATGACTGCGTTACAAATGGGAAATAACAGGAAAATGAAAAACAAAACACCTAAACCGACACACAAAACAACAGTTGTGCCAACCCGGGGTACTGTCTTGTCCAAGGATTACAACAAACAGATGCATGAGCTAAACCACGATGACGTAAACAACAACGGAAACCCGTTTCTATATCATTTCGAAACAGGATTTGATGCGTTGTGTGCCAAAAACGGACACTTGGTTAACACAATCCTTAGTGGATGCCAGAAGATAGAAGAAGTGCGACAAAGACTCAACAGCAAAAAAGGACATTTCGAGGAGGACGAAGCTTTGAACATTTGGGAACGATGCTTCAAGTACATAACCGAGGAAGTATTTCCCGACTACAAAGAAGGGAACACTGACGAGATGGACCATGTATGGGCAATGGGAGTCATTCTTGCATACATTACATCTGGTTATCCCGCATTGAAAACATCGGAAGACATTAAGTGCTACGACAACGTGGGTATTGGACCGGAAGTAAAATCAATAGAACGAGAGAGAATGATACAAGACGGTCGTACTTTCCTGGCAAAAAATGGAGTAATCTGACGCCGGAGGCAAGAGAACACATAAAAGAATGTATACATTACCACCCTGGGAACCGTCCTTGTATGACGTACATTTGGTTCAACAACTGGCGCAAAAAGACGAATGAGGCAATCATCAAAAATGACAGATTGGAATGGTATTGCAGATCAACAGACGATAACGAGTGGTACTCAACACAAGAAATATTTCCGACAATTAAGGAAGAGAAGATAAATAACAAAAACACGGAAAAAAAATGTACCAAACATAAGTGGGATTCGTTCATGAACAAAGCAAGAAAACAGTCAAAAAAGAAAAAACGGAAAGTAAAAGAAGTGACAAACAGGGGGGAAAAGAGCGAACAAGACGAAAACGAGTGGAAAATTAAGAAATGGCTAAGTCTTTACGAAAAACGTTGGAATTCGCCGGAAGATTTAGAGGAATATAACAACTATCCCGTTCCTTGTGGAGCATGGGGACGCGTGAAACACTAACTCTGCAACTCTGTAAGGATTCCATTACAAAAAAAAACCATGACAATATCGACGGTATCACCGGTACAAATTAAGTGCAAAAAATAGAACGGAAATGATGTAAAATATCACCTTAAAAAGTCGATACATTCAAAAAATGTACTCCTCAGAAAGCAACAAAACAACAACAACAAAATTTCCTCCGTTGAACCTACAAATTGTGATCCAATCCATAATTAATTAAGGGGTGAGTGTCAACCACCCAAAAAATAGAATTTACTGCAACGCCGTTGCAGAAAATTGAAAAACAATAAGTAAATAAATAAATACGGAATGATATGGTACCGTAGGGTAAGTATGGTAGGGTAGGGAAGATCAAAATGTTCGGGTCGGCGCCTAAATTTTGAGGACTCCACATTCCAGAATATCACTGCACGCTCGAAAATAAGATAGGCAGGCGACAGTACAACAACACTCACAGATAGTACAATTAGTTGAAATACAGCTATTCCTTGGAGACAGTAAATCAAGAGCTTACAGTGTGTACAGTATGAATGAAAAAAAATTACCAAATGATTCCTACAAACAACATTATTATCATAAAAAAAGCGCGCCAAATCAATCAAAGGAAAAAACGGTAAGTTGAGGTGCACCATTTAACAAAAAAATAATGGTGGAACTGATTAGTAGTTGCAGTCCGGTGACAGGTAGAACCATTGTTACCAATAACACAAACAGCCCAAACAGCAGTGTATCGGGAAGTGACTGAACAAACACAAACGATAGCCAAACATATAAAACCACAGACAGTAGCAACAGAAATATTCTACAGACAACAAAAGACTCCAATAACATTGACTTGGAATACAACATTGTCAATGTTGTCGGCGAAAAAATACGGACTGTTGTCGGCATCAAATTTGATTGGAAAAGCCGAGAAAACGAAACGATCGACCGAGGTGCGGAATATTAACACGGAGTAACAACAGAGGTACGATTATTTCGATGATCAAGCCTTAGAATCAAACGCACCTCCACTACATGAAAATCCCTAAGTGGTAAAAACGATATCACTTAGGACTACAAACAAAAGAGAGTAATCGGTTAGAAACAAGACATATCCAAAGACCTGACCAATAAGTGAACACTTGGAATCCATAAGTACATTCAAAAGAATATACTTGATATCCCGTGAGGAAATTACTTATTGCAATCAAGAAAATCAATACCGATTCCAGATGGGCCTCATCTCTAGCATATATACCACGAACAAGCATACGCCCCATCGAACAGATTACTTAACAACATAAATGACCGATACCACCAAATGACCGATACAGTAAGATCGACACAACGCTAATACAGCAACAGCAACAGCAACAACAGTATCGGTACGAGAATGGTAATAAATAACCGGGGAAGATCTCTACCATGTAAAATACAGCAGAGAGCCCCGATACAGTGAAAATACGTAGTAAAAATAAGAGCCTCTCTCTGAGCTCACTTCTCTTTAAATTTTAACATCATATACCTTTGGTCGATTTTTAGAGTAACAACAGGTTATAGAGTCCCTTATAACTCACACGATTGCTGCCCATCCGTAGGATCGTGTATACCTTAAGCTATATCTATCCCCGCCCGTTCAGCACCTCAACTGTTCGGTTAAATCCAGAGGAAACTTGTAGTGACGCCCATCCGTGTGCTACTTTTTGGCCTCCCCCCATCTCTCTCTCTCTCTCTCTTTCTCCCTGCTCGCGAATCAGGGGGTGTATACCGATTCTTCTACAGGAATCTTCTTTTCTGATCCACGACCAAGCTCCGAACCTACGAGTAACAAGGAGCGTTCCGGACATCTGTGACCGGCTCGCAAGGTTAATTATAAGCACCGAGACGATCGCTACAACAAAGCCGACGCCGACGCCAACGCACAACACCGACGTATTCTCCCAACGATTCGATTGTTTCTCCATACGTATCAAGGGGTGTCTCTACAGAACCTTCTACCAAGAATCTCCTTCTGTAATACACATTGCCGTTTCGACAACAACGATTGTACCAAGGACGATTAACGATTGACGACTTACGATTGACGATGGACGATCGACGGCAACGACTGACGACGAAACACTGATCAGTTACGTTCGACGACGAAACAACGTAATAAATTTACAATTCGACATCCATCATGGTCCCTCCACCAGAAGCATATGATTGGTCCAATGTCTATGGAATTGCATTCAAATTCCAAAGTGACAACAACCCCCGAAGAAGTCCTCTCTCTCAATGGCTCCTATGCAGAGAGTGTCCCACTTACAGCACCTGAAATATCAACTCTCTTCACATCGGACGCTAATGACGAAGGCCCCAGAACCCTTGGTCCTGCCCCAGTCACTGCACTCAGAGAAGCCTTCTGCAACAGCATCATCTTGGAAATGACGAACATCGATGAACTAGCAAAGGGACACATAGCCCAGCTCCTTTGATTCATGCCCCGTACGATTTCTTAAACCTGGATTCCCAAACCAAAGGATCAGAAATCCACAGGAGTTTGACTCTGCAGGAAGAGAGGCTGTCAGACGAGCTGAAGCAACCAATGACCCAGAACCACTCGCCACAGTAATCTTCAACATCAATCAATGGAGGTTCAGAAGAAACTGGAAGACCAATAACCCCGGCAACTATTTCAATGGAATTTACACAGGTGAAGCCCAACCCGACGTTGAGGATGAAAATGCCACAGCTCCAATCCAAGCGCCCACGGCAGCAGGCACCGACATGCAAGAATTGACCACCCTACTCCAACAATTGGTCAACAACGGCAACAACAACAACAACAACAACAACACCAACGCTGGTGCCAACCATCAAGCAACACTTGACCTCCCATGGAATCCAGCCACCTTACCACCACTAGTTAAGGATCGATACTATAGAAAAGAAGAATTCCTCACCAGAGATGACATGAAAGACTTCCCAATCACCTACACCGACTCATCGGGAAATGAAACAATTGTCAGGCAAAACTACTACCTACACAATCTAGGCAGTGGGAGAAATGACCAGCGCCTGATCACCAGAAGTGGTGACTGCTTTGATCTAACCAGAGCCTCCGATCTATCCAAGGAAGCGGCTAGAGACAAACTATTTCTCTCAGGATTTCCACAACTGAAGGATGCAACTCACCCTCAAGTCAGGAAATGGTACAGAGAAATCACCTGCTCACGCACAGCAATACCATATTTACGTCCACCCATACTACCTCTACAGGCGTGAAGCTGATCACCTCAGAGGATTTACAATTGGTGATAGCCTTCCACACGACCTACCTTCAAGATATGAATTGGCCATCAATGAATGGGGAAATCTCATTTACACCGCACTCAGAAGTGACAAAATCATCCCTGATTCATGTGCAAGTGTGAAGGCCACCATTCAGAGCTTTGAAGGCGGACAGGGATACGAAGCCCTATACACAGTCATTGCTCAGACGCATCCCAACTCTAAGAGGCCATCCAATGCAGGCAGAATGGTCAGAAACCCCCCAAATCAGTATGCCGGTGAATCACTTGAAGAATACTACTTCAGGTACAATGATTACTTAAGACTTAGAGTGTTTCTCCAAAATCAACCCGGCACCATCAGTTCAACAGAGGAAGTCAGTAACCTCATTGCAGGAACCACTCTTTTCGAAGAGCTCTTCAAAAAGACAGAGGATGAACGCGACTCAGATGACCAATTCAAACGGGACAAATACAAAGAAGGTAGGCTCCTACAAACGCTCCAAACGTATGAGCAAGAGATAAAGGATGAACAGAAGTACAAGGAAAAGAAGTCCAAACAACTACCTGTCACAGGAATCAGACCAGGTCCCCGTCGCAATGATAGATTTCAGAAGCAGCGCTGGCAACAATACTGTCAGAACACCTTCCACTTTGACTTCTCACTCAATCAGCCTGATCAATTCTCTCGGATACCCCGAGTTGGATGAAGAATCTGATAATCCCTTCCTTCACCAAGCATACTGCAATGCTATCACTGCTTTTGACAAGCAGCCCAGTCTTTTTGACACCTCCAGAAAATGCATTGTCTGTCACACTTCCGGTCATACTTTTGATAATTGTCCTGCCTTACAAGATGTAGAGTCACTCAAGAAACATAGGATTGCCACGGCTGTTTTTCTAAGCAAATGCAATAGGGAAACCCAACAGCTCTTAGATTCCATTCAACAAATCTCTCAGATCAACATTGGAGATGAAGATCAAGATGAGGTTTCACCCGATGATGCAGTAGAAGAACAAAATTTTTGCAACGGCCAAGAATAGAAAGTCTTTCTTGCAGCCATCATACGACATCACCTCAAGATGACCCTCAAGGATTTGACAACGTCACAGCCCATCAAGTGAAAAGCATTTTGCCCTTCCTTGGACTCCAGCAGTGTCAGCTCATACGAATCTGTCAAGATTGGTGCTGTCAATCTTCTTCCTAGGGATAGCCTCCAGCCTTCAATCCCAATTGATGTCTACTGTGATATGGAATCACTTGAAATTACAGCTCCTGCATTGGAATCACACCTGGGAATCAATGGAGATCTGAACTTTGACAGAGACAACCCTACCTCAGTAGTTGATACCCACAATGTGCAATTCCTGGTCCCACCAGACCCTATTGCGGCTACAGCCCATTTCCAACATAGTGTCAGAGCCCAGATTGACACGGGCGCCAAGGTTTCCTGCACAAATCTCAAGCATATCCTGCACAGTTACAAACCTTACACCAAGCTGAGGAAATGTCCGGTCAGGCTCACGGCAGCAATAGGAGGACAGGCAGCCACCTGCATTCCTGAAGGCTCGGGATACTTGCATATCCCAGCACCCAATCACATAGGGTATCTCAAAGTCTTCTTCTATTATTCTCCCTCCCTGTCGACGACATTGCTGAGTGAGAATGATCTCTGTGGAATGACATCTCGCATGCGACGTCAGTTCAGTGGACAGTCAATCCATAGATCATTCACTGACAACCATGACTCATCTGCTCAACAAAACAGGAAACCTCATCATTATTTGTCATCACAAGCAGAACACTGCCAACAGCATTGTCCTCCACGGAAGCATCATTGATGGTCAGTGCTATACCCACCCAGTACTGACTCCAGACATTGATCTTGCATCTCCATATGCCAATTGTGCATCATCCTCAGCCTATGCCTTAGCTACAGACATGCAGTTCAAGGAAGCTTGTGAACTGGCCTCCAACGAAGCCATTAGTCGCTACAGATATGATGTGTACACGAATCTTGACACACTGCAAAAATGCACAGAAGCAGCTCAAGCTCCGGTCTGACACCAGTGACATGCCAACTTTTGATGCTAAATTGTTTTTCACCAAGATTGTGGACAAAAATATCCCCATCCAAGCCATCAAAACCAAGACATCGAAACTTCTGTGGCACCAAAGATTAGGACACCCATGCGAATGACTTTCTATACCAAGCTCATAAACACATCATTGGAGTACCGAAGTTCAAGCGTCAAACAAGTATTCTTGATCAATGCCCAACTTGCATTCAATGTAAGCAAACTAAAACACCCGCTGGCTCACATTCCACCAGAAAGGCCAGCCAACCATTTCAAGGTTTGTCTATTGACTTTGCATTCTCCGGCGCCAGATCCTCCAACAGCAAATGAAAGTCAAATTACGAAGGGATACATGGCAAGACAGCTTGGATTCTCATCACAGATCACTATACTGGTATGAAATATGGTGATACCAGAATCTCCAAAGGAGCACCTCTCCATTGGTTGGAACATTTCTTCTCACAGCACAACCCAACTTGTGCCAACAAGTATATCAGCGTTGATCAAGGTGGTGAACTCTACCACAACCCTGACATCTGAAACCTCTTCTCTGCAGTTTGGGTACTCAATTTTCCCAACTGGTGCTGATGCTTCTCACCAGAATGGTACAGTTGAAAGAGCCCATCGAACTCTTGCTAACTCAATGAGGACCATGCTCTCTGGTGCAAACTTGGCAATCAAGTTCTGGCCATTTGCCTTTTATCATGCCCTTTGGTTGTCAAATGCCTTCCCAGAAGGCAACCAGCACCATTCATCCATTGGAATTGGCAACTGGCCATAAGGAAAACCTTGCTGACTTCTGAACCTTTGGTTGCAGAGTTTGGGTGCGCCCTCCAGGGAAGAAATCAATCAAGCTCAAACCCAATGCGAGAAAAGGCATATTTCTCGGTTTCGTACCATACACTACCAGAAACATCCTTTGGTACAATACTGAGACTCACCGCGTCAAGATCGCCACTCATGTCAGGTTTGATGAAGGCATGAATGATCTCCCACTTGCTGACCTTCCTACCAATGTCAAGCACCTGCTCAGGACTGATGACAACCTTCCACTTCCCGCGGAACCAAATGAGGTGTCCTCCAGTGATTTTCAATTCTCCATCTCCCCATTTGCAGATCTCACAAATCTCCAGCTCGGACGTCACTGTCTCAAGTACTTGTGCTGATCAAGCCTTTGGTCTTCGATATGCAAATGATTCCCTTCTTGGCAGAGCATACGTCACAGATATCCTTCCCAAAAGCCCTGCCTCCAAGCTTTTCTCCTCGCATAAGAAATCTATCTCCAAGCTCCGAGGCGCTTATATTGTATCTATCAATCACAACCGTGTGTTCACTGCTGCTGATGTTACCACCGCATTGCATCAATCACATGCTCGAAGGGGTGAGGGATTCAATAGATACACCAATTACCTTTGCACTTGAAACCAAATTGTCTCTGAAAGAAGTCAGGAAACACTCGAATGAATATGGACTATTTGCCCTAAATACTTCTTGGAAGGAACCCACTGATGAAGAAGACCCACCTTTTTTGGACCGGATTTCATCCATCAAGGCTATCAAGAAAATTGGTAACAAATACAAGAATATCATCCAATCCAGAATCAACCAAGTTGATAGCACCGCAGCTCTCCATGCATACATCCAGAAACACTTGGCACCAACTGAAGATGACATGGATGTTGCCATACCCACTATTGATATTGCATCACTTCGAGCCATCACCAAGCTTCACAAACCAGGCAATCACGCATTACCTCTAGATGCAGATTCACTACCAACTGAAGAAATTGAACTCTTAATCAAGGCCATCAATTCCAAAGCAACTACACCTGAAGAACAAGCACTAGGACACTTCACTCGAAGGAATCTCAAGTCATTATCCACATGGGCTGAATGGGAAGCTGGGGAGCGAAAACAGCTTGATCAGTTTGAAGACTTGGAAATGTTTGGATCACCAATTCCATACCCTAAGGATCCAGAAGCAGTTATTCTCCGACCCCATTGGCAATACAAGTGTCAAAAGGAATGGTGTCAGAAGAGCCAGGCAATGTTGCAATGGAAGCAAATATGCAGCTCCAACCCTGCACGCTATTGCCATGTCATACTCATCATGTGTTGAACACCCCATCCAAAGGTTGTTCTTTGCCATTGCAGCCAGCCTCAATCTCAAAATCTATGCAGGTGACGCGGCTGATGCCTATGCCCATTCTCCAGGGCCCAACATCCCTACATACATGACTATTGATGATGCATATGCAGAATGGTATAAACACAAGTATGGCAAAGACATAAACAGACGATTGGTGCTTCCTGTCCTTCGAGCACTCCAAGGTCATCCAGGAATCAGGTAGACTATGGGAAACCCACATCAACAAGATCTTGAAAGGCCCTGATCTCAACTTCAAGACCACCACACATGACAGAACGATCTACATGACAGTGTTTGAAGGTGAAACAGTCTACATGCTGAGACAAGTTGACGATTTTGCACTGGCATGCACATCCGAATCCATATCTGACAAGATCTATGACATCGTTGGCGCAAAACTGAAGCTACCAAAAGAAGATGTTGTCCCCTTCACAAAAATGGGATTGCTTGAAGACTTCAATGGAATTGACGTCAAACAGACAACTGACTACATTGAACTGTCCTGTGCAAATTACATTGACAGAATCATGAGATCTCATGGATGGGAAACTGATTCTCAGATGAAACCTCATTCCAAACCATCTGCGCCATTATCAACTGAAGTGCTGAGCCAACTACAATCACATACGGATGGACCATTAGAAGGCACCAAGGAACATGCTGAATTACAATCCACCTTTGGGTTCTCATACAGGACACTCTTAGGTGAAATGATGTTTGCATATGTGAGTTGCCGGCCAGACATTGGCTACGCAGTGACTCTGATGTCAAAGTACAGTTCCAAGTCCCACTGCATTCCACTATTCCAGTCTGAAGAACATAGCTCGATACCTCAGAACAACCAGATCTTGGGGTATTAGGTTCTACAGACCAAATGCTGAGCCATCTTTACCATCAGGAGAACCATACACCGACGTAGTCCAAGATGCATCACTCCCGACATTCCCTGAAGATATCAAGCAAGCCAAACTGATGTGTTTTGTTGATGCTGCGTATGGCAATGATCCAAAACATCGCAGGTCCACCACAGGATATGTTTTCACTTATGCTGGTGGAGCAATTGTTTACCGATCCAAAGCTCAGTCACTTACTGCACAGAGTTCTACAGAAGCTGAGTTCATTGCTGCCGTCACAGCAGCCAAAACAGCCAGATATCTCAGGTCTATACTCAAGGAATTAGGATTCGCCCAAGTTGGTCCAACTCCGATCTATGAAGACAATGCATCGGCAATTGAAATCATCAATGCCCAGAAGCCGACTGAAAGAACCAGGCATATTGAAATCAGGTTCTTTGCAATTCAAGCTTGGAAGGAAAATGGTGAAATCAAGATGATTCATATTCCAGGAGTTATCAACCCTGCTGATGATCTAACCAAACCATTGGGATGGATTTTACACGCTCGACACGCAAGATACATCATGGGACACTACCCAGGTTAAATCATTCAGTCACCCAACAAGTCAACGTCACGATTTGATCCATCAATCGATATAACTCAGGATTATATACTCCGACAGTAATCCAATACCAAGCAAGCAGAGTATTGGATCAAGGGGTGTGTTGTCGGCAAAAAATACGGACTGTTGTCGGCATCAAATTCAATTGGAAAAGCCGAGCAAAACGAAACGATCGACCGAGGTGCGGAATATTAACACGGAGTAACGACAGAGGTACAATTATTTCGATGATCGAGCCTTAGAATCAAACGCACCTCCACTACATGAAAATCCCTAAGTGGTAAAAACGATATCACTTAGGACTACAAACAAAAGAGAGTAATCGGTTAGAAACAAGACATATCCAAAGACCGGATCTGACCAATAAGTGAACACTTGGAATCCATAAGTACATTCAAAAGAATATACTTGATATCCCGTGAGGAAATTACTTATTGCAATCAAGAAAATCAATACCGATTCCAGATGGGCCTCATCTCTAGCATATATACCACGAACAAGCATACGCCCCATCGAACAGATTACTTAACAACATAAATGACCGATACCACCAAATGACCGATACAGTAAGATCGACACGAACGCTAATACAGCAACAGCAACAGCAACAACAGTATCGGTACGAGAATGGTAATAAATAACCGGGGAAGATCTCTACCATGTAAAATACAGCAGAGAGCCCCGATACAGTGAAAATACGTAGTAAAAATAAGAGCCTCTCTCTGAGCTCACTTCTCTTTAAATTTTAACATCATATACCTTTGGTCGATTTTTAGAGTAACAACAGTCAAACATGTCAAAGAAAAAGCATTCAGGAAATTTAAATTCCCGCCAGAGATTAGATTCGTGAAGGCAACGATATTCAAAATTGCAAAACTAACGAATAACAATGAAATACCAAATACGATCGATATAAAAGACCAAAAGTGGAGTGGAATTTATTGCCGAGCAGTGACTGCGTGTAGGCACAATGCTCAAACTCTTGCCAGGAAAAACTACAAAGGTACGCAACCAACAAGAAGATGATTGCCGGCATGCAATCTTTCATAAGCCATTCTAACATTTTGGTCATATTAACACTGACACATAGACAATAAAAGGAACAACCAGATACCAGATAGTTTCCCAGGAATGGTTCTAATCACGGACACACAAGACGTTAACTCAGAAAATAGGTACCAATTGCACGAAGACTATCGGCCGAAAAGTTCACCAGAATTCAAATACTTCATGAAAAGAATTCTTGGAGCGGTGTCACCAAAACAGACAGACTTCAAAAGAAAATCAGTCAGAATGACAGTCAGTAACATTTTCACCCCAAGCGATGAAGCTTTTGCATTGCTTTTCCTTTACAACAACTACGACTCGTGGCTAAAAACAACAAAGGGCACGAGGTTGAGAAAAAAATTCACTGATGGTAAGTCTGGAAATAAGGAGGGGTGGAGTAACAAGGGACAAGATCTTTACGAATACCTAGTAAGCGAATTAGAAGAACGAAGGGAGGAACAACAGTCGAAAGAATTAGAGACGGAAATACTTAAAATGTACCAAAAGAAAAATGGCAATCGTAAACAACAAGATAAGGAGGAAGACAAAGAGGGAAAACAACGGAAGCGAAAACGTACCTTGGGTGAGATTCTAGGCGAAGATGATGAGGACTACAATTTTTTCATGGAATACAATAAAAACAAACAAGAGTAATTGGTGATATCAACATCATTAGAGTAGAACAGCTAGTTCATTATTATTTTATGGCTTGCACAATATTGTTCCGGATGTGCTGTTCGAATATAATACAATAAATGAGGTAATTTCAAAGGCTGATAAAATACTTTTGTATTTGTTACAAAATATATTTGTTGCTTTTCGGTATTTGATAAGCATAGGGTGAATATTGTAAAATGCTGGAGAGTATTGCAAATGCAGATAAAATACTTTCTTATATGTACAAAATATGGTTGTTGGCTTTTGATATTTGAAAAACGGAGTTAGAGTAATGTGAAAGCGACGTAACAGAATAGATTGATGGTTATCAAGAAGCTCAAACATTTGTGAAAACAATTGTAATAACGCTACGACAATATCATTGTACACAAAGGATATTATTACAAAACATGAGTTTCGTGTGGACAAATAACAAAAATTGAATGGCGAATAAATATTATCGGGGTAAGCATGAAACAAAATTGTAGAATAGAAAGATTCTTAAGCAAGCATGAAAAGGGGCTGGAAAAAACGGTGGCGAAAATAGACCTACTTGAAATTGTTGCGTGCAAAAATAGGTAGAGAATTATTTATTGTGCGCGCAACAAATTGTTTCGGAATATTTTAAAACATCGCATGAATATTACGAAAGCACGAGCATCGTTTATGTGACGTTAGCTTGCACACAAACTCGTGCTGTATTAAGGGTATTAACGGCAGCGCGCGTATCTATTGTGTTGTATTACTAACAGCAACACGGTATTTTACCGTATACAATATTCGTATTCGTAACACGCTGTATTAGCGGCAGTGTGTATCGTGTTGTATTAGCGACAACACGATCTTTAAAGTGATAGCTTGCTCTCGTCCAGCAAGCCTAGTATGCGCTTTTTCTTTTAGATTATTTGATTATTCAACCTTACACCTTGCATCGGATGCCCTGCGTCCTTCCGTAGAACTACAAGCCTCAGGCCTAACTGACTGAGCCCACCGGTACTAGTCAGAATAGGAGCCCTGGCCGTGTGTTGTAAGCCAGAATACACGACGATCGTAGTTGTCATCAAAGAAATATTGGACCCAACAGACCGGCACCCCAACCAGTCTGCAGCTTATCACTCATATTGTCGATCTTCTCCACCTTTGGACCAAGTCAGCGTAACAGCCAGTTTTGAAAGGAAAATAATAGTGTTGCTGTGGTTCAAGGAGAGAGAACAAGCTTGATTCTTATCACAATAATCAGGACGTAAAGAGATTAGAGCAATCAGCGTGCAATTGCTGCAGTGGATATCGAGGACAGGATGTGGGAATGGTTTAAAGAATAGTCCTTGCCGGTGGTGTAGGTGAATAGGAAATTGATCATCGTGCCAGATTGGATCGGATTGAAATGCAAAACAGTTGTTGACAAAGGCCTTGTTGCAATTGCTGGGCGTTGCGCCGAGCAATTGGTGTAGGTTGTGGATGGGTTGAAAGTAGTGCTGAGCACAATCTAATGGGCATCAGTGTGTTCTTGTTGACACGTAGGTGGTTGACGTGGAAAGTAATGGAGGGAGAATTGCTATTGGCTTGTCTGAGCAGCAATAGGCTTCCATGAAAGACGGTGGTGGTCTTTATCTTGTAATCTAATCAGAGGACTGGTTGTGGATTACAATGTATGCGTGACAAGTACACCCCCTGATCCACAAACAGGGAACAGAAGGAAGATGTACATCCAAGTGGTGACGCTTTAGAGGGAGGCGCCAAATGGAACTTGGAGGGGAGGCCAAAGAGTAGCATGCAGAAGGGCATCACCACTACAAGTTTCCTCTGGTGTTAACCGTCAGTGGAGGTGCTGATTGGGGAGAGATAGGTAGCTTAGTAAGGGAAGCACAATCTTCCGGAATGGTAATGATTGTGTGAGTTAAAAGGGCTCTGTACACTCAAAAATCAACCAAAAGGTATAAGATGTTTAAAATAATTGAGATGTGAGCATAGTATTGTGAGATTGCTCTGGTGTAATGGTGCTATTTCATGTATTGGACCGGTATCCCTGAATTATTTGTGTTGTCTTAACCGGTTATAGATCATGTACAATTCGTCATAAGACAGAAAACACATGAGACCGTAATATCTTGATACTTGAAGTCACTTTTCAGCTGTATCAGTAACTTTTATGTGTAGAAGAATGGATGTATCTACCATAGAATGTACATGAGTACCTTATGTGTATTTTTGACCGACAACAGAGACTGACGCTTTTTGCAACAGAAATGTAACCAATTTACAACCAATTAACATCAAGTTTTCATCCAATTATCATCAAGTTTACATCGATTCTTTTGAAAATGTATTACCAAATCAATTATAAACCCCTTACAGGCTCATAAATAACAGTTTACATAACGATTTTGGAGTCAGTTGAGAACTCTGTAGAAATACTCCAATTTTTGTTCATTCCTACGAAATTCTTTTTCATTTTTAACAGTTTACATAACGATTTTGGAATAAGTGGAGAAGAACTCTTTGTTAGAAATACTCCAATTTTTGTTTATTCCTACGAAAAACTTTTTCGATGTTAATTGAATGTAAATTGGTTTCATTTTGGTTGCAAAGGAGTACCGTACTAAAGAAAGTGTGTCATAACAAACAAACGCAATCGGTCTTAGGGCCGATTGGTTTAGTGAGTAAAACAATCATTGTTACATTTCGATCGTCTTTGCCGATCGACAGGTTAATTACTTGTCGTCATCATGTAATTTCTAGCATACAAAACAAAAAACACCCGTAATCTTAAGACACAAAACACACGGAAAACCATCTTCGTTCGGTCTTTTGTTACCGTATAATTCACCGTGATATTCCCATTGGAATATCACAGCATTACCTTATCGTGTAGAATTATTACTAGGTTGTACGTAGATTTTAGGGCATGATAGTGTTTTAGAGTTGTTAATTCTTCGAAGAGTGAGCTGATGGGGAAACTCTCGCTAAGAGTCAATCCACATGAAAGCCGTTGCCGAAATCATTCACTCAGGAATAACCTTAAGGATAAGGTTATTGCCCTTATGACTTTCGTACGAATACGCGTTACACGGTGAATTCTTTTCAGTCCCGTTCAGTCATAAATCCTCCAATCGTTAAGCGGTTGGATTCTATGACTTAACCTATTCATCGTGAGTCATTGTCATATGTTGAATACCAAACTGTATCCAGTATACTATCAGAGGCCCTATCAAAAGAAATGGGGAGGCATTTTGCCATTCATTCTGGCTTGTATCAAGGCATTTTGCCCTGATCCTTGCCCGATTGATATATTGTATTCATGGATCAAATTATCCATTTTCTGTGATGCTTATTGCAAAACGATTCGTCGATCGAACGGTTCGACATTCTGTCGAATCAATTGATTTGGACAAACTTACTTACCACATGCATCGGGAACAATGTTCTCGGAAAACAGCGCCACTCATTAGCTTGGTGAACAAATCAGCAATATTTGTTGAACCTGGTTCTTTTGCAACCCTGATGATTCCTGCTGCAATAGATTCTCGTGCCTTGTGGTATGCAATGCTGTTGTGTTTCTTCTTGCATGGGCTTTCAGGTTGCGTAACATTTGTGACAACTGAATCATTATCACAATACACATTGGTGCTTCCATCAATTGGAACACCCATCATTCTCAACTTGTATCTCAGACCTTCAACCGATTTGATTGCAATTTTCAATGCAATGATTTCAGATCCAAAAGTTGACGTTTCAACTGTTGTCTGTCTTTTGGAAAACCAAATAATTGGTGCATTATTAATGAAGATAATAACACCAGTATGAGATCTCCTCGTTGCCTTGCATCCGGCATGATCAGCATCAACAAAACAACTCATCGTCACATGTTTTCCCAAAGCTTCAGGCATATCTGCTGGTATGACTTCAGTGGCGCCAGGATAAAATTCAGACCAGTCACATTTTTGGAATTTGCTCTGATCAATGCTTGGTAATGAATCATCAAAAACCAATTTCGACCTGTTGTATTTTTTCAAATATGCAAATATATGAAATAACTGGTTCAGATGTCCCTTTCTTGCTTGAGCCAAATACCTTGACATGAGGGAAACCGGCATTACAATGTCGAGCCTTCCTAATTCACAAATCCACCTGAGGACTCCAATCAAACCTTGATAGTAATTTTGCAATTCAGGATTCAATTCCTCTGATATATCAATTTCCGGTCAATAATCATGTGACAGTGGGCTGGACGCTGATTTTGGTAGATACTTGTGGCCATATTTTTCAGTTCCTAGCTCTTGCTCGACAGCTGCAACAGCTTTTGCCGTATATTTGGTGCTTGATAGTGACCATCTTGGCTTTGAATCACCTTCAAAGTAAAACTTTTCAATATCAGCTCCCAGATACAGAGTTGGCTCTTCAATAGTATCATCCTTCAATTTGAACTTCCGTTCAATGTTTTCTAGCTGGAACTTTGGATCTTCACCAGAACATAAGATATCGTCTACATAGGCAATGAGCATTGCCCAATATCTGGATCCATCTTTCCTGGTTTCAATTCGTAAGTGCACATCCGGATCTGCTTTGCAAGGAAAATATCCAAGATCCCTCAAATGCTGTGTGAGATATGATCTAAAGGATGCACCTGCAACTGGCAATCCATACAATGCTCGAACTATCTTGCAAGGCCTTCCTGCAAGATGTGGCGGGAATCCATCTTCAGCTCTCGCTTTTAGAAAGTATTTCTCTTTAATCGGGGCTGTCAAATATGCATTTTGGATATCTGCTGAGAGAACCTTCAAATCATTCAGCGCTGCCAGCAAGAAGAATATCCTCACTGAGTTGCGACTGGGAACAGACGAATAGGTATTCTCTTTTGCTATGGCAGGGACCTTGTGACCATCCCCTACTAACCTAGCCTTCCTTGTTAGGGATCCAAGCTTGATATCAAAGATCACATGGGTGGTTATTTCCTTGTGACCGACTGGAATAACATCTTCATCAGAAAATTCAAACGCTGCCATATTATTTGTCATTTCCTTATGAATTGCTCTTTCCCAGTGATCTGTCCCCGTTTTCCTATCAATTGCCAGCGCTTGTGTAATTGAATGTGGTAATTCAACACCATATTTGTGAGTCTTCAACCAATACTTGGCTGTTTTTGCTGCGTTAAGGATTCGCTCCTTTCTTCTCAAAATTTTGTTTACCCACCATCTGAATGCTAGTGATTTTTCAAGATTATTGTTGACTGCATATTCAGCTAGTTGCACTGGGAATGATTCTTTACCATCACTTAGTTTACACCATGATTCGGTTCCATCTTTCCAACTGGCCAAAATCCTCCAACCCCTAGTCGTCGGCTTATGGCTTTGCCGGCCATTTTTGCCTACAGTTGTGGCCTCCTCATCAGTTAGAGCAGTGTTGTCGCATTCATGGTCAATTAGCTCATCTAACATCGTGAACATTCGCCCATCATCATCAACAGAACTGTACAGGCTTTCTGCAACAATATTTGCCGTGTATTCCTCAATGGTGCCATCAGGTAGTTGCAGTTTGTACAATCTCGTGTCCAGTATTGGATTCTCATTCCTTACTCCAATTGGCATGTTTTGCAGATCTCGCACCCTGTCCTTGACAATGCACCTGAGTCTTTCATCATTTCTTTCAATGATTACTTCATTCCCCAGGTATTCATCTGGTTCGTCAATATCTTCGACTGACGCCTCTGGCTCAGCCATTTCGAGTTTCAGATCAGATGATTTCACTGGTTCCTCAAATAGCTCTACTTGGGGTTCCGGGTAGTTTTCCTGGAAGAAGGACGCGCTGTCTTTCACTTCATCACCAATCTTAGACTCAATTGATTTGTCGATTGCTTCCATTCTTCTTAGGACATCTCTATCCCTCCATTCATATTCCTTGACAGGCCTTATTGAATTTGTAGATATTGGTATTGCTGATTCGGTCAGGATCCAAAAACAATCACCTCCACCTATCTTATTGCCACAAGGGCCCAACCAGCGACCCAATCTTTCAACTCCGCGAGAGGAAGAATCAGCCTTTATTGAAGTAAAATACAAAATTATACCATTCTGATGACGTGTATAGTGCAATATCAGGCCTATAGCCATGAACCAATTCAAATGGAGTTCTCCCCATTGAGGAAGGGTAGCTCGATGCAGTCCTTTGCCTGATATTAGCACATAGCTCACCACAACATGACCATAATCTCCTTGGTGACTTTTTCTTTGCTGCCTTGGTTGTGATTGCACCCCCAAGATGACCGATTGCTTGCTCTGCTCAATTTTGAAATGGCAATGTGGTTGGATGAATGTTTGGTGAATGTGGTTGCGCTTTACAATCAAATTCCAGTGAGTTTTGTAGGTTCTTGGGGATCCTTGTTCTGGTGCGCCATCAGAGATCAAATGCTCAGGGATTCCAACTTCATGAATGAATATTTTCAACCCTTGATGCGCCTGTGATTTGTCCTGTATTGGTATAAATACCTCAAAACCATTCCCATTTGTAAAGATTTGTGCACATTTTTCTTGCCTCATAATACTGGTAGTCCTAGCATGCCACGTATCAGTGTACCAGGTTCCTTGTGCAACTCTCTTGTTTCTAAAGCGCTGTGTAGGCAGCCTCTTCATCAATGGTAGTTGCAAATTCCTCAGGGCCTTCTGAGTCGTGACTTTCAGTGTCTGTTCAGCCTTCTTGAAACTAATATTCCAAGTCTTGGCTAGGCGTTCACAATCAACTTTGTTCGGACCTTCAATAGTTATCACTGATGGCCCCCATTGATTTCTTCTGTCAAGAGACCTCCTCTCAAGTGTATTGTCAATTTCTTGCAAGCTAGGGGCTGGTTTTGATTCATCTTCAGGAGCTTCCATGAAGTCAAATTCTGTGTCATCAAACAAAAACTGGTCTACCCTATATGCGCTTGAAATATTTGCATCTTGAAACTTTGTGGCCACTGCCAAAGTCCTGTGAGAAATATTACCATCTGTTGCTATCTGGCATTCAGTCAGCATTCTTCTGGTTGATATCTGGTGCAACCTCATTAGTTTGCATTTCTGCATGAGATTTGGGTGCCTGGTCTCTAAGCTAGTCTTGGAGAGCATGTCTGTAACGTTACTTGTAGGTTCTGTTACAACCGAGCTTTCATCTTTGGTCGACATGGCTTGAATGCTAAACTGGTCCCCTGAGATTGGATCTCCATTGTCGATTGCTAGCTCTGCCATCCTGAACTTCAGTGAATGTGGGTCCCATGGGGTGTCATTTGTTGCAATCAAATGTTGACATTCATCAAGCTCCATTCTTGTTGGCTTCCTTGTGGGGAAATATGAAATCACATTTCTCATACTCAGTTTTATGAAAACTTTCCTGGGGTCGTCATCTTCCATTGGTGTTTGGATTGTAATTCCATGCTTGGATCTTGGGTCAAACTGACGAGGTGTTTCTTCAACAGAATTGAAATTGCAATCCCTCACTTGATTTGGGCATATCAAGCTGTTCTTCAATTTGTTCCCAAAGTACAGCGCTTGGTGGAACACTATGATGTAGACTTTACCTGATGTTGGATTTGTCCAAGCAGTTGCACAACTTCCAATTGGGATTTTCTTGATTGGCTTGTATTCTTCAGAGAAGGGGGCAACATCAACATGTGTTGTGATCTGATCAGGATTGAGCAATATCATGTTGCTTCCAGCCTCAGTGGTGTCTGCATGTGAGTCTAACTCACAGTATCCTTCTTCATTTTCTCCATCATCAAAATCTAGAGGAATATTCATCTTATATAATGACCGGCTCACCATTTTTAACCATTTGTTTTCTAGTGTCCGGTTATGATGTCATTTCTTAGATTTTGATCCAAAGCTATCACCTGCGCCTTCCTTTTCATCATCTTTTGCCTTTTTGGTCTCAGCAGCCTTGAGATTTCTCTTCTTCTTTGCTTGTCTCATCTGGTAAAGCTCCTGACGCTGTTCTTTTGACATTGTTTTATAAACACTTGTTGGATAGGGCTTGCACTCAACTTTTCCTGTAAACGTTCCAGTTGTTTTCTGCTTCTTGTTGCTTGTCGTGCCCACAGAATACACACTTCTGGAACCTCTTTTATGCTTCCCATTTGCAAGCTTCTTCAATCCAAGGCGATTGGTGAATAGGATAAGGCATTCATTAAAGTTGTCCCGGTAGTCCTTTGCTCTCATCAATTGCATCGGCTTTGGCAGCATCAAGCCGCTCATCACTGATTGAATTGATAAAGTCCCAAACAAATCTCCTTTCATTGTGGTTCTTCTCAAATCTCAGGATTGTTCCATGGAAAGCAGTCCAATTCCTCTTGTGTTTGTTCCAATCATAATTCTTAGCAGTCGCCAGTGTAATGTGATTCTTTCATTTCCTGGTAGGTTTTGTTCAGAACCATAGTGATATTGGTATCCGTGTAAGCATGCTGCATCAATGAAATGAAAGCATTTCTAGCATTTCCTGAGTTCAGTTCAGTATTTTGGAAATGTGCCACATATTCCCAACCAGGCCCTTTTCTTGTTGCGTCACATATCAACCTCTAGACAACGTTGTTGTCTTCATCATACTGGTGACCTGACAAAACACCACACCTATCATTGTAGTCACTCCAAGTTGGATAGGTATCTGTTGTTGGATTTTGCCCTACTGTTCCAGACCTGGCTTCATCAGTGACGTCTTCCTTTTCTTGGGGTCTTATGACATACAAGATAGGGAAACCTTCAGAGTTGAATCTGTATCTCAGGTTTTGGCGAAAACCTTCTTCCCACTCTCTGAATTTTGTAAGATCCTTTAACTCAGGTGGCGTTGTTTTTTCTTGTGATTTCACACTCGATTCCATCATCTTGATCCTGAATTGTTGCAGCTCCAGGTTGTTTGGGTTTGCTTTCCAGTCGATGGCCCTTGGCTTGACTCCAATCAATGGTTGATATCAAGCCCTAGTTCGCCCATGTGAGGAGCCTCGATGATAGCCTGTTGCCATAGTGAATGCTTTTTGGATTAGGACACTCCGGACTGATAGATTTCAGTCCATGCATGAATGATTTGATGCTTTCCTTGTTGAGGTCTGTAATTTCACGAATATTAGACATCCCTCCCCTCATAATTTCTTCGGCTGATTCATAGTTGATACCAAAGTCCATCAAGCTGCTTCTGAAAGCCTCGGACGGAGCTGTTCTGGGTTTAGGAATCTCCCATTGTTGAATGCCCTGATCTTTATTCTGGGATTGGGACGACCTCCTTGCGAGTCGATCAGCCCTTGCATCCGCGTTTTGGTCAGCGTTTTGGTTTCCCTCTTCATCGTCACTATTCTCATCATCTGGATTCTCACCCCTACTTTAGGCATCCCTTATCGCTCTGATCCTTTTCTTGACTTCTTGGTCGATGATTATCTTCATGGTTGAGTTCATTCTGGGTCAACGAGGGCCCTTTCCATTACTTGCATGATTCTACCTTCAAATTCATCGTTATCTCCCCTACTTCCTCCATTGTTTTCATCAGAATCTTGTGGGTCGTCCACTTCCATTTTTTCTTCCTCTCTGGGGTTGTTTGCTCTGGTTCGGACCATGGTGGAGGGGATATTCTAATGGTGGTTGATCGTTGTTTCGAAGGTGGTGTATGGGAAGAGAGTGTAATCAGGCTGAAGGATTGGATGTGAGAGGTATTAGATGTTGGTGACTGTTCACGTGCGATTTGCTTATCTGTTTGTATTCGTATATCCGGATCGAATTTTCGTTCCGGTTATTTTCGTACTGGTTTGGATCGATTTTTCGTTCCGGTCTGTGTGTGTGTGAGCTTTTGCTTTTGTTGCAATTTAAGATTGTGAGCTTTTCTATCCGGTCTCGGGATTTGCTCATTCTGTATTTCTGTGGTGAAAGATTGTTTCCTGAGAATTTAGTGTTCTCTTTTTCGGATCTTTGAGATCTTTCGATCTTCGAGATTTGGTGTTCTCGTTTCCATATCTTTGGATTTTCATTTTTCATGCGGGCAGATGCTCTTCGCAATCTGTTCCGACACAGAATACTTTAGGCTCAATCTTCTGGCTCACGTCGTTCTTGTTTTCAGTGAAAGATCAGTGTTCTCGGATATTGATTCCTTTCAACTGATGCCAACCTGGGCGACTCTTTCAGCTGGGTCGTCCAGTGTCTTTTCCCTTGCTTGTTTTGCTGGATCATGAAACCCGATGGAGCCTACCATCTTGGTTCAGGTCTTTGGTCTCTTCTTTCAGGGAGACCGCCCTGGTGTTGGTCTCTTCAAGGGCTCCACAAGCAAATGCCTCTTTTACATCCTTGAGGGTTGATGCCAGTAGCTGATCAGGCTAATCCGGATTGTCTTCGAGCTCAACTGCGTTTCGGTAAACGCCATTTGGTCCTCAGCATTGTAGGATGCTGGCCACAGCTCGTAGACGCTGTGGGTCTGATAAACTAAAGAAAGTGTGTCGTAACAAACAAACGCAATCGGTCTTAGGGCCGATTGGTTTAGTGAGTAAAACAATCATTGTTACATTTCGATCATCTTTGCCGATCGACAGGTTAATTACTCGTCGTCATCATGTAATTTCTAGCATACAAAACAAAAAACACCCGTAATCTTAAGACACAAAACACACGGAAAACCATCTTCGTTCGGTCTTTTGTTACCGTATAATTCACCGTGATATTCCCATTGGAATATCACAGCATTACCTTATCGTGTAGAATTATTACTAGGTTGTACGTAGATTTTAGGGCATGATAGTGTTTTAGAGTTGTTAATTCTTCGAAGAGTGAGCTGATGGGGAAACTCTCGCTAAGAGTCAATCCACATGAAAGCCGTTGCCGAAATCATTCACTCAGGAATAACCTTAAGGATAAGGTTATTGCCCTTATGACTTTCGTACGAATACGCGTTACACGGTGAATTTTTTTCAGTACGGCGTATGGTAGGTAGTACGAACAAGTATTTTGAAGTACCGGTACCATACAGCGGAAATACCACAAAGGTGGTATTTAGCCTGGCACTACTGTGGCACGTAAGTAGGAAGTGGTACGCTTAATGATACATACCTCTAATGACTATTTTCTACTGTTTTTCTCTGTAGAAATCATGTGGTACCCCTCAAAAACTGACGTATGGGGCGAATTTCCATACTCAGTATTGTTGCATTTTTAGTGGTATAAGACTCCGTGTAACTCTTAAGGAAATACCACAAATACCACAAGTACTTTACATGACCGTTGTTCTTCAGTCTTTTCTTTCTAAGAAATCTCCCTGGAGGTGCTTGTTTTTTTGCTCACTTTTTCGCTCACTTTTTTGAAATGGTGACGATGATGATAAGACGATAGATAAGACGGCTAGCTAATAAGCACCGATCCTCCCTATGATTGCTGCTAAATTGGTCCCCTCTGAGTAAGCTACTAGTGTGCTATAGTAATACTTTGGTACTCTATTTAAATTTATTCTACATCCTTGGGGGCAACGTTCGATCATTCTTGATCCATCAGTTTCATGTAATTTGGTTATTTGCCACTCTGTGTATGGAAATGTATCAGTGACTCAGATCATCAACTAGCTTCGAAAGGATGAAGGTCGTGGAGGGAACAACAGGCTGTATCGGTAGGCGTTGGTGGTGTTTGTTGGCATTGGCGGCGGCGGCGTTTGGTTTATTGTTGTGTGTTGGTGTTGATCTTGCTGGAGAGCAAACCCCCCTTCTTGTTGTTGCTAGGGGGGATTTTCCCTGTAGATTTTAGTGCAGTGTAACACGTTGGTTGGCACCTAAGTCCAATTGTAATGAAGCTCGCCCTGCTTGCTCTTCTTTGTATCGATCCATTGTCATTGTTGTCATCTTGTTGTTCTTTGTATCGTATCTTGTTCGATTCGATTGCCGTTCGATTGCCATTCGATTGCCATTCCAGGTCAGCAAATCAGTAGAGGAGCATGATGGTGTTCGAATGTGGTAGTATTTGTACATGCCCACCCTCATCTTCCCTTCTATTGGAGGGGAAACAGATGGGTCGGAGAAGGGCCGTCGGCTTGATTTTTTCGTATCTTCGTGTGTGTGTTATTTGCCATTGAATTGCCGTTCGAATACCCTTCTGGATCAAAAACCAAGTAGAGGAATGTGTAGGTATTTGAGTTGGTGCCATTTTCTACTACTTGTACAGTTGCGAACCTTCATGGTCTGTTCTATGGAAGGAGAAACAGAAGGGCCGTCAAAATCAAATTAGTGTCGGTTTTTCCGTATCTTCGTATACTTGAATCCCTCTTGTCGATTGCCATTCCAAGTCAAAAAATCAGTAGAGGAACATGATGGTGTTCGAATGTGGTAGTATCTGTACATGTGAACCCTCATCATCCCTTCTATTGGAGGGGAAACAGATGGGTTGGGGAAGGGCGCGTTGTTGGCTCGTTTTTTTGTACTATCGTCGTCTTTGTCTCCCTGCTTGTTTGCCATTGAATTGCCGTTCGAATACCCTTCCCGATCGATAACCAAGTAGCGGAATGTGTAGGTATTTGAGTTGGTGTCATTTTGTACTATTTGTACGGTGGTGAACCTTCATGGTCTGTTCTAACGAAGGAGAAACAGAAGGGTCGTTGGAGGGTTGCGAAAATGGAAATTAATGAAGAACGACATGGGCGATTTCGATGATCGGACTTCCCGTAAAAAAAAATTTGTCTTAGTGAGTTTTTTGGTGTGTTTTCAGGGTTTTTTGTCGTGTTCTTTTTTTGAAGGGACTTCGGTGTGCGGAGCACACATATGTTTATTTCCTGTAGACTTCTACATGGTTTTGGTACTGGGTATTAATTGTGGTATTTTTATCTTGTACACTCACCGTACGTAATACTTGTACTCGTCACTCTACAGGTAGTTCCAATCCAGTAGTGGCCCGTGCTTCCAAGAAAGATACGGTATTTATATTTCTCTATTGGAAAATATTACTCCGGGATACGAGTACTCGTACGTACTCGTACGGAGTATTAATCAAAATTCAGCATGATACTTCTACTTCTAAGATAGAGCCCGAGCCGTTTCCAAGACAAGTCCTTCACTTCAAAAACTAAGGATTCTAATTCTAAGATAGAACCCGAGCCGTTTCCAAGACAAGTCCTTCACTTCAAAAACTAAGGATTCATCTGACGTGCCAGAGAACACCATAATAAGGTATTTGCAACAGTATTACTCACTACTGTAAGATAGTGTCACCAGTTCCGGGCACGAGTAACGTGCCTAGAGTTTCCCTTAATTGATTCACTGTCGTATCCCCTCATTCTACCTATGTAGCTCATAACTCTGTATTTCAATAGTATTCGACCTAATTAGTTACTTCGTACCTAGTGATAATTTCATGGAAGAATGGAAAGACATAATACTTTCCTAAATTTCAAACTCGCCTGGGCACGTATTTTCAACTAGTGCCCGAGATGTTTTCTTCTCATAAAAAAAAGTTGCCTTTTGCTTTCGGTTCGGTGTACCCGTAGTCTTATTGAGAGTGAAAAACATTTCCTTACAGCATAGTACGGTAAGTGACATTTGTAACCGACGGAGTCATAGTTTTCAGGATCTATCCGACAGAATCGGTAATTCTCTACTTCTTTCATCCTGCCCAATCCTCTGTTCACATAAACGGCGACAATGGAATATTATCTGCATACCGCTTACAACGCAACGAAAGAATTTCTTTCGAACCAAACTCCACTCTCTGTGGCGAAGCATGCCATCACATTATTTGTTGTTGGCTTTACCTATTTCGTCGTGATGACCTATCAAGTTTGGGAAGGAAAATTCTCGGGATACAGAGTCCGGCGTGAATCCCCTTCTTGTCCATCGAACAAGCAACGTCCTGAGCTTGGTGGGTAAGTAACACCGGAAAGGATCGGGCTGTGTTGCATCACGATCACTAATCCTGCCGTGCGTACGGCACGCGGCGTGCACGACGACTAGCTAGAAAGATATGGGCACGGTGCAATTGCAATCTCACGTCAGCAAAATCGTCCCAGAGTCCTCTCCATCTAAACAATACCTGTAATACCCTCGTGATTCGTTCTTTCGCTTCCTTTTTAGTTTCAAAATGAATCAAGCGCAAATTTTGACCAACGCCGAGCGCCACAGAGCATTTGACAATTGTGAATTGATTTCCGACGTGAAAGAAAAACATTCAACTTGGAAGGAGCATCATGTTATCCGTGAGCGAGCGAGGCGAACATCCTTTCACGGAGGTGTTGACACGAAAGAAGCCGCAGAGAGACTCGATATGGACCACGTCTATATCAAATTCTCCGATTTCCTTTGGGGACACTTGTTCATCGGGATCAATGCAATGTTCCTGTGGAAATCGGGAATGTTTGTGCTGGGAATCCGCGAGACGCTGGCGAAATGGGGCATCATCAAAGTTCCCGAACTCGACATTGAATCTCTGATTGCAAAATTGTGCTTGGAGCAAAGTCAAGTGGTTCATTACTTTGCTAGAACAAAGAAAGGCAGCGAGCTTGGCAACATAGCTGGATTCTTCTTCCCCAATTTTCCTTATTTGGAGAATGACTTGGAGTTCAAGGTGGCCGATCTATTTGCCGTAGATATCGATCTCGATACTAAGAGATTCGTCAAGGCCAAGCTCGACGATGAGAACCTGACGCCAATGCAAACGCTGATTTTACTTTGGTTCAATACTATTGCAGCCCAGCACGTTAAAATTCATGCCATTGCCAACTGGGGTGTCAACGACCATGCTAGCCTCAAGTCGACAAACCCGTTCCTTCAACAGAACAGCATTGTAACCATTATCTACAACTACTTTGGATATACTTCGTTTTCAGGATTCTTGAAAACGTGGGAGGAACAAGGGTTTTTGCGGGAAGGCTGGTTTGAGAAGAATTCGCTGGTTCAGTGCTTCAATCATGGAATCCACGAAGGCGCTCGCCAACACCCGCACATTGCCGAGCTCGTCAATGACTCCGAATTCGTTCATTTTGCCGTCAAGGTCCATGCCATCTTTATGAGTGAATTCAACAAGCACAAAGATAGTTTCCCTGGTATCGATGGAGAGGTAAGTTTTTTGTTTTTGTTTCCGTTGGTTCAACAAGATCTCTACCAGATAGTTTCTCAAAAATCGAACTCGTCTTGTGATGTCGCCGCTGTATATACTATTTCCAGGCTCTATTTGTTGGCACGATTCTTCATTCGCTCGATCATACCCTCATGGAATGGAACCTTTGCGATCCTCTCTGGCTGGATGTAAACGAGCCAAGGTTTGGGGAGATGGCAAAAATGGGCCGTATCGTGCGAGTTGGGTTCGTTTCGGATGTCCCGTTTTTGTATTTCCACAAGCGGTTCAAGGGAAGCGGCCACCCATTTTACGAGGAAGTCTACAGAAAGGCGGCAAAAATCAACAAGAAACTCGCTGACCACATGGATACTTGCATCATCAAATAATCATCTAATCCACAGCTATCACGTAGGTAACGCGAACTCTGGTATCAAGATTGTGGCTATTATTTGATATCCCGAAACGAAACCTTGGTGAAGTGAACCGTTCCGTGATACGTTCTGCGGCACACCATGGTAAAAATTTGATGTTGGATTCCAGAACGGAAGATATCGAAAGATACAGCATCCTAGTATTCCTTACGTGTAATTTTTTGTATTTGACACCACCGTACCGGTAGCGTAGGTAATTGGGCCATTCCCGAAAACACAGAATATGTGTGTCACATGGCACGGATGTGTGTATTCGGGAATGAAAATTGTTGACACAGATATCTGTGCCTTAAAAACTCTTCCCATATTCATGTTCATTTTTGGAATAAGGAATTACAAAACACCGTAGAAATACTACGGTAGTATGTAACACGAATCAATGCTAAAAACCATCGTACCTCCACTACCTCAAAATCCTTAAGTGGTAAAACCTATTCCACTTAACACCACAAATAAACAGGTTAAAAGGTGTGTACCAAGACATTATTAAAGACCGGATCAATAAGTAAACACTTTGAACCTTTATGTGTATTCAAAAAGAATACACATAGCAGCCCGTGAAGAAATTACTTATTGCAATCGTTAAAATCCATACCGGCTCGTATTGGGCCTCATTTATTCCATACAACACGAATCAAGCAAAAGTCCCATTGATACTATTACTTAACCTCGTAAAAGGACCAATGCCATACAGATATATAATGCTGATGAAAGAACACATAACGGGTGTTTTTGTTCTTTTATGTGACTCGTCCGTTGGATTACTAACAAGGGAATGAAAAAGGTGCAGTCATGGATTCCAAATGGAGACACAGAATTGTGTGTAAATCAGTGTTTACGAGGGGGTCTCGTAAACACTTAAAAGTGGTAATGTGAGTAAAAAAGCCAAAAACTGAGTAACAAAACACACACAATTGTGCACAACCTAAATTACACAGATATTCTGTGTTTTCGGGAATGACCCATTGAGTGATTCCCAGCAATAATAAAGTAATGAAAGTTCGCGACCAAAGTAATAAATCTATTCACATACGAATAGATTTAGTCCATATTTAATAAAATCTGGCACTCGAGACTGTCTCTACTGCCAGATTTTATTAAATGCATAAAACGAGAATAAACTCCAACGGAATCTTCAAATCGTACTAAAATCAAATATTTTACTCCCCAACACACGAATGAATCATGTGTGCACCTCTTGCACCTCTTTTGCCGGGCATGCTTGCATGCTATTTTTGGTGATCATCGCCAATTTTGGCCAGCTGAAAATTTGCAAACAGTCGAAAAGAAAAAAAGAAAGTCCGTAAAGAAACAGCAACAACAGTACGACTTGTCTCTCCAGCACATTAGAGAGCAGGGCACCACCACCAATGACTACTGTTGCTGCTCTTGTCGCGCTTGCTAGATTATTACTAGACAAATTGGACGATGAAATGATTTTGATTCAATCCAGCAGCTCGGCTCATAAACCACCAGCAATACCATCGATTGTAATAATCAACAGCATGCCCTCGTCGAGTGGAGGCAGGAAAGCCGGCATTGGCAACTACACCAAGGCCGAGTTGGAGAACATGTTTGCTGCCATTAGAGCTGTCATGCCATGTGGAACAGATGACTGGGATGATGTTGCAGACCTACACTCTGAAAAATTTCCTGGAAGGGATGCTACTTCCATTTGCAACAAATTCAATCAATTGAACCAGTTGAAGGCGCCAACAGGCAATCCAAACATGAGATGGGATATCAAGGAGGCAAAGGAACTCTTCAAACTGATAGGTGAGAAATCACGCGTTACAGATGGAGAAGATAGTTATGATATTGAAAGTAATGAGTTTACTCCTCCTCCTCCTCCTTCTGCTACAACTCAACCGGTACCACTTCTACTTGGTCAACCAACTCAACCAACACCAACTCAACCAACACAACAACCTGAAAGTCAACAAGGCAGCAGGCCGCCCGAAGAAGTTAGTACCATTACTACTAGCAAGAAGAGACAGTACTGCAAAGGAAACAATTCGAAGATGATGAATACAATTGCTCAGGTACTAAAGCTTCAACAGCAGGCATTGGAACAACAGCAAAGATATCAGGAACAGGCAGATGAAGAGAGGAAGGTGATGATGCAGGTACTTGTTGCTCATGTCGGCGCCGGTGGTAGTACTAGTGGTACGAGTGGTGGCGTCGGTCGCGGTAGTAGTGCCCATTGTACTACATGACCTCCTATTACTCCACACGTTACTACTCCCCAAGTTACTAATATTACTGGGAAGATCAAAAGAAAAGTGAACAGTCTCCAGCAGCATCCCGACTACAGCACCAGTGACGACGACATCAGTGACAGCAGCAGTGACGACTTGTTAGGAATCGATTAGTAGTGAAGAGGACGAATCGAATCGATAGTGAAGGATAGCATCAAATCGATTGATTAGTTAGTTAGTTAGTTAGTTAAAATAAAAGAATCGATTATTAGTTAAGAAACTCAACAACAACACCAACATTGCTCCAGACAGAAACTTGGGCTACAAAGGCAATAGAAAAACTCTATTGCAACACCTTAAAAGAGAGATTGAAAACCACTAGAGGTGCGCCCAAGCAAAATTATTTGAACGTGTTGTCAACTGCTCTAAATACAACTAATTGATCGATCAATTCGATCGGACGTGTTGTCGACTGCTCTAAATATGACTAACTAATGCAATCTAATTCGTAACGCTAATCTAATTCGTAACTACTATTGATTATCAAATACATCATTTGCGGTTTCAGTTGGTACCAAACCATAGGAGAAGAAACCTTCAGTCTGACTCATGTAGGTGTTGAGTATAGTGTTGATTCCAACCTTAGCTGTCTGGAAGTTATACAACAACACAACAAGCTTCAGAATGACCCTCCTGTCTCCCATTTCTTCCAGCAACATGTTCTCTTTGAGTCTAGGGAATCCACATTGGATCTGTCGCATCCCCCATTCAGACATCTGTCTAACGCTAGTCGCATCTCTGTTCACTGCAATAGCCTTGCGAACGGCCCGTCTTTTCATTTCTCTGGCCTCTTCCGTAGGTGTACCCTCAGGTATTTCTACAGGAGCTGTCACAGGATCATATTGACTACTTCTAAGAAGGTATTCGTTTGTAGATATCTTAAACGCCAAATCAGCTACACTCTTTGCCTTATACAGCTCATACATGCGCTCCATCTTTTCATACAGCCCGTACTCGGCCTGAGTACTATCATGCCAAGACCCAGGACAGTTCAAGACACAAGCCCGGATCCTCCCATCCGGGCAGAAAAGGAAGACACTATTCACATATGTACCACAAGTCCAACCATTGTAGTATTGGTTCTGTTTGGTCCAGTCGCCAGACTGCTGGAGATGAAGTTTAAGCCCGTCGCAAGCAGCCCACACTCTGTGTGGACAAAGAGTTCTTGGGTACTTTGCAGCAATAGCATCGATGTATTGTTGAATCTCTTGTTCATTTGGCAAGCAAACTTTTGCAGAAGGATGGTGTTGTAATGCACTAAGAAGGACCTTGCGACCAAATTTCAGCCATCTGTACATAGGAGAGGCTGTCAGTCCAAATGCTATAGCAACTGCTCTTGCTGCTGATCCTCTGGTTCAGAACCAGAATAAGATAAGAGCAAGACATCCAGTGGCATCAAACTCTCGCTGACAAATATAATTGTGTTTCTTGTATTCCTTTAACTTTCTAATCAATCCAGTCTTCTCATCATACATGTATTGATTAAAGAATGGTTCGAATATACCTAGGAGCTCGCTGAATACTACATGGTCGACTCCGCAGCAATTCAAAAGGGCTTGATCATTGCCCGATCGATAGAGATACATGAAAGCAGATTGGATGTATCTCTTAATTGCTATCCTAGGAGTTCTACGATCCCTTCTTTTCTTATCTTCCTCCCCAAGCAGTGGATTGTTGTAATCGGGGGTTAAGTTGTTATCATAATAGTCTCCGAGCACTTGTTCTACTAACTCCAGGGCCATGGGGATTGTCAATTAGGTTCGCGAAATAGTGTTTTGAAAAAGAGTGTTTCGCAAAAGAGTGCTTCTTGCTGCTGGAGAGCAATGTGAGTGTTTTAGCGAGGATATCTACTAGTACTACTAGTAGTAATTTGTATCAGCAAAGCCAATTGATACGGTACATAGAAAATTCTGAAAATTTCAACTGCCGGCCAGTCTCGAATACTTAACAGGCTTGCTTGCCAAAATAGGCCGGTAGGTGGCGCGGTTAGTGATTAAACAGACGTAAACAGACAGTTACTGTTTTGTACTTAAAAGATTCCAAATTCCAAATCAGTCAGTTAATAAAAATATTCCTCGGTTGGGTGAACCAAAAAATCTATTCATCTATTTGTATGTGAATATATTTTATTACTTTGGTCTTTTATTACTTTATTATTGCTGGGAATCACTCATTACATTCATATCACTCTTTCTTGTGGTATTCAAGCCCTCACGATTGAATTCCCACGATTCACGAAAACCCAAATCTGATGTCAGTCGAAATGACATGCCAGCCGGCGGCACGTCAATATTGAGTCAATATTGAAGACCGGATGAAATACATGTCTTACTACTAGTAGTTTTAACATGTGCAAGAACTTTTCAGATTCAAAATTTTACGGTACTAGCTGATTTAGCAAGCTTAAGAAGCTTGTTACAATCTTTATTTTAGTTCAATTTCAAACCAAACTATACATACCTACAAGTTGTACACTACCTTCTGTCACACAAACGAGATTCGGGGTTCTTTTGGAATCACGCGCATATTTGGGTTGAACTCTACTGGTCCCCCTTTGTAATTTCACCCTATTTATTGAAATTAATGTCGAACTCATAATATTTTGATTCACATTGCATTTTCCTACCCCACTGGCATCTGTTTCCGAAGTAGTGGCATGTTACTGAATTTTATGCCTGAAACAAACAGTGCATGGTTGCAATTTTTCAATCTCAATCGTTTCCCCATTTTTATTGTTATTACTGGCTATCGTACAACGTTAGTAGTAAGGATGGTCCGCACTCCCAAATATCAGGTATATTGTGTACGTTGCTACCGGGACTCTCCTCTGATCGCTATAGGTAAGGGGAAAGAAGAAGGTTACCAAGAAGAAGAGACCCCCCTTCGTCACACAAACGAGATTCAGGGTTATTTCAGAATCACGCGCATATTTGGGTCGAACTCCACCGGTCCCCCTTTGTAATTTCACTCTATTTAATAAAATTAATGTCGAACTCATAATATTTTTATGCACATTTCATTTTCCTACCCCACTGGCATCTGTTTCCGAAGTAGTGGCTTGTTAATGAATTTTATGCCTGAAACAAACAGTGCATGGTCGCAATTTTTCAATCTCAATCATTTCCTCATTTCTATTGTTATTACTGGCTATCGTACTAACGATGGTGACGATACCTAAATATCAGGTATATTGTGTACGTTGCTACCGGGACTCTCCTCTGATCACTACTGGTTACGGAAAGCAGAAGGTTACCAAGAAGAAGAAACCCCCCTTGTTTACAGCGCGACTAAGAAAGAAAACGGGAGTAATTGTTTCTCCCAGTCTTCTTGACCATATTGCACATAATCCGGGTACATGTTATTCTTATTACTACCGGTGTTTGGGAGTAGATGATTTTGCATCTTCTTTATTCATTAGAAAAAAGAGGAAGAAGCTTGAGGATGTTAGTCAACAATTAGGTCTAACGAACACCCGTAACGGTCCACAGAGTAGTGACGGCGCATTACCAGAGGTGCTCGACAATCAAGTTATGTATGACCCTTCTGTCGAATCGATTGGGCGTGCCTTGATTGGTCAGGAATTAACAAACATAGACGATGACAATGATTCTGTCTCCGATGACAATTTTTTCTTTCCTAACAATGACGATGAGGAAGAAGGAAGTGAGAGCATAGAGGCCCCCCACTCTTCGATTGTCAATGATGAAGAAGGCATCGACATTGATGTTGACGATTCCCATCGTGATTCAAACACGCTAGTAATTATGACACCCAATGTAGGAAGGAACACATCTGACTAACTGAAGGTCAAGATCAAGTTAATGAGAATCATGCAGGAATCATAGCATACCATTAGTTGCAGAGAAGGAATTGTATGAATGGGCTATCAAATCGGAGCGGCTTAATTTATTTTCATGGACTAAAAGCAATCTCATAAAGACCAGGGCAAGTGTCATGAAGGAGATTTCTGCAACTGTGCCTGAAATAAAAAGCAATGGGTTTGAACCTCATCTTATTGACTGGTGTTCTAAGAAATCACAGAGTGCTGACGTTTCTGGTCGCAATCAAATCTACGTCCGGTCGTTCCAAAAAGCACTTCATTCCCTATTAACAAATGTGACTTTGGATGAAGGAAGACAATCTGTCATTCCCCCATGCTGAAGACCCAACCTTACCAGTCCGTTATCCAGAACTTCAAGGGAATATTGATATTGACGAACTCCATCACGGTGAATGGTGGATCAACACTTGGGAGAAGAGATGCAAATCTGGATCGGATGAAATTCTGGTTCCTATTATTCTCTACATGGATGGAATCGCAATTGACCATAGTGGTCAAACCACTCTTACCCCACTGAACATGACTCTTGGCATATTCAACACCCTAACTCGAAACTCCCGGCCGGATGCCTGGGAGGCTATATATTATCACCCAACATGTCCAGGTGATAAAGGTGCCAAATCAATTGACAATGTGAACAATCTTCACTCTAGCCTTCGTTTGGCTCTTTCATCTTTGAAAGATGCCTGCAACCAAACAGATGGTATTGAATGGTCTAATTTGCCGTGGAACAAGAAGAAATGGTCTGTTCGAATGAAATTTGTGGTTGCTTATTTCATAGGTGATACTCCCCAGCACGACCAACTTTGTGGACATTATCAAACGTTGAATTCAAAGATGATCTGTAGGCATTGCAATTGTCCCAGAGCACTTGGTATTAACGCTCGTGTGAATGTTTTGAAGGTTCCCGTTTCAGTTAAAACTGGTAACATGCAAGTGTCAAAGCACCAAAATGGGGACGAGTATCAATCCATTCGGCTCTGGAATATATCTGATTTTACTGCTCCAACGGTTGACGAAGGAGTGAATGTTGAACAGTATTTCAAAAACGTTTCTCACCATAGCGTACATAACGGCAACGTTTTTTATGATCTTGATTTTGGGGAAAACCCACATAATATTCATCTATTGTCGCCCTGGAGAGAGACTCCATATGCACCAACTTGGTTGCGCAAAGCGTGCAGCGGAGACGTTCCGCGAGGACTTTTTAGGCAATAACCAGCGGCTTCTTGGTGAGATGGAAAGGTTAGCCAGTTACTACGGTGGTGCTGTTCAGAGGCAATCCGATTGTGACTTCCCACGAACCAATTTTTCAGAATCAATACATACAGCGAAGAAGGAGGGTAACCAGTACATTGGAATGCTTTATATTCAGATGCTGTCACTTCTGTGTGCTGGAGATCGTCAATTCTTGTTGTTGTCTTGAAAGACTCCATCCAATCTTGAGAACAAGAGCAGAAAGTGTGAAGACGAAATTTACCGACGTATTTACGCCATTGAGTTGTTGTTGGGTATGGAAGAGTTCCTAAAGTACGCTGGAATGTTTGACAAGGTTTTCAAACAAGACAAGAAAGAAGGTGTTTTGAATCTTGACAAAATGGTTGTTCTTTTCATCAACTGTATAAATAACAATCTTCAACGAAGTAAGGGAGAGGGTAACAATCTGGTGAAGAATCACATGTATTTTCATTTATCACAGTACATGAGATTATTTGGTCCTCCAACTGGGTGGGACTCTGCCGCGAGTGAGAGCAATCAGCATAACACTGAAGTGAAGTCTCCTGCTAAGAGAACTCAACGAAACAAGTCCACACTTATCAAGCAAACTTGCAACCGAGTGATGGAGTATCGAACTATTGATCGACTTGATCGTGAATTTGATTTGTTCAAACATAGACCCATAACCGGACCGAATCATCCTAAGGAGGGTGGTTGGTCAGCTGGGTCTTCGTTTTGGATTAGTGTGATGAATGGTCTCCCTTACATGAAGTGGGATGAAAAAAAAACGCAAGTTTACCCTGGTTTCCATCGAATGTTCTCAAATTTTGTTGCGACGTGGTCCTACCGGCTGTGGGCAGCAGCAAGGCTTTTTGGAACCACGGAGCACAAGAGGTATGACAAATCTCGCGAGATGAAATTATTGTTTCGTGCCCACCCATCGTTTAAGTCTGATTCTGGACAATTGTCCAATGTATGGTACGACTGGGCTAATTTTCAACTCGACCTCCTTGATGGACGTGGACTGAAAGTTTATCCATGTCAGATTCTGTGCCTGCTTTACCTCGAAGGTCCTTTCCCTGTGGGTAGCTCCGTTAGTGGTTTCAAATTAGTGCACGATGGTTATTATGCCGTTGCTCGTTGCTTTGTTTCTGCAGACCCCATACCGAAGCAAGAGGGATAAAGGAAAAAAACACCATCATGCATTGGTAAAGCAAGGTGAGCTGCAGAACAAATTGTATTTGTTCGACTGCAACACCATTGAGTCCGAAGCTGCCGTTGTTAGAAACCATGGTAGTCCTGACCAATATTTTGTGCTGGGAAATCGTGAACAATGGTTGTTTAATTTCCGTGAGACAATGGCTTCACTGGAAAAGAAGGATTTACAATCAATAGTACGAGATGGTGAAAACATCACATGACTTGAATGAACAAGTTTATTATCAGATATTTGTACATAAATGGATTTTCCGTATTTTTTCATTTTTCCAGTATACCGCAACGCCGTTGCAGAAAATTGTTCATATTTAACAACATTGTTTCAGGAAATCCCTTTTTTCGTATGTTCGATGGTATACTACCACTGTACAATCCTACCCCCCCTTTCATGTGTATTTTGTGTTTTTCTATTTTCTGCAACGGCGTTGCACCAAATGCCCTTTTCCCGTATTTTGGATGGTATACTAGTATGGTACAATCATACCCCCTTCTCATGTGTATTTTGAGTTTTTGTATTTTCTGCACCGGCGTTGCACCAAATGCCCTTTTCCCGAATTTTGGACGGTATACTAGTACGGTACAGTCATACATTCTTTTTCATGAGTATCAAGTTATTATTATAATGGATTACTTCTTAGTATAGTTTTGCGCGATACATAGGCGCTCATAATATAACACCCTTCGTATTTGGGATTCAAACAGCTATGAAACACTCACTGATTAAAGAGCAGAGTATCCCCAGAACGCAACGGCACTTTGATATGGTACGTTGGGAAGACAAAATAATAAATCACTACGTCAGCATGCACTCCCGACGGAGCTATGACTGTTAAACGAGTATAATACATATCATCATCACATGGCATCGAGAATGGTAATTTTGACCAATCGAAAAAGCTAACGCCTGCTTCCCAATGGCATTGAGCTGCGTACGAGTCAGAATCTGAGACAACACATCCATTTCATCCTCAACAAATGGTTCGATGTCTGTTAAACTATGATGCATATGCTTCACAATTCCCACTGTCGTCTGTTTGAGCTCCAGTTTCATGTTTGGTTTCACATGACTTTTGAATACGTACACACCATTGTTGGAAGACAATCTTTCTGGTCTAACTCCAATGATAGCATAATCATCGTTGATACTGCCGCGCTTCTGACCTCTGGCAACTGTCGGTTTGGATCCAACAATTTCCGGAGCAAATGTTCTTAACAGTTTGATATTATTCTTCGTAGCAAGGTGTCGCTTGGCAAATTTTCTGGAAACTTTGGCGAAAATGCGCAACGACGGATTATTATCGTCAAACGCAACAATATGCTCATCGTTTGTACTATCCAATGTATCGAATTTATCGATCAACAAAGCCTGTTCCGGTTGATACTTTTTCTTTCCTCCTATCTTGCCACCCCAATTTGTCTCCATGTATTTACCTTTGACCACAGTTGTTCTGTATTTGTTTTTCAACGCTATTGTACTGACACCATCTTTGCAAGTACTACGCCTATTCCTTTCCTTCTTCATTGGTTTTATGTCGGACAACTTTGTATAAGTTTCATGGCTCGTTGACACCGGTGCTGCAATCCTAAGAAAGTTCGATGACATTCTCTGCTTTCTTCTTTTCTCATGTTTCCTATCTCTTTTATGCTTCATAGCTCTGTCCGAGAACTGATTTCTTGTCATGGTTGGAGTAGGTGGAGCAATTCGAAGCCAATGATTCTTTGCCGTTAGTGGTTTCGCCCGTGGAGGAGGACTCGCTGCCGCTTGCCGCTTTCCACTTGCCGCTTTCCGCTTGCCGCTTTCCGCTTGCCGTTTTTCGCTTGACACTTTTCGCTTGCCGCTGTTGCTTTCGCTGCCTTTTTGCCGCTGTTGCTCTCGCTGCCTTTTTGCCGCTGTTGTTCTCGCTGCCTTTTTGCCGCTGTTGCTCTCGCTGCCGCTTGCCACTGCCGCTGCCGCTGCCGCTGTCTCCACTTGCCGCTTTCCACTTGCCGCTTTTCGCTTGACACTTTTTGCTTGACACTTTTCGCTTGCCGCTTTTCGCTTGACACTTTTCGCTTGCCGCTGTTGCTGCTGTTACTGTGGCTGCCGCTTGCCGCTTGCCAATTGCTGCTTTGGCTGCCGCTGCCGCTGTGGCTGTCGCTGCCAATTGCCGCTGTTGCTCTGGCTGCTGCCAATTGCCGCTGTTGCTATCTGCGTCGCTGCCGCTTGCCGCTGCCGCTTGCCGCTGCCGCTGCCGCTGTGGCTGTCGCTGCCGATTGCCGCTGTTGCTCTCGCTGCTGCCAATTGCCGCTGTTGCTATCTGCGTCGCTGCCTCTTGCCGCTGCCGCTCTTGCTGCCGCTTGCCACTGTTGCTATCTGCGGTTCAACAAGTTGTTGATGTTGTCAACGATTTTATTCGAATATTTGGTATGATAATTGAACAAAATGGGTGAGTATCTATTGATGTAGTACAGTAAATAATAACAACAGAATAATATAATCTACATGCTACCAACGTACACCATTTGCTTCCTTTTGTTGTTGTTGTTGATTGGTGGTGTTGCTGTGTTGTTGCCGTTGTTGTTGCCTTCGATTCGGTGTTGACTTTGATTCTGTGTCGCCTTCGATTCGGTGTATCCTTTGATTTGGTGTTGCCAAAGATTTGCGTTGCTGTCCATTCCTTTTGCCAATATAGAGAAGAAATGGGGAAACGTAAGTGAGCAAATACAACATCATGAATGCAATAGGTGGGCATCATTGTATATGTATCTCACACTTTTGCCGCAGATCGAATTGTGTTGTCCATTGATTTGTGTTGCCGTCGATTCGTGCTGGTGTTGTTGCTCCTGTCCTTGTTCTTCCGACAATTCTTACTTATTACCTATGTAAATAAGAAGAAGATGACAAGTGAGCAAATGCAGGGGCCAGTCTTATCACGATTGTGTATCTCTCTCATTCGTACCGTTTGCCACAGTTTTGTTGTTTGTCTTCAATGAATATTTGTTGACAATCGTGCCGATGGAAAATATGCCGTACCTTCACGGAAGAAGACTCCGAATCTGCCGTTGATTTGCAGACTTGTAGTAATTCCTATGTCACGAAAAACAGAGACTTGTTCCTGTTGATATATAGGCAATTGATGCAGATTTTGTGCTTTCGAGACGTCTGTGTTTGGGTAGCTAATTCAAACACTACTATCTGTACGGCAACTAATCTCTAATCAAATGCTTTCTACTTCTTTTGCAGTACAAGGCTGTTATATTGGACTGAAATATCTGAGAACGGATCGTTGTGCTCGTGACATCGTCGCATGTGGCATGTGACGAAGAGGGTCGGATCCCACGTTCTCGGACGGAGTGTTGTTGGAAAGAAACAACACTCTACTCAGATAAGTTGGAAAATGATGTTTGTCGGAAAGTGAAAGAATACAAATTTTCAACAAGTAAAAGTGACCCAAGTTTGTGAGCAACAAACTTTGAATGTAAGCTAAGTACAAAGTACTTATATCCAACTTCGAACGTAAGAATGACATTGGTTCGATAGTAGATGTTATGCTAAGTATCAACCTTCGAACGTAAGAATGACACCAGTTTGATACATGTTCTGCTAAGTAACAAACTTCGAACGTAAGAATGACATTGGTCCGTTAAGTATTATGTTTTTTTTTTTTGCAATGGCGTTGCAACAAATGGTCTTTTTGTATTTAGCGTGATATGGTAGAAAAAGTGCGTCGTAACAGTAATAAAACAAACACAATCGGTCTTACGAACGATTGATTTAGTGAGCAAGGGTAATCATCTTAGACGCAGTCCATCGTATCGGCCGACAGGTTAATTACTCGTCGTATCGTCGTTCGATTTACAGCATATTATCGTGTAATTCTAAGCATACAAAACACATGTAATTAAGACACAAGAAACACACGCAAAACCATCTTCGATCGGTCTTAATGTTTTACCGTATTTTTGTGTAATTCACCGTGATATTCTCATTGAAATATCACATGTGAATGTACCTTATTGTGTAGAATTAGTACTAGTTTGTACGTAGATTTTAGGGCATGATAGTGTTTTAGAGTTGTTAATTCTTCGAAGAGTGAGCTGATGGGAAAATCCCGCTAAGAGGCAATCCACATAAAAGCGCCGATGATTATTCACTCATCAGGTTAATAATCTTACGAATAAGGTTATTGCCTTCTTTGTGACTCTTCATACGATACGCCCGCTTAGTATGTACGAATACGCGTTACACGGTGGATTCTTTTCAGTCCCCTTCAGTCGTAAATCCAATCGTTAAGCGTTTGGATCTTTTGACTTAATCAATTCATCGTGAGTCATTTCATCGTGAGTCATTGTCGTGTGTTGAATACCAATCTGTATCCAGTCTACTCTCAGAGGCCCTATCAATTGGGGCGGCGTTTTGCCTTTCATTCTGGCTAGTATCATGGCGTTTTGCCCTGATCCTTGCCTGATTGATATATTGAATTCCATGGATCAAGTCATCCATTTTTGAAGTGCTCATTGCAGATCAATTTCTTACCACATACAACGAGAACAATGTTCCCGAAAAACAGCGCCACTCATTAGCTTTGTAAACAAATCCGCAATATTTGTTGAACCTGGTTCCTTTGTAACTCTGATAATTCCTGCTGCAATAGATTCACGCGCTTTGTGGTATGCTATGCTGTTGTGCTTCTTTTTACATGGGCTTTCAGGTCGTGTAACATTTGTGACAACAGAATCATTATCACAATACACATTTGTGCTTCCATCAATTGGAACACCCATCATTCTCAACTTGTACCTTAGACCTTCAACCAATTCGATTGCAATTTTCAATGCAATGATTTCAGATCCAAAAGTTGACGTTTCAACTGTTGTTTGCCTTTTGGAAAACCAAATGATTGGTGCATTATTAATGAAGATAATAACACCAGTATGAGATCTTCTTGTTGCCTTGCATCTGGCATGATCGGCATCAACAAAACAACTCATTGTCACATGTTTTCCCAAAGCTTCAGGCATATCTGCTGGTATGACCTCAGCAGCACCAGGGTAAAATTCAGACCAGTCACAATTTTGAAATTTACTCTCATCAATGCTTGGTACTGTATCATCAAAAACCAATTTCGACCTGTTATATTTTTTCAAATATGCAAATATATGAAAGAACTGGTTCAGATGTTCCTTTCTCGCTTGAGCCAGATACCTTGACATCAGCGAGACTGGCATTACAATGTCAAGCCTTCCTAGTTCACAAATCCACCTGAGGACTCCAATCAAACCTTGATAGTAATTTTGCAATTCAGGATTCAATTCCTCTGATATATCAATTTCTGGTCGATAATCATGTGACAGTGGACTGGATGCCGACTTTGGTAGATACTTGTAGCCATATTTTTCAGTTCCTAACTCTTGCTCTACAGCTGCTACAGCTTTCGCCGTATATTTGGTGCTTGATAATGACCATCTTGGTTTTGAATCACCTTCAAAGTAGAACTTTCCAATATCAGCCCCCAAATACAGAGTTGGCTCCTCAATCGTATCATCCTTCAGTTTGAACTTTCGTTCAATGTTTTCAAGCTGGAACTTTGGATTTTCACTTAGAACATAAGATATCATCAACATAAGCAATCAACATTGCCCAGTATCTGGATCCATCTTTCCTGGTTTCAATTCGTAAGTGCACATCCAGATCTGCTTTGCATGGTGAATACCCAAGATCCCTCAAATGCTGTGTGAGGTATGATCTGAAAGATGCACCTGCCACTGGCAATCCATACAATGCGCGAACTATCTTGCAAGGCCTTCCTGCAAGATGTGGTGGAAAGCCATCTTCGGCTCTCGCTTTTAGAAAGTATTTCTCTTTAATCGGGGCTGTCAAATATGCATTTTGAATATCTGCTGAAAGAACCTTCAAATCAATCAGCGCTGCCAGCAAGAAGAATATTCTCACTGAGTCGCGACTGGGGACAGACGAATATGTATTCTCTTTTGCTATGGCAGGGACCTTGTGACCGTCCCCTACCAACCTAGCTTTCCTTGTTAGGGATCCAAGCTTGATGTCAAAAATCATGTGCGTTGTGATTTCCTTATGACCAACTGGGATAACATCATCATCAGAAAATTCAAACGCAGCCATATTGTTGGTCATTTCTTTATGAATTGCTCTTTCCCAGTGGTCAGTCCCTGTTTTCTTATCAATTGCCAGTGCTTGTGTAATCGAATGTGGTAACTCAACACCATATTTGTGAGTCTTCAACCAATACTTGGCTGTTTTGGCTGCCTTAAGGATTCGATCCTTTCTTCTCAAAATTTTGTGCACCCACCATCTGAATGCTGGTGACTTTTCAAGATTATTGTTGACGGCATATTCAGCTAGTTGCACTGGAAATGATTCTTTGACATTGCTTAGCTTACACCAAGATTCTGACCCGTCTTTCCAACTGGCGAGAATCCTCCAACCCCTAGTTGTCGGCTTATGGGTTTTCCTGCCATTTTTGGCTATAGTCGTGGCTTCCTCATCAGTTAGAGCAGTGTTGTCGCATTCATGATCAATTAGTTCATCTAGTAGAGTGAACATCCTTCCATCGTCATCAACAGAACTGTACAAACTCTCTGCAACAATATTTGCCGTGTATTCCTCAATGGTGCCATCAGGTAGTTGCAAATTGTACAGCCTTGTGTCTAGTATTGGATTCTCATTCCTTACTCCAATTGGTCTGTTTTGCAAATCTCGCACCCTATCCTTGACAATGCACCTGAGCCTTTCATCATTTCTTTCAATGATTACTTCATTCCTCAGATACTCATCTGGTTCATCTATATCTTCCACTGACGCTTCTAGCTCAGCCATTTCAAGTTTCAGATCAGATGATTTCACTGGTTGATCCTCAAATAGCTCCATCTGAGGCTCCGGGTAATTTACCTGAAAGAAGGACGCGCTATCTTTCACTTCATCACCAATCTTGGATTCAATTGATTTGTCGATCGCTTCCATTCTTCTGAGGATATCTCTATCCCTCCATTCAAATTCTTTGACAGGCCTTATTGAATTTGTAGATATTGGTATTGCTGATTCGGTCAGGAGCCAAAAACAATCACCTCCACCTATCTTACTGCCACAAGGGCCCAACCATCGACCCAATCTTTCAACTCCACGCGAGGAAGAATCACCTTTATCAAAGTAAAACACAAAATCATACCATTCTGATGAAGTGTATAGTGCAATATCAGGCCTATAGCCATGAACCAATTCAAATGGAGTTCTCCCCATTGAAGAAGGGTTGCTCGATGCCGTTCTCTGCCTGATATTTGCACATAGTTCACCACAAAATGACCATAATCTCCTCGGTGATTTCTTCTTTGCTGACTTGGTTGTGATTGCACTCCCAAGATGTCCAATCGCTTGCTCTGCTCGATTTTGAAATAGGCAATGCAGTTGAATGAATGTCTGGTGAATATGGTTGCGCTTAACAATTGAATTCCAGTGGGTCTTGTAGGTCCTTGGAGATCCTTGTTCTGGAGCACCATCAGAAATCAAATGCTCTGGGATTCCAATTTCATGAATGAATATTTTCAACCCTTGATGTGCTTGCGATTTGTCCTGTATTGGTATGAATACTTCAAATCCATTTCCATTTGTAAAGATCTGCGCGCATTTTTCCTGTCTCATAATACTGGTAGTCCTAGCATGCCACAAATCAGTGTACCAGGTTATTAAATTCCTTTCATGTCCAGCATAACCGTATGTAACAGTGGTACAGTGGCATCTCATTCTTTACCCACACGCGTCCAGCTTGCTTGTACGCGAATCATAATGTTTAACCTTATGGCCCAAATGGTTCGATCTATGAGCCAAAATATCCCATTTTGGTGACCAAATGGCTCGATCTTGCGAGCCGAGTATCTCATTATTTACCATATGGCTCAGTCTTGCGAGCCAAGTATCTCATTATTGACCAAATGGCTCAATCTTGCGGGCCAAAATGATCGTCACTCGTACGATCGAAATTATCGATACTTAGAGATCAAAGAGAGAACACACGGCAGGAACTAGCATATGCTAGTCATCCCGTTAAGTGTTCTGTTTTCAAGAAAAGACAGCAGAGGTTCGATCTTTATGCTCACGAACTTGTTTTTGTTTGTCTGCTGCACAAAATACGTGTTGTATTAGCGGCAACACGATATTCACCGTAACACGGTAATTTACCGTACAAATACTCGTAATTTCACCGTGCTGTATTAGCGGCAGCACGCTTTAAAGCGCTATCTTGCTCCCCAGCAAGCTGAAGTGCATTCTTTTAGATTATTTGATTATTCAACCTTAAACCTTGCACCGGACGCCTCCTTTGCGTCCCTTTTGTAGAACTACAAGCCTAAGATCTAACTGATTGCGTCGATTGGTCGATAGTCAGAATAGATCTGATTGGATTCGCATCCAGTCGTAGTGGATATCAGAGAAATATTAGAAACAACAGACCGGCACCTCAACCGGCCTGCAACTAAAGCTCCTGTTGCTCTTCTTTGCCTTTGGATTGAATCAGCTCAACAGCCAGTTTCAGAAGGAAATTAACAGATTAACAGTCGCAAGCTTGTTGAAGCTTGCAAAAGAAGAAGACAACGGTAAAAGCACACTTTACGAAGAAACAATCCGACAGCAGATCATCGACCGACTCGACCACGGACGGCGATCGATAGTTCTCTGATCCGATTACAATCGACTATAGCTATTTCAACTATAGCTGTCTTACACCTTTTCGTCTGCACAACAACGCCAATTGCGTCCACAAGGCAAAGCAATTGAAAGACAAACAAAGAAGACAAAGACGACAACAATGCCTACCATTCCGATTGCTGGGAAAACAAGAAGCAGGTCGACAGGACGAAGCAGATCGACAGGACGATTCCAAACACTTCAACCTGGGAGCGCAGTGACCACACCTCGGCTCTCCACAGCAGATGTGGCACCCGATCAACAGAATAATCCAAGTTAAGAGGAGGAAGAGGACACATCTATCGCGGACCTCTTCCCATCGTTTGACCGACCACTAGCCACCTTCTTGCATGAAATCTTTGACATACCAAGGGAACGAAATGACGCCCTGTGTGAAGCTCTCATTGCTGGAAGGCTCAGAACATGGCTAGCCTTCTTTTACATCGAGAACATTGGCGATCTAGCTTTCCTCGAAGGGGGCGTAAGAACACCAATTTATCGACATGTACAGATGTCCATACAGCAAGTCATTGACTTCGGCCAACATCTCACAGCACAAGGACTAGACTCAGAGGATAGAACCCATTATACCAAGGATGCCTTTCAGAGCTACTGTTTTAGTGCTGTCAGAGCCAGAAGAGCATCTGGAACGGATATTGGAATCACCAGCACGGTCAACAGCACCGGCACACCTCGACGACAACAGGAAAGATCCTCCAAGCCCATCGAACAGCTCAGATATGAATCCTGGACCAAGAAATCAAGGGATGAAACCACCTTTCCAATTCTGCAAAATGACGCAAGGTTTGAACGCTGGCTTGTCAAATTCAAGGCAAAGCTGGAAACATCTGACATAGATACTCATACATTCCTCGATCCAAACTGGCCTGATATACCACTCGTCGGGTATGAAAAAGCTCTTCATGACAAGCAATGTGCCTTCTTCTGGACTCTCGTCCTACATGCCCTCCAGAGTGATCTCTCTTACTCCTGCGTGCTCAGCCATTCCTCCTCAAGGGATGGCAGACAAGCCTTCTTTGACTTTGTGTCATTGCATGACAGATCCAAATCCAAAGTATATGACACCTCCATTGTAATGCAACAACTATTGGACATTGATTTAAGGACATGGAAAGATACCAAGGTCAAGTTCATCACCCAGTGGTTTGCCCAGTTGGAACATCTCAACACACTACGCGACCCACAGAGGCCACTTGATTTTGATACTGTCAAAACGCACCTTTGCAAGGCCTGTAGTAGCAGCTTCCAGCTCAGTGAACAGTTCTACAAAGTTGATGATCCCCCTGCAGCACAGGATTTGATTAAGTTTAGACAGCATGAAGCCGTTGCTATCAGTGAATTGAAAAATACTCTCCTCCTTGAAGCAAACAGGCTGGATTCCCAAGCATCACTGTCCCAGCCTCGCAGTCGGACGTCTGTTAAGGCCAACACCCATGATTTCTCTTCTGTGACGCAGTCCACATACTCTGGCATAACTGATGACTCGGCATCATATTTACCTCCTATTGATTTTGATGGTGACTATCAGGACTACGCTGTTTACAAAGCTGGCAGAACCCCAGACCCAACCACAAGGTTATCTTCTGCCGTTTGGAAAACTCTCTCCAAACAAGGTATGAAACATTGGCTTGGCTTCACAGCTGATGACAAGAAGCGACTAGTTGCTTGCCTTCGCTCTGAGCTCCTTGATGTTGCACTGCCACCGGACCCTAATTCCAGCAAGCCAATCACACGCCAAGCTTATGAACACCTTACTGATGAACAGGTCCCTCCATCACCTGATGATGAGCAAGCCCTCTCACCTGATGAAGAAAGCTTCGCCAGATCCGCCTTTCATGCATCCCTTGGTGTATACAAGACATCTTCTCACGAAGATACCAGGCCCCTCAAGTCTTCTGTTTCTCCTGCACACCCAGCCCGATTCCTTGCGGATAATCCTAACATCCTTTACAAGAAAGAAGGAAATGTTTACGTCCCTGTCGGTCAGTCTTCCATGTCTGTGAAATTCCACCATTGGGCATCGCCGGACTGTGAATCTCATGTTTCACCGTCACACCCCATTGCCACATATCACTCCAGCAAAACTAATGTCTCCACACCCGGTTATGCTATGGTTGACAGAGGCGCAAATGGATGTATCATAGGACATGATGCATGTCTCATCTCCAAGGATATTCCACCAAGGTATGTCAATGTGACTGGTATCAACAATCATCAAATCCAGAACATTCCTATTGCTACATGTGGCGCGTACTCTGTTTCCAACAGGGGCCCTGTCATCATCATCTTTCATGAGTGTGCCTACACTGGACAACACCCATCCATCCTGTCTTCTCCTCAGATGGAAGCATATTTCTCGATTGTAGATGACACCTCTATCAAGACGGGCGGCACCCAAGTCATCACCACCACCGATGGTTATGTCTTTCCACTCAGTATATGCCATGGATTGCCTTACCTTGCCATGCGCAAGTATACCAGTGAAGAATTTGCTCATCTTCCTCATGTTGTCATGACCAGTGATCAGCATTGGGACCCATCTACATTAGATCGCGCATATACCACCCAGGATGATACCTTCATTCAGAAATACCGGCCTCTCGCCACATCACTCCCATATCAAGATTATGATGAATTTGGCTCCCTCAGGGATATCAACATGGGTTCGTCTTCTGAGATTGCATCATTCCTGTCCAACAGCTCCACTCCCACCCTCCAGGCATTGGATGCTTCTGATACCTCGTTTTGGCTCAGTCCCACTGATTACATCCATCAAGACATCCTTAGTCGGTGCTCTAATCAGTCTCCTTCCACCTCCATCACTGCCGCAGCCCATGTTCAGTCGCCCTCTGATATTGACTACCTGTCACTGAAACCCTTCTTTGGATGGATCTCCCTTGACCGTATCAAGGCCACCTTCAACAATTCCACACAGTATGGCTCACTGTCACTTAGTCCCGATGGTAACATCTTCAAACGATTTCAATCCCCACAGCCTGCCATGAATGTCAGGCCTTTCAATGACGATGTCCTCTCTGATGTTGTATATTCCGACACCCCTGCTGTCAATGGTGGTTCCAAGATTGCTCAAGTTTTCTTTGGCCGGAAATCTCATATCATTCATGTTGAAGAAATGCGAACTACTGCTGATTTTCTCCCTTGTCTCCAAAATTTTGTCCGGCAATGGGGTCGCCCACTCAGACTGCTCTACGATCATGGGTCCTACCAATCCAGCAAGTCTGTCCTTGACTACCTCAAGATGATGTGGATCGGTTTATGGCAAAGTGAACCATACCATCAACACCAAAATCTCTTCGAACGTCGGTACCAGACCTTCAAGCGCATTGTCAATAGAATCATGGATCGCACAGGCACTCCCCCACACCTATGGCTTTTGTGTATGACATACGTTGGTCGTCTCATGAATCATTTGTCTGATCCTACTCTCTCTGACAAACAGCCTTTCTATATTGCTACCGGTATCATTGGTGACATCAGCCCCTACCTTAGTTTCTTCTGGTTTGAGCCTGTATACTACAAGACTCCAGATACACAGTTTGGCTCTCAGCCCACTGAATGCCTTGGCCACTTTGTTGGCATTGCCGAGCATGTTGGCAATAGCTTATGTTTCACCATCTGGGATCCCATCACCAATAAACTCCTTGACCGCTCTGGTGTACGCACTGCTTTAACTCCCGAGCATCGCAACAAGCGCGCTGGCTTGTTCACTGATGATGGCTTTCTTGCATGGCGCAAGGCCAAAGATGCTTCCATCACTCCTAAATCTTCTGGTGATAGTCCCTCCTTTCGACATTCTACACCACCCAGTTCAGTCACAGCATCACCTCCTCTGTGCATCCCAAAGCCATCCTTGCCTACATTTCTTTATTCCAAGGTTCCTAATACACGAAGCTATGTACCTTCTCCACTCCCTAACAACTATGGGGAGATTCTTGATGGTCCACCAACCCCTCACATCTTCAGCAAAACCCCTGCCGGTGTCCCTGTTGCTGAAGATGATTTTGGTCCTCCTGAGCTAGCATATTTTGATGTTAGTGCAGCCACACCTCCACCTATCAATCCTGCTACCCCATCTGTTGGCCCATCTAAAGTAGTTGTTACTGATGCAGAAGGCAACGCCCAATTTGACGATGATGGCACGCCCATCACCATCCCTGCTATCCCTGTTGCCGACTTGCAAGGTCGCTCTTTTCTTATATCCCTCCCTGATGGCACACAGAAAAGAATGACAGTTGTTGACATTGAAAACAGTCTTGAGCAAAACAAAGACTTCATCAAGTTCAAATGCAAGCATACAGATGATGAACTTGAAGATATCATAGCCTACAATGACGTCATGAATTACATCCACAGGGATGTAACTCAAGAAGATGGCAAACTTTGGTCTTTCCGACGCATACTTGGTCATCAAGGTCCCCTTGACAACAAGCACCCCCAATACAAAGGTTCCAAATACAACCTATGGATTGAGTGGGAAAACATGGAGCGCACCTATGAACCTCTCTCCAATGTAGCTGCAGACGACCCTGTTACTGTAGCCAAATATGCAAAGGACAACAACATGCTTGATCCACCTGGTTGGAAACATCTCAAACGCATTGTTTCCCTTGCCCGAAGAACGAAGAAGCTAGACAGGCTAATCCACCAAGCCAAACTTCGCTCCTTTCGAACTGCTCCACAATACCAGTATGGATTCAAGGTACCTCGCAATCATGAAGAAGCCATCCAGTTTGACATAGCCAATGGCAATACCAAATGGCAGGATGCCATAGCGCTGGAAATGTAAAGCTTCAAGAATATGACACCTTTATTGACAAAGGTATCTACAAGGCTAGCAATATACCCATTGGTTTCCAACAGATCAAGGTCCACATGATTTATGCGGTCAAGCATGATGGTCGACACAAAGCCCGGCTAGTTGCAAATGGCAATCTCACTGAAACTCCTGTCCACAGTGTATATGCAGGAGTTGTATCTCTTTGGGGCCTGCGCATGTGCCTATTCCTTGCTGAACTGAATAGCTTAGAAGCATGGGGAACTGACATTGGTAATGCATACCTTGAAGCTGTTACCTGTGAGAAAGTGTGCATCAAGGCTGGCGCTGAATTTGGATCACTAGAAGGCCACCTCCTATTGATTTACAAGGCCCTATATGGCCTTCGATCATCTGGCAAGTGTTTTGGTGATCTACTTGCTGCCTGCCTCGTTGAACTGGGTTTTGAACGATCCAAGGCAGAGCCTGAAATCTTTATCAAGCCTGGCAACAACAAGCTTGGGGAGTCAGTATATGAGCTCATATGCACATATGTTGATGACCTCTGTTTATGTATGGCCAATCCCGAAGCCTTTCTGGTAATCCTACAGTCTGAACCTTATAATTTCAAATTAAAGGGTTCTGGGCCAATGAACTTTCATTTGGGATGTGGATTCAAAAGAGATGAACATGGTGTGCTCTGCATGAACCCCATCAAGTTCATCGAGAAAATGGAGGCCTCGTATGTACAAATGTTTGGTTGCAAACCTACCACCAGATTCCATTCACCACTTGCTGAGAACGACCACCCAGAGCTAGACTCAACATCCTTCCTAAGCGAGACTGATATCCAAAAGTATCAAAGCATGATTGGATCACTTCAATGGGTCATAGCTATTGGACGTTTTGACGTGCAGACTGCCGTTATGACATTGTCAAGCTTCCGAGTACAACCTAGGGAAGGCCATCTCAACAGAGCCAAAAGAATCTATGGGTACATCTCCAAGTTTCGACACTTCAAAATCCGATTCAGAGTGGGCGTACCAGATTTTGTACTCACTGAAGGTACCAATACAGACTGGTCCAATACAGTGTATGGGGAGCACTCTGAAGACCTACCAAGTGATGCTCCTAAACCCCTGGGCAAGGTAGTTGTGTTGTCTCACTTTTATGACGCAAACCTAATGCATGACATCCTAAGTGGCAAGGCTGTCACTGGCATCCTGCATTTTGCAAACAAGACCCCCATCATGTGGTTCTCCAAGAAGCAAGCAACATCTGAAACAGCCACCTTTGGCGCCAATTTTGTATCTGCTAGAACCTGCATCGAACAGATTGTTGATATTCGCCAGTCATTCAGATACCTTGGTACTAGAGTACATAACACGTCCTACACATGGGGAGATAATGAAAAGATGATCCAAACCTCTACATTCCCATATGCAAGGCTCCATAAGAGGCATCACATTCTTTCATATCACTATGTCAGAAGCATGATAGCTAGAGGCTTCATCCTCATGCAACATCTTGCCGGCAAAGATAATTGTGCTGATATCCTCACAAAGCACTGGGGACATTCAGTGGTGTATCCATTGCTCAAGCCCATCTTTCACTACTGTGGGAACACAGGTGATCTACTACAGGACGATTGCATCGGATCTTAGCGAAGGGTTTCTCATGGACACATGGGGAGTATTAAATTCCTTTCATGTCCAGCATAACCGTATGTAACAGTGGTACAGTGGCATCTCATTCTTTACCCACACGCGTCCAGCTTGCTTGTACGCGAATCATAATGTTTAACCTTATGGCCCAAATGGTTCGATCTATGAGCCAAAATATCCCATTTTGGTGACCAAATGGCTCGATCTTGCGAGCCGAGTATCTCATTATTTACCATATGGCTCAGTCTTGCGAGCCAAGTATCTCATTATTGACCAAATGGCTCAATCTTGCGGGCCAAAATGATCGTCACTCGTACGATCGAAATTATCGATACTTAGAGATCAAAGAGAGAACACACGGCAGGAACTAGCATATGCTAGTAGTCATCCCGTTAAGTGTTCTGTTTTCAAGAAAAGACAGCAGAGGTTCGATCTTTATGCTCACGAACTTGTTTTTGTTTGTCTGCTGCACAAAATACGTGTTGTATTAGCGGCAACACGATATTCACCGTAACACGGTAATTTACCGTACAAAATACTCGTCGGTAATTTACCGTACAAATACTCGTAATTTCACCGTGCTGTATTAGCGGCAGCACGCTTTAAAGCGCTATCTTGCTCCCCAGCAAGCTGAAGTGCATTCTTTTAGATTATTTGATTATTCAACCTTAAACCTTGCACCGGACGCCTCCTTTGCGTCCCTTTTGTAGAACTACAAGCCTAAGATCTAACTGATTGCGTCGATTGGTCGATAGTCAGAATAGATCTGATTGGATTCGCATCCAGTCGTAGTGGATATCAGAGAAATATTAGAAACAACAGACCGGCACCTCAACCGGCCTGCAACTAAAGCTCCTGTTGCTCTTCTTTGCCTTTGGATTGAATCAGCTCAACAGCCAGTTTCAGAAGGAAATTAACACAGGTTCCCTGTGCAATTCTCTTGTTTCTGAAGCGCTGTGTAGGCAGCCTCTTCATCAATGGTAGTTGCAAATTCCTCAGTGCCTTCTGAGTTGTGACGTTCAATGTCTGTTCAGCCTTTTTGAAACTAATGTTCCAAGTTTTGGCTAGGCGTTCACAGTCAACTTTGTTCGGACCTTCAATAGTTATCACTGATGGCCCCCATTGATTTCTTCTATCGAGAGATCTCCTTTCAAGTGGGTTGTCAATTTCTTGCAAGCTAGGGGCTTGTTTTGATTCATCTTCAGGAGCTTCCATGAAGTCAAATTCTGTATCATCAAACAAAAATTGGTGTACCCTTCGCTCGCTTGAAATCTTGGTTACTGAAGAAATCCGATGAGCAATATTGCCATCTGTTGCAATTTGGCATTCAGTTAGCATTCTTTTGGTTGATACCTGATGTAATTTCATCAGTTTGCATTGCTGAATGAGACTTGGATGCCCGTTCTCTAAGCTGGTCTTGGGGAGCATATCTGTAACGTTACTTGTAGGTTCTGTTACAATAGAGTTTGCATCTTCAGTCGACATTGCTTGTACACTAAAATGGTCCCCTGAATTGGGATCTCCATTGTCGATTGCTAACTCAGCCATCCTGAACTTCAGTGAATGAGGATCCCATGGGGTGTCATTTGCTGCTATCAAATGTTGGCATTCATCAAGCTCCATTCTTGTTGGCTTCCTTGTGGGAAAATATGAAATCACATTTCTCATACTCAGTTTTATGAAAACTTTCTTCGGATCATCCTCCTCCATTGGTGTTTGGATTGTGATTCCATGCTTGGATCTTGGGTCAAATTGACGAGGTGTTTCTTCAACAGAATTGAAGTTGCAGTCCCTCACTTGATTTGGGCATATCAAGCTGTTCTTCAATTTGTTCCCAAAGTACAGCGCTTGATGAAACACTATGATGTATACTTGACCTGATGTTGGATTTGTCCATGCAGTAGCACAGCTTCCAATTGGGATCTTCTTGATGGGCTTGTACTCTTCAGAAAAAGGTGCAACATCAACATGTGTTGTGATCTGATCAGGATTTAGCAATATCATGTTGCTTCCTGCTGCAGTGGTATCAGCATGTGAATCAAGCTCACAGTACCCATCTTCATTTTCCCCATCATCAAAATCTAGAGGAATATTCATCTTGTATAATGACCGGCTCACCATTGTTAACAATTTGTGTTCTAGTGACCGGTTATTATGTCATTTCTTAGATTTTGAGCCAAAGCTATCACCTGCGCCTTCATTCTCAGCTTCCTTTGCCTTTTTGGTCTCAGCAGACTTGAGATTTCTTTTCTTCTTTTCCTGTCGCATCTGGTAAAGCTCCTGGCGCTGTTCTTTTGACATTGTTTTATAGTCGCTTGTTGGATAGGGCTTGCATTCAACTTTTCCTGTAAATGTTCCAGTTGTTTTCTGCTTCTTTTTGCTTGATGTGCCCACAGAATACACACTTCTGGAACCTCTTTTATGCTTCCCATTTGCAAGCTTCTTCAATCCAAGCCAATTGGTGAATAGAATCAAACATTCATTAAAGTTGTCACGATAGTCTTTGCTTTCATCAATGGCATTGGCCTTGGCAGCATCAAGTCTCTCATCACTGATTGAATTGATAAAGTCCCAAACAAATCTTCTTTCGTTGTGGTTCTTTTCAAATCTCAGGATTGTTCCATGAAAAGCAGTCCAGTTTCTCTTGTGTTTGTTCCAATCATAATTCTTCGCATCACCAGTGTAATGTGATTCTTTCATTTCCTGATAGGTCTTGTTCAGAACCATAGTGATATTGGTATCAGTGTAAGCATGCTGCATCAATGAAATGAATGCATTTCTTGCATTTCCTGAGTTCAGTTCAGTATTTTGGAAATGTGCCACATATTCCCAACCAGGCCCTTTTCTTGTTGCATCACATATCAACCTCCAGACGACGTTGTTATCTTCATCATACTGGTGACCTGACAAAACGCCACACCTTTCATTGTAGTCACTCCAAGTTGGATAGGTATCTGTTGGACTTTGCCCGACTGTTCCAGACCTGGCTTCATCAGTAACATCTTCCTTCTCTTGGGGTCTTATGACATACAAGATAGGGAAACCTTCAGAGTTGAACCTGTATCTCAAATTTTGTCGGAAGCCTTCCTCCCATTCTCTGAATTTTGTAAGGTCCTTTAACTCAGGTGGGGTTGCCTTTTCCTGTGATTTCACACTCGCCTCCATCATCTTGATTCTGAATTGCTGCAATTCCATATTGTTTGGGTTAGCGTTCCAGTCAATAGCTCTTGGTATGACTCCAATCAATGGTTGATACCAAGCCCAACTTGCCCACGTGAGAAGCCTCGATGATAGCCTGTTACCATAGTGGATGCTTTTTGGATTAGGACAGTCTGGACTGATAGATTTCAATCCATGCATGAACGATTTGATGCTTTCCTTGTTGAGGTCTGTAATTTCACGAATGTTGGACATCCCCCCCCTCATGATTTCTTCGGCTGATTCGTAGTTGATACCAAAATCCATTAAGCTGCTTCTGAAGGCAAGCTGTTCTGGATTCAGGAATCTTCCATTGTTGAATCCCCTGATTTTTATTTTTGGTTGGGATGACCTCCTTCCGTACCGTTCAGCCCTTAGGTCGACATCCAGTTGATCCTCATCTTCTTCACTTCTATCACTATCACTTCGATTAACGTCATCTGGATTTCTGTGTTGCTTCACTGCATCTTGTATGGCTCTGATCCTTCTCTTTACTTCCTTGTCGATGACTCTTTTCCAAGTTGAGTTCATTTCTGGATCAGTCATAGCCTTTTCCATTACACGTGTTGTCGGCAAAAAAAAAAAAAAATACGGACTGTTGTCGGCATCAAATTCGATCGAAAAAGCCGACAAAACGAACGAAACGACCGAGGTGCGGAATATGAGAACGATCAAGCGTTAGAATCAAACGCACCTCCACTACTTGGAAATCCCTAAGTGGTGAAAACAATATCACTTAGGAATACAAACAAAAGACAGTAATCGGTTAGAAACAAGACATATCCAAAGACCTGACCAATAAGTGAACACTTGGAATCCATAAGTACATTCGGAAGAGTGTACTTGGTACCCCGTGAGGAAATTACTTATTTCAATCAAGAAAATCAATACCGATTCCAGATGGGCCTCATATCTATCATATATGCCACGAATTAGCATACGCCCCATCGAACAGAATACTTAACCCAGAAAATGACCGATACCATCGAATGACCGATACAGTAAGACCAATACGACGCTAATACAGCAACAGCAACAGAAGAATCGGTACGACGGTAAAGAAGACAGTAACAAATAACCGGGGAAGATCTCTACCATGAAAATACAGAGAGCCCCGATACAGTAAATATAAGAGCGTCTCTCTGAGCTCACATCTCTTTAAATTTCAATTATCCTATACCTTTCGGTCGATTTTTAGAGTAACAACAGGTTATAGAGCCCTTATAACTTACACTTGTGTCCCGCAAGAGCACCAGTGTTTACCTTAAGCTACCTATCTCCGGCCGTTCAGCACCTCCACTGTCGGTTAAATCCAGAGGAAATTCTGTGCTTAGCTCCCTGTGCGGCACATTCTCGGCCTCCCATCTTTTTCTTTCTCTCACTTTGCCCTTTCACCTCCCTGCTCGTGAATCAAGGGGTGTGATACAGATCCTACCAGCATCTCCTTTTGTAATCCACGACCAAGACCGGTTAATCGATAGTTTCACCGCGGAACGCGTAACATTCCAAGGAAACCAATCGATTGTTTCTGTTCCGGACATCCGCGACCGGCCCGCAAGGTTAATTTTCTCTTCTGTGTCTCCAGTCATCGATCCCCGGTTACCTCTTAGGAACATTCTTCGGTTAATTCCTTCAATCACCCGTTAATCGATTGTTCCTGTTCCGGACATCCTTGACCGACCCGCAAGATTACTTACCACATCACCACAATCGAATTCATTTGTATCGACGATACTGAATCCAACACCAAATCGCTGACCGGTTAATTACCATCGACGCCGATTGTTTTCAACGACGATCGTATCCTTTCGTTATTAATTGCGAGAACACCGTACGATCGATTATTTCTCCGACGAACGCTACAGACGCCACACTGTAACGGTTTTCTACGACGACGACATCAACAACGATTATTCGCCGGTTAACAACAAACAAATTGAACCATGCCAACAGCTCCATTTGACTGGACTCCAATTTTTGGAATCGAATTCCGATTTGCAAGTGCTAGCAACCCAACTGCGGCCACATCCCTAAACAAAGCCTACTCCGAAATCATTGGCAAAGATGAACTCTCAGAATTCTTTGTGACCCGCGAGGATGAAGAAGAAGAAGAAGGACCACTAGAAATAGCTCCGGATCCACAACTCCACATCCTCAATTGCATTGCAAAGGCCATAGCCATCAACCTAGTAGAGCCACCACCGGATGAAATAACAAAAGGCCACATTGCCAATCTCCTCGACAAATGTGTTATCAAGCATGTCAGAAATGGTGGATCTACAAAACGCATGAGATACAAAACAGAATTTGACGCTGCTGCAAAACATGCCATTCGGACCAACACAGATGATGAGCCAATTGTGCTAATCGAAATCACAATTACCCACTGGCGTTTCAAAAAAAATTGGCGCCCAGACCTATTCATGGAAGCCTACACTGGAGAACCACCATCAGATGATGAGGTAGACGTTCCAGATACACCTGCCGCAACGGCACCACCTGCTGCAACGGCTGCATCTGTCTCCCCTACCGAGATGGGACAGTTAACCACCCTACTACAGCAACTGGTCAACAATGGCAACAACAACAACAACAATGCCAGCGCCAACCACCAAGCGTCACTTGACCTCCCATGGAATCCGGCGACCTTACCACCACCAGTGAAGGACCGTTACTACAGGAAAGATGAATTCCTCACCAGAGATGACATGAAAGACTTCCCAATCACCTACACCGACTCATCGGGAAATGAAACCATTGTCAGGCAAAACTACTACCTACACAATCTAGGCAGCGGGAGAAACGACCAACGTCTGATCACCAGAAGTGGTGACTGTTTTGATCTGACCAGAGCCTCTGACAAGTCCAAAGAAGCAGCTAGAGACAAACTGTTCCTCTCAGGATTTCCACAACTAAAGGATGCAACAGACCCTCAGGTTAGGAAATGGTACCGAGAAATCACAGCTCATTCCCAGCAACATCATATTTATGTACACCCATACTATCTATTCAGACGTGAAGCTGACCACCTCAGAGGATTCACAATTGGTGATGACCTTCCACACGACCTACCTTCTAGATATGAATTGGCTATCAATGAATGGGGAAATCTCATTTACACGGCACTGAGAACTGATAAAATCATCCCTGACTCATGTGCAAGTATGAAGGCCACTATTCAGAGCTTTGAAGGCGGACAAGGATACGAAGCGCTATACACAGTTATTGCTCAAACACATCCCAATTCAAAAAGGCCATCCAATGCCAGCAGAATGGTCAGAAACCCTCCCAACCAAGATCCAAATGAATCTCTTGAAGAATACTACTTCCGGTACAAGGATTATCTGAGACTTAGAGTGTTCCTCCAAAACCAACCCAGCACTATCAGTTCAACAGAAGAAGTTAGCAACCTGATTGCAGGAACCACCCTCTCAGAAGAGCTCTTCAAAAAGACAGAAGATGAACGCGACTCTGATGATCAATTCAAAAGAGACAAATACAAGGCAGGTAGGCTTCTACAAACCCTCCAAACATATGAACAAGAGATCAAGGCTGAGCAAAAGTACAAGAGGAACACCTCCAAACCAATCCAGCCCAAGCAATTGATCGTCTCAGGAACCAGACCAGGTCCCCGTCGGAATGATCGGTTTCAAAAGCGCGCTAGCAACAGTACTGTTAGAACACCATCTACTTTGACATCTCACTCAATCAGCCTGATTGAATCACTTGGCTACCCGGAGATGGATGAAGAATCTGACGATCCCTTCCTACACCAAGCATATTGCAATGCTATCACGGCATTCGATAAGCAACCTAGTCTTTTTGACACATCCAGAAAATGTATTGTTTGCCACATGTCTGGTCACAATTTTGATAATTGTCCTGCATTGCAAGATATTGAGTCCCTGAAGAAACATAGGATTGCTGCGGCTGTTTTTCTGAACAAATCCAATAAACAGACCCAACAACTCTTAGATTCCACCCAACAAATCTCTCAGATCAACATTGGCAATGAAGATCAAGATGAGGTTTCACCTGATGCTACAGTAGAAAACCAAAATTTTTGCAATGGCCAAGAATAGAAAGTCTTTCTTGGAGCCATACTATGACATCACCTCAAGATGATCCTCAAGGATTTGACAACATCACAGCGTCCCAAGTGAACAGCTTATACCCCTCCTTGGACTCCAGCAGTGTCAGCTCCTATGAATCTGTCATAATTGGTGCCGTCGACCCCCTTCCCAAGGACAGCTTCCAGTCATCAATCCCCATTGATGTCTACTGTGACATGGAATCACTCAGGGCTACATCCCCTACATTGGAATCACACCTGAAGACCAATGAGGATCCCAATTTCGATAGGGACAACCCTACGCCAGTTGATACATACAATGTGCAATCCCTCGTCCCACCGGACCCTATTGCAGCTACAGCCTACTTCCAACAGGGTGTCCGGGCTCAGATTGACACCGGTGCAAAGGTTTCCTGCACCAACCTCAAACACATCCTGCACGGTTACAAACCTTACACCAAGATAAGAAAATGTCCTGTCAGGCTTACAGCAGCAATAGGAGGCACAGCAGCCACCTGCATCCCTGAAGGCTCAGGATATTTGCATATCCCAGCACCCAATCACATTGGTTATATCAAAGTCTTCTTCTACTATTCTCCCTCCCTGTCAACAACATTACTGAGTGAGAACGATATCTGTGGAATGACATCCCGTACGCGATGTCAGTTCAGTGGACAGTCCATCCATAAATCATTCACTGAGAACCTTGACTCATCTGCTCCACAAAATGGCAACCTCACCATTATTTGTCATCACAAGCAGAACACTGCCTGCAGCATTGTCCTCCATGGGAGCATCATTGATGGTCAATGCTATACACACCCAGTACTGATCCCAGATGTTGATATTGCCTCTCCATATGCAAATTGTGCAACATCGTCCGCCTATGCCTTAGCGACTGACATGCAGTTCAAGGAAGCTTGTGAACTGGCCTCCAAAGAAGCAATTAGCAACTACAGGTATGATATATACACAAACCTTGTCAATCTGCAGACATGCACTGAAGCAGCGAAAGCTCAGTCTGATACCAGTGTCATACCAAGGTTCGATGCCAAACTGTTTTTCACCAAAATTGTGGACAAAAATATCCCAATCCAAGCCATCAAAACCAAGACATCGAAACTCCTGTGGCACCAAAGGTTGGGACACCCATGCGATGATTTTCTGTATCAAGCTCATAAGCACATCATTGGAGTCCCAAAGTTCAAACGGCAAACCAGTATTCTTGACCAATGTCCAACTTGCATACAATGTAAGCAAACCAAAACACCTGCTGGCTCACATTCCACACGCAAGGCCACACAACCGTTTCAGGGTTTATCTATTGATTTTGCATTCTCAGGTACCAAATCCTCCAACAGCAAACGCAAGCGCGATTATGAAGGCATTCATGGAGAAACTGCTTGGATTCTCATCACAGATCACTATACTGGTATGAAATATGGAGACACGCGAATCTCTAAAGCAGCACCACTACACTGGTTAGAGCATTTCTTCGCCCAGCACAACCCAACTTGTGCCGACAAGTATGTTTCAGTTGATCAAGGTGGAGAACTCTATCACAATCCTGACATCCGAAACCTATTCTCTGCGTTTGGATATTCCATTTTCCCCACTGGCGCGGATGCTTCACATCAGAATGGTACAGTTGAAAGAGCACACCGAACTCTTGCTAACTCCATGAGGACAATGCTGTCTGGTTCTAATTTGCCCATCAAGTTCTGGCCCTTTGCTTTCTACCATGCACTTCGGTTGTCCAATGCATTCCCTGAAGGCAACCAACTACATTCGCCATTGGAATTGGCAACTGGCCGTAAGGAAAACCTTGCTGATTTCCGAACCTTTGGTTGCAGAGTTTGGGTTAGACCTCCAGGCAAGAGATCAATCAAGCTCAAACCCAATGCAAGAAAAGGCATATTTCTAGGTTTTGTACCCTACACTACCAGAAACATTCTTTGGTATGATACTGAGACACACAGAGTCAAGATAGCCACGCATGTCAGGTTTGATGAAGGCATGAATGATCTCCCACTCGCAGACCTCCCCACTAATGTCAAACACCTGCTCAGGACAGATGACAACATTCCACTTCCTGCGGAACCCACTGAGGTGTCATCCAGTGATTTTCAATTCTCTATCTCCCCCTTTGCCGATCTCACAAATCTCAGGCTCACTGTCTCCCCATCTTGTACTGATCAAACATTTGGCCTCCGGTATGCCAATGATTCACTGCTTGGCAGGGCTTACATCACAGATATCCTCCCAAATAGCCCTGCCTCCAAACTTTTACCCTCACACAAAAAATCTCTCTCCAAGCTACGAGGTGCTTATATTGTATCTATCAATCACAATCGTGTCTTTACTGCTGCTGATGTTACTACAGCTTTACAGGCCTGCCACGATCGAGGGGTGAGGGATTCTTCAATAGATACACCAATTACCTTTGCACTTGAAGAAAAATTGTCTATGAAGGAGGTCAGGAAACACTCAAATGAATATGGTTTATTTGCTCCCAATACCTCCTGGAAGGAACCCACTGCTGAAGAAGATCCACCATTCTTGGACCGGATTTCATCCATCAAAGCTATCCAGCGCATTGGTACAAAATACAAGCAGCTGATACAATCAAGAATCAACCAGGTCGATAGCACGGAAGCACTCCATGCCTCCATCCAAAAACACTTGGCACCAACTGAAGACGACATGGATGTTGTCATTCCCACTATTGATATCGCGTCACTCAGAGCCATCACCAAGCTTCATAAACCAGGAAATCAAGCATTACCACTAGATGCAGATTCACTACCAACTGAAGAAATTGAACTCTTAATCAAGGCCATCAATTCCAAGGCAACTACACCTGAAGAACAAGCACTAGGGCACTTCACTCGAAGGAATCTCAAGCCTTTATCTACATGGCCTGAATGGCAAGCTGGGGAGCGAAAACAGCTTGATCAGTTTGAAGATTTGGAAATGTTTGGATCACCAATTCAATACCCTAAGGACCCAGACGCGATTATTCTCAGACCCCATTGGCAATACAGTGTCAAAAGGAATGGTGTCAGAAGAGCCAGACAATGTTGCAATGGAAGCAAGTATGCAGCTCCAACTCTGCATGCCATAGCCATGTCATACTCATCATGTGTTGAACACCCCATCCAAAGACTGTTCTTTGCCATTGCAGCAAGTCTCAATCTCAAAGTCTATGGGGGGGACGCGGCTGACGCATATGCCCATTCTCCAGGGCCCAACATCCCTACATACATGACTATTGACGATGCATATGCAGAATGGTACAGACACAAGCATGGCAAGGACATAGACAGAAGATTGGTGCTCCCAGTCCTTCGAGCACTTCAAGGCCATCCAGAATCTGGAAGACTCTGGGAAACCCACATCAACAAAATATTGAAAGGCCCTGATCTCAACTTCAAAACCACCACACATGACAGGACGATCTACACGACAGTTTTTGAAGGTGAAACGGTTTACATGCTGAGACAGGTTGACGATTTTGCACTGGCTTGCACATCAGAATCCATATCTGACAAGATCTATGACATAATTGGCGCAAAGCTGAAGCTCCCTAGAGAAGATGCTGTCCCCTTCACAAAAATGGGATTGCTTGAAGACTTCAATGGAATTGATGTCAAACAGACAGCTGACTACATTGAACTGTCCTGTGCGAATTACATTGACAGAATCATGACGTCCCATGGTTGGGAGACTGACTCTAAAATGAAACCTCACTCCAAGCCTTCAGCACCATTATCAACGGAAGTATTGAGTCAACTTCAATCACACACGAATGGACCATTGGAAGGCACCAAGGAACATGCTGAATTGCAATCCACATCTGGCTTCTCCTACAGGACACTCTTAGGTGAAATGATGTTCGCATATGTGAGTTGCCGGCCAGACATTGGCTATGCAGTGACCCTGATGTCAAAATACAGCTCCAATCCCACTGCATTCCACTATTCCAGTCTGAAGAACATCGCTCGATATCTCAGAACAACCCGATCCTGGGGTATTAGATTCTATAGACCGAATGCAGAACCATCTCTTCCATCAGGAGAACCATATAATGATGTAGTCCAAGATGGATCACTCCCAGAATACCCTGCAGATATCAAGCATAGCAAGTTGATGTGTTTTGTTGATGCAGCATATGGAAATGATCCAAAACATCGCAGGTCCACCACAGGATATGTGTTCACTTATGCGGGTGGAGCAATTGTTTACAGATCCAAAGCGCAATCACTCACTGCACAGAGTTCTACAGAAGCAGAATTCATTGCTGCAGTCACAGCGGCCAAAACAGCCAGATACCTCAGATTCGTACTCAAAGAATTAGGATTTGCCCAAGCTGGTCCAACCCCTATCTATGAAGACAATGCATCGGCAATTGAGATCATCAATGCTCAGAAGCCAACTGAAAGAACCAGGCATATTGAAATCAGGTTTTTTGCCATCCAATCATGGAAGGAAAACGGTGAGATCAAGATGATTCATATTCCTGGCGTTATCAACCCGGCTGATGATCTAACCAAACCATTGGGATGGATCTTGCACGCCCGACACGCAAGATACATCATGGGACACTACCCAGGTTAAATCATTCCATTCGATTGCTTCGATTGACAACCGGATTAGGCTATTCGATGACCATCTTCGACCGATCTTGATACAATCAACGTTGCTCAAGTCGGCTCCTCGATTTGACTTGATCCAAACGTTCGATCTCGATCTGTCTATCGATACAATTCAAGATGATATACTCCGACAGTAATCCAATACAACATGCAGAGTATTGGATCAAGGGGTGTGTTGTCGGCAAAAAAAAAAATACGGACTGTTGTCGGCATCAAATTCGATCGAAAAAGCCGACAAAACGAACGAAACGACCGAGGTGCGGAATATGAGAACGATCAAGCGTTAGAATCAAACGCACCTCCACTACTTGGAAATCCCTAAGTGGTGAAAACAATATCACTTAGGAATACAAACAAAAGACAGTAATCGGTTAGAAACAAGACATATCCAAAGACCTGACCAATAAGTGAACACTTGGAATCCATAAGTACATTCGGAAGAGTGTACTTGGTACCCCGTGAGGAAATTACTTATTTCAATCAAGAAAATCAATACCGATTCCAGATGGGCCTCATATCTATCATATATGCCACGAATTAGCATACGCCCCATCGAACAGAATACTTAACCCAGAAAATGACCGATACCATCGAATGACCGATACAGTAAGACCAATACGACGCTAATACAGCAACAGCAACAGAAGAATCGGTACGACGGTAAAGAAGACAGTAACAAATAACCGGGGAAGATCTCTACCATGAAAATACAGAGAGCCCCGATACAGTAAATATAAGAGCAGTCTCTCTGAGCTCACATCTCTTTAAATTTCAATTATCCTATACCTTTCGGTCGATTTTTAGAGTAACAACAACACGCATGATTGTTTTCTCATTCAATCCGTCTTCATCCATACTTTCGTCATCACTCTTACCATCCATGGTGATTCCTGGTAGATCTTGATCCACTTCCATTTTTGTTTCCTCCTCGCTACTGCTGGAGTCATATTCGTCATCGTCCTTTGGCTTTGCTTTTGACCTTGTTCTTGCTGTAGCCATGATAGGGACAAGATTCGAATGTTGAAGCGATATTCAATGGAGTTTCGATGGTCGTTTCGATCAAGTATTCAATCGGTTGTGGTATGTGGAGAGAGAATGTAATCGGATCGAGGGATTAGATGTGAGATATGGATATTAATCGTTTGTGACTGCTGAGTGTGATTGCTTATCTATTCGTATATCCGGATCGAATTTTCGTTCCAGTTTGTATACTTCCTGACTATTCGGATCGGGTTTGGTTCCGGTTAGTTTTGTGTGAGCTTTTGCTTTTGTCGAAACTTAAGATTGTGAGCTTTCCTATCCTTTCTTGGGATTTGCTCATTCTGTATTTCTGTGTTGAAAGATTGTTTCCTGAGAATTTAGTGTTCTCTTTTTCTTTTGGACCTTTTCGCTTTTGGACCTTTTTGCTCTTCGAGGTGTTCTCGGCGATCTTTCGCGAGCAGATGTTCTTTCGCAATCTGTTCTTTCGCAAGCAGGTGTTCTTTCGCAATCTGTTTCACCACAGGATACTTGATGCTCAATCTTCTGGCTCACGTCATTCTTGTTTTCAGTGAAAGATCAGTGTTCTCGAATATTGATTCCTTTCAACTGATGCCAACCTGGGCGACTCTTTCATCTGAATCGTCCAGTCGTTATTTCCCTTGCTTGTTTTGCTGGATCTCGAAACCCGGTGGAGCCACCACCTCGGTTCAATTCTTTGGTCTCTTCTTTCAGGGAGACCGCCCTGGTGTTGGTCTATTCCAGGGCTCCACAAGCAACTGCCCCTTTTACATCCTTGAGGGTTGATGCCGGTAGCTGATCAGGCTAAGTCCGGATTCGTTTTGTTGTCTTCGAGCTCAACTGCGTTTCTCAGTGGAAACGCCATTCGGTCCTCAGCATTGTAGGATGCTGGGTCTGATAAACTAGAAAAAGTGCGTCGTAACAGTAATAAAACAAACACAATCGGTCTTACGAACGATTGATTTAGTGAGCAAGGGTAATCATCTTAGACGCAGTCCATCGTATTGGCCGACAGGTTAATTACTCGTCGTATCGTCGTTCAATTTACAGCATATTATCGTGTAATTCTAAGCATACAAAACACATGTAATTAAGACACAAGAAACACACGCAAAACCATCTTCGATCGGTCTTAATGTTTTACCGTATTTTTGTGTAATTCACCGTGATATTCTCATTGAAATATCACATGTGAATGTACCTTATCGTGTAGAATTAGTACTAGTTTGTACGTAGATTTTAGGGCATGATAGTGTTTTAGAGTTGTTAATTCTTCGAAGAGTGAGCTGATGGGAAAATCCCGCTAAGAGGCAATCCACATAAAAGCGCCGATGATTATTCACTCATCAGGTTAATAATCTTACGAATAAGGTCATTGCCTTCTTTGTGACTCTTCATACGATACGCCTGCTTAGTACGTACGAATACGCGTTACATGGTGGATTCTTTTCAATGGTTCATACGACAGTACAACAAACTTCGAACGTAAGAATGACATTGGTCCGTTAAGTATTATGTTCTTTTTTTTTTGCAACGGCGTTGCAACAAATGGTCTTTTTGTATTTAGCGTGATATGGTTCATACGACAGTACAACAAACTTCGAACGTAAGAATGACATTGGTCCGTTAAGTATTATGTTTTTTTTGTTGCAACAGCGTTGCAACAAATGGTCTTTTTGTATTTAGCGTGATATGGTTCATATGATAGTACAGTTCATACCAAAGTACCTTTCTACACCACAAAATGCACCAATTCATCGATCAAACCATTTTCCTTTTTTTGCAACGGCGTTGCAACAAAAGCCCTTTTTAGTATTTAGCGTGAGATGTTTCATACGACTGTACCTTTCTACACAAATTGCACCAATTCAGCGATCGGACCATTTGTTTTTTGGCAACGGAGTTACAACCAATGCCCTTTTTCCTATTTAGCGCGAGGTGTTTCATAGGACAGTACTTTTCTACACAAAATAGAACAATTCAGCGATGGGGCCATTTTCCAAATTGGAAAATGTTCCTTTTTTTCCCCTTCTTCTCACCTTTCATCCCACCCGAAAAACCCTTTTTTCCGTTTTTCGGGAACGGCGTTTCCAATGACAAAAAATGGTTTTTTGATCTTTAGGGGTTCACACCCAAAACCCCCTTGCGTTGGTTGTTGCAGGTTTTATTTGTCAAATTATTGTGACGATATTGTTTAACTCTTTCTCCAGTTAGTGGTACAACGTCTTTACGCGAACAAGGACACGGTTACAGGCACCTTACACCTTTTCGGTTTTTTGAGAAATGGTTTTTGAGAGATGATTACCACTGTCGCGTCGCTACGTGAGTGGTGATCTCTTGTGAAAGAAGTTTCAAGTTGTACTATCCTTCTTTCATTCAATGTTTGCTTGTAACTCGGGTAAGATAGATTCACACAACAGTGATTCTCATTGTTTTCAACCAATAAAAGATTGTCTCAAATACTGATAACATTTTACATTGCCAATGACACCTACGACTAATAGTGCTCGCAAGCGTGGGGCCAATCCAAATTCAAATAAGAAAACAACAAGTTGTAAGAAGGGTAGATTGAAAGACCCACCACCCAATAGTCTTGACAAACATGATGCCGATCAAAGAGATCATCTATATGCGGTCATTAGGAACCTTACAAAAGCTTTGAAGGATGAGTCATATGGAACAGAGGAGTTTGTAAGGAACCTCAGTGTGGAGGTTACAACATGTTTCACTGCATTGATGACAAAGGTTTACCTTGTATCCAAAATTATTGAATCCGAACCTACACCAGATTTCAGGAATTCCATGTCTACTACTAAGTCTGCGGAAATGAAGAAGGGGAAGGGAAAGAAGAAAAAATCTGATACCACCTTAAGTGACTTAGGCCCTATTCCCCATCAAATAGATGTCATGGTGGATTTATTTTTGTATGAACTTGACAACGGGGTGACTGGAGTGTTGGGATTTTTGAGCAGGAAGCAATTAACCGAGCGATTCAATGACTACGACATGGCAAACAAGTGGAATAAGTTCGAGTCACTGTTGCGGAATGTTAATGACACATCAGGTGTGGATGCTATCTATGGGCGCAACGTCGTCAACTACGTTACAATGAAGAAGTACATGATAATGAAAAGAATCCACCGTGTAACGCGTATTCGTACGTACTAAGCGGGCGTATAGCACGAAAAGTCATAAGGGCAAATAACCTTATTCGTAAGGTTATTTATCAAGAATAATCGTCGGCGCTTTTATGTGGATTGCCTCTTAGCGGGATTTTTCCTCTCAGCTCACTCTTCGAAGAAATAACAACTCTAAAACACCATCATGCCCTAAAATCTACGTACAACCTAGTACTAATTCTACATAATAAGGTACAATCACATGTGATATTCAATGAGAATATCACGGTGAATTATACGGTAACAAAAGACCGATCGAAGATGGTTTTGCGTGTGTTTTGTGTCTTAAGTTTACATGTGTTTTGTATGGTAAAATTACACGAATAACGACGAGTAATTTGACGACGATTAATTAACCTGTCGATCGGCATCGACAAGATTGACAACGACAAGGCCGAATGAACTGTAACAGCAATATTCTACTCACTAAATCGATCGACCGTAAGGAAGATCGCGTTTGTTTTATTACTGTTACGACACACTTTTTCTAGTTTATCAGACCCACAGCACTCTCTACGAGCTGTGGCCAGCATCCTACAATGCTGAGGACCGCGTTTCCCACCGAGAAACGCAGTTTGAGCTCGAAGACAAAGAATCCGGATTAGCCTGATCAGCTACCGGCATCAACCCTCAAGGATGTAAAAGAGGCAGTTGCCTGTGGAGCCCTGGAATAGACCAACACCAGGGCGGTCTCCCTGAAAGAAGAGACCAAAGAACCGAACCAAGGTGGTGGCTCCACCGGGTTTCGGGATCCAGCAAAACAAGCAAGGGAAAAGACACTGGACGATTCAGCTGAACGAATCGCCCAGGTTGGCATCAGTTGAAAGGAATCAATATCCAATCCGAGAACACTGATCTTTCACTGAAAACAAGAATGAGTGAGCCAGAAGATTGAGCCTGAAGTATTCTGCGGTGAAACGGATTGCGAAGAACATCTGCTTGCAAGAAGGAACAGATTGCGAAGAGCATCTGCCCGCAAGGAAAACGAAAATCCAAAGATATGAGAACACCAAATCTCGAAGATCGAAAAGATCCAAAAGGAAAAAGAGAACACTAAATTCTCAGGAAACAATCTTTCAATCTTTCACCACAGAAATACAGAATGAGCAAATCCCAAGAAAGGATAGGAAAGCTCACAATCTTGATTTGCAACAAAAGCAAAAGCTCACACAAAACTAACCGGAACAAATACCCGATCCGAATAGTCAGAAAGTATACAAACCGGACCAAAATACGATTCGGATATAAATACAGAACTGAAAAACAAATCACCTGACAGTCACCAACGATAAACAACCATCTCACATTCAATCCTTCGATTAAAATTACACTCTCTTTATCCACATACCATCCTCCGAATATTCGAAACTTACATCGAATACCATCATCCGAATATTTCGAAACAAATACATCGAATCGACCATCCATACTCCTCCAATATAATTCGAAACTCCATTAGAATACACAATTCATCACCATGGTACGAACCAGAGCGGACGACGACATGGAAGAAACAAAAATGGAAGTGGATGACGATGACGATTCAGACGATGACGATTCAGACGATGACGATTTGGAAGAGAAATTGGAAGATAAAATCATGGAAGTCATGGAAAGGGCCTTTGAGGACCCAGAATCAAACTCAACCATGAAGAGAATCATCGACCAAGAAATAAAGAAAAGAGTCAGGGCAATGAGAGATGCAGAAAGAAAGGGTGTGAATCCAGATGATGAGGATGAAGGAAACGATGCTGACCAAAATGCAGAGAACGCAAGAGCTGAACGGCTAGGAAGAAGGTCATCCCAACCCAGGATAAAAATCAGGGGATTCAACAATGGTAGATTTCTGAACCCAGAACAGCTTGCTTTCAGGAGCAGCCTAATGGATTTTGGCATCAACTATGAATCAGCTGAAGAAATTATGAGGGGAGGGATGTCTAATATCCGCGAAATTACAGACCTCAACAAGGAAAGCATTAAATCATTCATGCACGGATTGAAAGCTATCAGTCCAGACTGTCCTAATCCAAAAAGTATCCACTATGGTAACAGACTATCATCGAGGCTCCTAACTTGGGCAAATTGGGCCCGGTATCAACCATTGATTGGAGTCAAGCCAATGGCTATCGACTGGAACGCAAACCCAAACAACTTGGAACTGCAGCAATTCAGAATCAAGATGATGGAATCAAGTGTGAAATCACAGGAAAAGGCAACTCCACCCGAGCTGAAGGATCTCACAAAATTCAGGGAATGGGAGGAAGGCTTCCGACAAAACTTGAGATACAGATTCAACTCTGAAGGTTTTCCAATCTTGTATGTCATAAGACCCCAAGAAATGGAAGAAGTTACTGATGAAGCCAGGGCTGGAACAGTCGGGCAAACTACAACAGATACTTATCCAACTTGGAGTGATTACAATGAAAGATGTGGTGTCCTGTCAGGTCCCCAGTATGATGAGGACAACAACGTCGTCTGGAGGTTGCTGTGTGATGCAACTAGAAAAGGGCCCGGTTGGGAATATGTGGCACATTTCCAAAACACTGCACTGAATTCTGGTAATGCCAGAAACGCTTTCATTTCTCTCATGCAACACGCTTACACCGATACCAATATCACTATGGTTCTGAATAAGACATATCAGGATATGAAAGATTCACACTACACTGGAGATTCCAAGGGTTATGACTGGAACAAGCACAAGCGAAATTGGACTGCTTTCCATGGAACGATTTTGAGATTCGAAAAGAACCATAATGAAAGAAGATTTGTCTGGGATTTTATCAATTCAATCAGTGACGAGCGACTTGATGCTGCAAAAGCAGATGCAATTGATGAGAGCAAAGACTATCGTGACAACTTCAATGAATGTTTGATTCTATTCACCAATCGTCTTGGATTGAAAAAGCTTGCAACAGGGAAGAATAAAAGAGGTTCCAGAAGTTTGTATTCTATGGGCACAACCAGCAACAAAAAGCAAAAGACAACTGGAACTTTTACAGGAAAAGTTGAGTGCAAGCCTTACCCAACAAGTGTTTATAAAACAATGTCAAAAGAACAGCGCCAGGAGCTTTACCAGATGAGACAGGCTAAAAAGAAACGAAATCTCAAGGCTGCTGAGACTAAAAAGAAAGAAATTGAAAATGAAGGCGCGGGTGACAGTTTTGGATCAAAATCTAAGAAATGACATAATAACCGGACACTATCACTAGAACACAAATTGTTAAAAATGGTGAGCCGGTCATTATACCAGATGAATGTCCCTGTAGGTTTTGATGATGGGGAAAATGAAGAAGGATATTGTGAGTTAGACTCACATGCAGATACTACTGCAGCAGGAAGCAATATGGTATTGATGAATCCTGATCAAATCACAACACACGTTGATGTTGCACCTTTTTCTGAAGAGTACAAGCCCATCAAGAAAATCCCCATTGGAAGCTGTGCGACTGCATGGACAAATCCAACATCAGGCCAAGTATATATCATAGTGTTCCATCAAGCACTGTACTTTGGGGACAAATTGAAAAACAGCTTGATATGCCCAAATCAAGTGAGGGACTGCAATTTCAACTCTGTTGAAGAGACACCTCGCCAATTTGATCCACGATCCAAACATGGAATTACAATTCAAACCCCACTGGAGGATGATGATCCGAAGAAAGTTTTTATCAAACTGAGTATGAGAAATGTGATCTCATATTTCCCCACAAGAAAGCCCACAAGAATGGAACTTGATGAATGTCAACATTTGATTGCAACAAATGATACTCCCTGGGATCCACATTCACTAAAGTTCAGGATGGCCGAGCTAGCCATTGACAATGGAGATCCAATTTCAGGGGACCAATTCAGCCTTCAAGCTATGTTGACCGAAGAGGACCAAGCAATGGAGGAAAGTTCTGTTGTAACAGAACCTGCTAGTAATGTTACAAATACACTTCCCAAGACCAGCTTAGGAAAAGAACGGCATCCAAGTGTCATGCAGCAATGCAAACTGATGAGGGTCCATCAAGTGTCCACAAGGAGAATGCTAACTGAATGCCAGATTGCAACAGATGGAAATATTGCTCATCGAATTTCTTCAGTAAGGAATATTTCAAGCGCGCGAAGGGTAGACCAATTTTTGTTTGATGATGCAGAATTTGACTTTATGGAAGCTCCTGAAGCAGAACCAAAACAGGCCCCTAGCTTGCAAGAAATTGACAATACACTAGAAAGGAGGTCTCTTAACAGAAGAAATCAATGGGGGCCATCAGTGATAACGATTGAAGGTCCAAACAAAGTTGACTGTGAACGCCTAGCCAAAACTTGGAACATTAGTTTCAAGAAAGCTGAACAGACGCTGAAAGTCACGACGCAGAAGGCACTCAGGAATTTGCAATCACCATTGATGAAGCGACTTCCTACTCAGCGCTTCAGGAACAAGAGAGTCGCACAAGGAACCTGGTACACTGATACCTGGCATGCAAGAACCACGAGTATTATGAGGCAAGAAAAATGTGCACAGATCTTTACAAATGGAAATGGGTTTGAAGTATTTATACCAATACAGAACAAATCACAAGCCCACCAAGGATTGAAGACATTCATTCATGAAATTGGAATTCCAGAGCATTTGATTTCTGATGGTGCGCCAGAACAAGGATCCCCAAGAACCTACAAAACACACTGGAATTCAATTGTAAAGCGCAACCATATCCATCAGACATTCATCCAGCCACATTGCCCATTCCAAAATCGAGCAGAACAAGCAATTGGTCATCTTGGTAGCGCAATCACAACCAAGTCTGCAAAGAAGAAGTCACCAAGAAGATTATGGTCATTTTGTGGTGAACTATGTGCTAATATCAGGCAGCGAACGGCCTCCAACAACCCTTCTTCAATGGGGAGAACCCCATTTGAATTGGTCCATGGCTATAGACCCGATATTACATTATATACTTCATCAGAATGGTATGATTTTGTGTTTTATTATGAAAAAGGTGATTCTTCCACCCGAGGTGTTGAAAGGCTGGCGCGATGGTTGGGTCCCTGTGGGAATAGGGTAGGTGGGGGAGATTGTTTTTGGCTACTGCCCGAGTCGGCAATACCAATATCTACAAATTCAATAAGGCCTGTCAAGGAATATGAATGGAGGGATAGAGATGTCCTAAGAAGAATGGAAGCGATCGACAAATCAATTGAATCCAAGATTGGAGATGAAGTCAAGGACAGCGCATCATTCTTCCAGGAAAACTACCCAGAGCCCCAAATAGAGCTATTTGAGAATCAACCAGTAAAAACACCGGATATGAAACTCGAAATGGCTGAGCCAAAAGCATCGGTAGAAGATGTTGATGAACCAGATGAATATCTGGGAAATGAAGTGATCATTGAAAGAGGTGATGAAAGACTCAGGTGCGTTGTCAAGGACAGGGTTCGCGACTTGCAAAATAGACCAATAGGAATCAGAAACGAGAATCCTATACTAGACACGAGGCTGTATAAATTGCAACTACCTGATGGCACCATGGAGGAATACACGGCAAATATTGTTGCAGAAAGCCTATACAGCTCTGTTGATGATGACGGGAGGATGTTCACTCTACTAGATGAGCTCATTGACCATGAATGCGACAACACTGCACTAACTGATGATGAAGCCACGACCATAGCAAAAAATGGCAGGAAAACCCATAAACCTACAACTAGAGGTTGGAGAATTTTAGCCAGTTGGAAAGATGGCACTGAATCTTGGTGTAAGTTAAGTGATGTGAAAGAATCATTTCCAGTGCAATTAGCCGAGTATGCAGTTAACAATAACCTTGAAAAATCACCAGCTTTCAGATGGTGGGTGCACAAAATTTTGAGGAGGAAGGACCGAATCCTTAAAGCGGCCAAAACAGCAAAGTATTGGTTGAAGACTCACAAATATGGAGTTGAATTGCCACATTCAATCAAACAAGCGCTGGCTATTGATAAGAAAACAGGGACCGACCACTGGGAAAGAGCAATTCATAAAGAAATGACAAATAATATGGCAGCGTTTGAATTTTCTGATGATGATGTTATTCCAGTTGGTCATAAACAGATAACAACCCACATGATTTTTGACATCAAGCTTGGGTCCCTAACAAGGAAGGCCAGGTTGGTAGGGGACGGCCACAAAGTCCCTGCAGTGGCCAAAGAAAATACTTATTCATCGGTTCCCAGTCGAGACTCAGTAAGAATATTCTTTCTGCTGGCAGCGCTGAATGATTTGAAGGTTCTCTCAGCTGATATTCAAAATGCATATTTGACAGCCCCGATTAAGGAGAAATACTTCCTAAAAGCGAGAGAAGAAGATGGTTTTCCACCTCACCTTGCAGGAAGACCTTGTAAGATTGTCCGCGCATTGTATGGACTGCCGGTTGCTGGTGCATCTTTCAGGTCATACCTCACCCAGCATTTGAGAGATCTTGGATACTCACCGTGCAAGGCAGATCCGGATGTGCACTTAAGAATTGAAACCAGGAAAGATGGATCCAGATACTGGGCAATGCTCATTGCATATGTAGATGATATCCTATGTTCTGGCGAAGATCCAAAGTTCCAGCTTGAAAACATTGAACGAAAGTTCAAATTGAAGGATGATACAATTGAAGAGCCAACTCTATATTTGGGAGCTGATATTGGGAAATTTTACTTTGAAGGTGATTCAAAGCCAAGATGGTCATTATCAAGCACTAAGTACACAGCGAAAGCTGTTGCAGCAGTCGAACAAGAGTTAGGAACTGAAAAATATGGCTACAAGTATCTACCAAAATCAGCATCAAGTCCACTGTCACATGATTATCGACCGGAAATTGATATATCAGAAGAATTGAATCCTGAATTGCAAAATTACTATCAAGGTTTAATTGGAGTTCTCAGGTGGATTTGTGAACTAGGAAGACTTGACATAGTAATGCCAGTATCACTGATGTCAAGGTATTTGGCACAGGCAAGGATCGGGCATTTGAATCAGTTGTTTCATATATTTGCATATTTGAAAAAGTACAACAGGTCAAAACTGGTTTTTGATGACACCGTACCAAGTGTTGATGAAAGTAAATTTCAAAAATGTGACTGGTCTGAATTTTATCCTGGTGCCGCTGAAGTCATACCAACAGATATGCCTGAAGCTTTGGGAAAACATGTGACGATGAGCTGTTTTGTCGATGCTGATCATGCCCGATGCAAGGCAACAAGGAGATCTCATACTGGTGTTATTATCTTCATTAATAATGCACCGATCATTTGGTTTTCCAAAAGACAAACAACAGTTGAGACATCAACTTTTGGATCTGAAATCATTGCTTTGAAAATTGCAATCGAATTGGTTGAAGGTCTAAGGTACAAGTTGAGAATGATGGGTGTTCCAATTGATGGGGGCACAAATGTGTATTGTGATAATGATTCAGTTGTTACAAATGTTACACGACCTGAAAGCCCATGTAAGAAGAAGCACAACAGCATTGCATATCACAAAGCTCGTGAATCTATTGCAGCAGGAATTATCAGAGTTGCAAAGGAACCAGGTTCAACAAATATTGCTGATTTGTTTACAAAGCTAATGAGTGGCGCTGTTTTCAGAGAACATTGTTCTCGTTGCATGTGGTAAGAGATTTGATAAAAATCAATCATTCGATGGAATGTTCGATCGATCGTTCGATTGAAGTAACAAGTTGATTTTCTAAGTTCAATCACGAAAAATGAACAAATCGTTCTGCAATGAGCATTTCGAAGATGGATAATTTGATCCATGAATACAATATATCAAACTGGCAAGGATCAGGGCAAAATGCCATGATACCAGCCAGAATGAAAGGCAAAACGCCGCCCCATTTCTTTTTGATAGGGCCTCTGATGGTAGACTGGATACAGTTTGGTATTCAACACGACTCACGATGAATAGATTAAGTCAAAAGATCCAAACGCTTAACGATTGGATTTACGACTGAAGGGGACTGAAAAGAATCCACCGTGTAACGCGTATTCGTACGTACTAAGCGGGCGTATAGCACGAAAAGTCATAAGGGCAAATAACCTTATTCGTAAGGTTATTTATCAAGAATAATCGTCGGCGCTTTTATGTGGATTGCCTCTTAGCGGGATTTTTCCTCTCAGCTCACTCTTCGAAGAAATAACAACTCTAAAACACCATCATGCCCTAAAATCTACGTACAACCTAGTACTAATTCTACATAATAAGGTACAATCACATGTGATATTCAATGAGAATATCACGGTGAATTATACGGTAACAAAAGACCGATCGAAGATGGTTTTGCGTGTGTTTTGTGTCTTAAGTTTACATGTGTTTTGTATGGTAAAATTACACGAATAACGACGAGTAATTTGACGACGATTAATTAACCTGTCGATCGGCATCGACAAGATTGACAACGACAAGGCCGAATGAACTGTAACAGCAATATTCTACTCACTAAATCGATCGACCGTAAGGAAGATCGCGTTTGTTTTATTACTGTTACGACACACTTTTTCTAATAATGTACCGTGAGATCTTGGTTTGGTACATGAAGAATGTAAAGTATCCACCCGGGTCGGATACTTTGTCTGAGGCTTTGTGTTTCCATACCAAAGGCGACAATTGTTCTCCCAGTAAGTTGAAAACATACGTCAGAGCAATGAAGAACTTCTTGGACTGCCTTATGGCACAGACCTCTCTACGTGTTTCAATGACTCATAGCTGCAATCAGGTGGACTTAGACAAAAATTTCAAGAAGCAGCGTATTGAATGCTTAAAATCCTTACCAACAGAACGGATCAAGTTTTTACCTCCAGAAGGTACGGATCGTATTGTGTCCAACAAAAAGATGATGAATATAACGGAACGAAGAACAGCTTTTCATGAGGTCATTCGTGAATTTTGGTTACGTTTTCAAGGGAAGGCAAAACGCATTTTTACCACCATCAACCTGGGTAACCTTGACATCAAAGTTTTGACACACAAAGATTTTTATCATTATTTCTTACCCAAATTAATTGAGAATTCCTTCGTCTTGGCCACCACGGTACTTTCGGGGGAGAAGTTGGTTCCAGTAGGATTTCATCGACAAGGGGACACGAACATTCCGGAAACGGGTAAAGTGTTATTACCACTCCATTCTCAATTGGTTTTCCACTACGTCATCCACTACAAGCACACGGTTTCCAACTATTACAACATACATTTTGATATTGATGACGACAGTGTCACCCTGTCACCATGCAAACATGGCACCGGAAAAATAGATCTGGCACATTTCAAGGTGACGAAAGGAATCCTATATTTGGTGCATCAATGGTTGATAACAAAATGTGTCGACCACGGGACCAAGCTGGGGGTGAACGTGGTCGTTTCTTTGGAAACAGCATGTAATTTGTTCATTTCTCAAGTACTATGTGCATCAATGATTCGAGTCGACGGCGTTGACTCGTCCTTTGATTGTTCGATTGACAATGTTTGTAAGAGAATTATACCAAAAGTCTTCAAAACCCATAACAAAGGATTTGTCAGTTACAATCATGTGATGGAAACCATTGAAGATTTGGTATTGACCGAGAGGAATTTTCTAAAAGGAGCTATGGTCCCCGAATCGATGGAGGGAAGTGTTCCATATTTTCGAAGGAATGATCGATTGTACATTTTCCTGACGGCATGTGTTCTGAGTAAGACCAAATTTGCCCATGTCAATTTTGACAATAGACCAGAAGAACTTGTAACTGGTATTTTGGAAATGTCCGGATTGGAAGACCAACATAAGAATCAAACTTGTGTTACAAGATTCCTTCAATACGATGTTGACTCACAACAAGAGGTGCACCAACGAGTTTTTATGGAACACATTCCATACGTGTTCCGTGAGATATTCGTAATTGATCCGGAAGTTCTCCAACGTCATACTTGGGTGGAACAATTCATTCAGTATAGCTACCTTCCAGAAATGGGTACCATATTTACCCCATTGACAGAAAAACTAGCAATATATTTGTGGGAAAAGTCGGATGATCTATCCTCGGCAAACCTTGTAGTTCAATTTTTGGACGATAACGTTGTCAACAATTATGGAAAGGGAAACGGAGAATTGAATCAGGCGTTCAAACACCTCCAGGGTCGTGACTTTGTTTTTTACAAACCATCGGACTTTCTAACTTGGGATTGCTTCAAAACATCAAAGGTTCAAATAAATGAGTTCAACAAATCAAATAACACCTACCAGGTAGGATGGGTTACATTAACTTTCAATACGACAAATGATTCCAAGCGTGGATTCATCCCACCCTGGGATGATGATGTTGACGGTGGCAATGTTGGCAAGACAAACAATCTCAACGAGGGGAGAAATAACATTAGTGGATCAACAGTTACCGGTAAGGGTTCGAAAAATAAGCCCAACCAATCTAAAGAATCAGGAATTGACACAAGTAAGGGTAATTCCAAGGATACTGGTTTGACCGACAAAATGACTAAAACATGTGAAAAAGAGGGTTCAAATGTAAGCGAAGAAATGATTATAGATGTTGCGAAAAGTCCTCTTAACGCCGTTGTAACCCTGCCAAATTTTCCTATCAATATCAATGGAGATGAAACCACACAAGGTTTCGAGTTATGTGTGCTGTTGAAAGATCAGGATCCAGAGATAATGTATCCTCTTTACGAAGTACACGAACAAGTTCGTTACACTGAAAGAAGAAACGGCCCAGTTCTAATTGGAGAAGTTTTTAGGTACTGTTTCGGCCCCTACAAGCAATATGAAAGTGTTCCGGGTTATTATCTTATTTTCAAAAAAGGTAAGGTGGGGGAGCAGCAAAAATGGTGCCCATACTTTAAGGTTTCCGGTCTGAAAGAAACTAATCCTCGACGCATTAAAAAAGTATCGGATTTAGTAAAATGCTACAGCAAGGATGTTGGGATTTGTGACCCGACGGATGGAAATGTGGAGGTATCCGAGTCATCTTCTGACACAACCAAAACAGGGTCAGAGTACACCAGTTCCACCAAATTGTCAAAGATTGGATGAGTGAGGCATACTATGCTCCACCCAATGCAAGCATCCGCTTGTAACTTATCCAGTATCATTCATAGTGTATTCAATCAATAGTATGAGAAATATTGATCCTGAAAGTGCAGCCTACTATGACACCCATTCGCACTATAAACATAACTAATATTACTAGGACTACTAAATTTTACAAACTGACTCAAGTATAACTCATAGATTTCTGGTCCATTCTGTTTCATAATTAGGAACAAAACCATGGCATGCGTCTTGATGACCAATATTCATCCTGTAATTGTCTCTAATGACACACTTTTGCACAAACAAAATGACTAGCAGTCACTATTTTGGTACATGATGGATGGCCAGTAACATACATTCTTATTATAGAATACATACTGACTAGTAAACTATCAACCTGAGATAATATGTCTATACTATTGTTTCATAGTACTATATCCACCAATCCAAAGTAGTAGCAATACTCATTCTTCAATTCTTGCATGAAATGACACACTTTACCAATAAAAAATGACTAGCAATCAATATTTTGGTACATGCATGACAAGGGACAAACATTATTATTAAATTCATAATTACTAAAGTATCAACCTGACAAATGTCAGCATTGTTGAACAGTCTACCCAAGACATATTATGAGCAAAATTAATCCTTCAATTGCCTCGAATGACACATTTCACCAATACAAAAGTGACTACCAATCACTATTCGGGTACATACATGCCAAGGGACAAACATTATTAATGACAAGGGACAACAAACATTATAAATTCATAATTACTAAAGTATCAACCTGAGAAATGTTAGCATTGTTTCATAGTCTACCCAATACATAGTAGGAGCAATATTTATCCTTAAATTCCCTTGAATGACCACACACTTGACCAATACAAAAGTGACTTGCAATCACTACTATTTGTGTACATGATGGATTTCCAGTGAGAAACATTATTATACAATACATACTAACAAATAAACTATCAACCTGAGATATATCTATACCATTGTTGAATAGTATAACCACAGATCCAAAGTAGTATCAATACTCATCAATCAATTGCCTGTAATGACACAATTTTCCACTAAAAAATTACTAGCAATCAATAATTTTGTACATACTACATGACAAGGGACAAACATTATAAATTCAAAATTACTAAAGTATCAACCTGAGAAATGTAAGCATTGTTGCATACTAGTAGTCTACCCAATAAATAGTATGAGCAATACTCATCCTTCAATTCCCTTGAATGACACACTTTACCAATCATACAAAAGTGAGTACCAATCACTATTTGGGTACATGATGGATGGCCAGTGAGAAACATTATTATACAATACATACTAACAAGTAAACTATCAACCTGAGATATATCTATACTATTGTTTCATAGTATACCCACCGATCCAAAGTAGTAGCAATACTCATCAATCAATTGCCTGTAATGACAGAATTTTCCACTAGAAAATTACTAGCAATCAATAATTTGGTACATGCATGGCAAGGGAAAAACATTAATATAAAGTTCATACTAATTACTCAAGTATCAGCAGCCTGAGAAAGGTTAGCATTGTTGCATAGTCTACCCAACAATACATAGTATGAGCAATATTCATCCTTCAATTGCCTACAATGACACACTTCACCAATACAAAAGTGACTAGCAATCACTATTTTGGTACATCCAAGGCAAGGGAATAACATTATTATAAAATTCATAATTACTAAAGTATAAGCATGAGAAATGTCAGCATTGTTCCATAGTCGACCAAATACATAGTATGAGCAATATTTATCCTTCAATTGAATCGAATGACACACTCTTGGACTCAAAAAGTGACTAGGAATCACAATTTTGGGGCATGCATGACGAGGGACAACCATTATTATACAATTCATACTGACTAAAGTAATAGCCGGAGAATTGGCATCAATATTGTTTCATTGTCTCCCCAATCATTAGTATGAGCAATATTCATCCAAAAATTGCAGAAAAGAAAACACTTTTGCACTCAAAAAAGAACTGAGAAACTCTATTTTGGTTACTTCTTCATAAGAAAATCAACAAAAAATTACAAAAAGTTGCTGAAACTACTACCCTTGGTACAGGTCTCTACGGGGGAATCGAACCACTGGCCACGTTCACCTCTATATCAATAACCAATCATACATGATCAGGGAAAGTTACACTACATAAAGCTAGTCAGTTTTTGAATCATATAATTGGTGTGCACCATCCCAATACAATAATAAAAAATTTATACAAAAATAATACATAGAACACACCTTGGACACATATCTACGGGGGAATCAATGGACACGTTCACCTCTACCCGTATATCAAGAACCAATCATATCCAAACGGGGAAAGTTACACTACTTAAAGCTAGTCTGTTTATGAATCAGACAATTTATGTGCAGCGTACCAATACAATATTAAAAAAATTAGTACCAAGGAAGTACGAAGAATACATCTTGTACACATCTCTATGGAGGTATCGATCCACCGGACACGTTCATCTCTACGGTATATCAAGAACCAATCGCATGCAGACGAGGAAAGTTACACTACTTAAAGCTTGTCTGTTTTTGAATCAGACTATTTCCGTGCACCGTCGTAGCGTTGGTGCCGGTACGTAACAATAGTAAGAATTATGCGTGTTCGGGAAAAAGCAGCCACAACCAAAAACTGAAGTTACTACGCCTGGAGAAAACAACAAATACCAACTTTATGATTCGGCGTTGGAGTATGAACGTTAGGTGTACTGTGGTACAACTAGGTGCATGACTGCGTTACAAATGGGAAATAACAGGAAAATGAAAAACAAAACACCTAAACCGACACACAAAACAACAGTTGTGCCAACCCGGGGTACTGTCTTGTCCAAGGATTACAACAAACAGATGCATGAGCTAAACCACGATGACGTAAACAACAACGGAAACTCGTTTCTATATCATTTCGAAACAGGATTTGATGCGTTGTGTGCCAAAAACGGAAACTTGGTTAACACAATCCTTAGTGGATGCCAGAAGATAGAAGAAGTGCGACAAAGACTCAACAGCAAAAAAGGACATTTCGAGGAGGACGAAGCTTTGAACATTTGGGAACAATGCTTCAAGTACATAACCGAGGAAGTATTTCCTGACTACAAAGAAGGGAACACTGACGAGATGGACCATGTATGGGCAATGGGAGTCATTCTTGCATACATTACATCTGGCTATCCCGCATTGAAAACATCGGAAGACATTAAGTGCTACGACAACGTGGGTATTGGACCGGAAGTAAAATCAATAGAACGAGAGAGAATGATACAAGACGGCTGTACTTTCCTGGCAAAAAAATGAAGTAATCTGACGCCGGAGGCAAGAGAACACATAAAAGAATGTATACATTACCACCCTGGGAACCGTCCTTGTATGACGTACATTTGGTTCAACAACTGGCGCAAAAAGACGAATGAGGCAATCATCAAAAATGACAGATTGGAATGGTATTGCAGATCAACAGACGATAACGAGTGGTACTCAACACAAGAAATATTTCCGACAATTAAGGAAGAGAAGATAAATAACAAAAACACGAAAAAAAAATGTACCAAACATAAGTGGGATTCGTTCATGAACAAAGCAAGAAAACAGTCAAAAAAGAAAAAACGGAAAGTAAAAGAAGTGACAAACAGGGGGGAAAAGAGCGAACAAGACGAAAACGAGTGGAAAATTAAGAAATGGCTAAGTCTTTACGAAAAACGTTGGAATTCACCGGAAGATTTAGAGGAATATAACAACTATCCCGTTCCTTGTGGAGCATGGGGACGCGTGAAACACTAACTCTGCAACTCTGTAAGGATTCCATTACAAAAAAAAACCATGACAATATCGACGGTATCACTGGTACAAATTAAGTGCAAAAAATAGAACGGAAATGATGTAAAATATCACCTTAAAAAGTCGATACATTCAAAAAATGTACTCCTCAGAAAGCAACAAAACAACAACAACAAAATTCCTCCGTTGAACTTACAAATTGTGATCCAATCCATAATTAATTAAGGGGTGAGTGTCAACCACCCAAAAAATAGAATTTACTGCAACGCCGTTGCAGAAAATTGAAAAACAATAAGTAAATAAATAAATACGGAATGATATGGTACCGTACGGTAAGTACGGTAGGGTGGGGAACATCAAAATGTTCGGATCCGCGCCAAAATTTTGAGGACTCCACATTCCAGAATATCACGGCACGCTCAAAAATAAGATAGGCAGGCGACAGTACAACAACACTCACAGATAGTACAATTAGTTGAAATACAGCTATTCCTTGGAGACAGTAAATAAAGAGATTACAGTGTGTACTACAGTATGAATGAAAAAAAAATAACAGACGATTCCTACAAACAACATTATTATCATAAAAATAGCGCGCCAAATCAATCAAAGGAAAAAACGGTACGTTGAGGTGCACGATTTTATTAGTGCTTTGCAGGGGCCCTGTGGAGTTGTTGAGTACGTAGTTATTGTATGTATTGTAAGTATGTGTCAGTAAAGTTATGGTAAGAAGTACTCATACAATAACGCGTACAATTTCTACTAGTACTAGTGTGCATCAAGTCAGATCAGAATTACCAAAGGTATTCTGATCTGTACCAATTCTTACCAGTACCAATTCTACCATTAGCCAACCAACCAAATTTATGTGTAAGCTATCAGCAAGGTATCTACGTTCATAGGGTTGGGGTTAGATTTGAACAAGCAAGCTGTAGGAGCTAGTGGTAATTACGAGCTACCAGATCTACAAGCAAGCTGTCTATGTTCTTACCAATCATACCAATTGATATATTACTATTCAAGTGATGTCATTCGCGCGAGCTCTTTTTTAAATTGGAGCAAGCAAGCTGTACGAGCTACAGGTAATTACGAGCTACCAGATCTACAAGCAAGCTACCTACCTTCATATTGATCATACCAATTGATCTATACTACCAATCAAGTGAGTGATTCGCGCGAGTTCTATTTTAAATTGGAGCAAGCAAACTGTACGAGCTACAGGTAATTACGAGCTACCAGATCTACAAGCAAGCTACCTACCTTCATATTGATCATACCGATTGATCTTTACTACCAATCAAGTGAGTGATTCGCGCGAGTTCTATTTTAAATTGGAGCAAGCAAGCTGTACGAGCTAACGGTAATTACGAGCTACCAGATCTACAAGCAAGCTATCTACGTTCATACCGATCATACCAATCGATTCCATCATCCAATTCTATGATTCAATTGTATGATTCAATTCTATTATTCAATTTTCAATCAAGTCTATGAGTCAGGTCTATGAGTCAAATATATGATTCATTTTCATGACTCAAGTAAATGATTCCATTCCATGCCTCAAATCTATGAATCAATTCATCAATCCAAGTCTATGATTCTAATCCATAATTCAGATCCATAATTCAAATCCATGCTTCCAATCCATGATTCCAATCCATGATTCAATTCCATGATACAAGTCTATGGTTCAATTCTGTGATTCAATTTTGATTCAATTATATGATTCATTTTCATGACTCAAGTCAATGATTCCATACCAAGACTCAAATCTATAATTCAATTCATCAATCCAAGTCTATGATTCCAATCCATGGTTGAAATCCATGGTTGAAATCCATGGTTGAAATCCATGGTTGAAATCCATGATTGAAATCCATGATTGAAATCCATGATTGAAATCCATGATTCAGTTCCATGATTCAATTCCATGACACAATTCCATGACACAAAACTATGGTTCAATTCTATGATTCAATTTTCAATCAAGTCTATGAGTCAGTTCTATGAGTCAATTGTATGGTTCGTTTTCATAACTCAAGTCAATGATTCCATTCCATGACTCAAATCTATCATTCAGTTCTTCAATTCAAGTCTATGATTCAATTCCATGAGTGAATTTCATGAGTGAATTATATCATTAAAGTCTATGATTCAAATCTATGATTCAATTCTATGATTCAAATCTATGATTCAATTCCATGATTCAAATCCATGATTCATGATTTAAAATCATGATTCAAATGCATGATTCAAACGCATGATTCAAACGCATGATTCTATTATATACTGGGTTCACCATAAAGGATGGGGGCCGAAGTGGTGGGTGGGTTAGTGGCTGAGCAAATGAGGTCACAGGATCGAATTGTACATATGATCCTACCTTTCGTTGGTATTGTTGTAGTTGAAAAGTGTATGGCAAAAGTGTACATTTGTAGCATGGAACTAGTAGTGTTCTTGGAGTATGCAAATTTGCAGACAAATCAACAGCCATAGTATGATATCATTTCCATCCTTCGCCTTCAAGGGGGGGATAGAATTGTTGCTTTACAGAGACAAAGCCCACTTGTACATTGTGCGTGCGAAAATCTGCTTTGCAGATCGTTTCACAGTGGTGTACTTTAAGGTGCTGAGGCTTTCTCCATAAGTATAATCTGAAATGGTACTGTTGTCTTACAATGATGAATTCAATCTTGAACTTGAAGCTTGTTGCATTACAAGTGGCATTAATTACAATTTGCTGAAAAATACATGGTGTGCACACTCGACTATAGTCTTGTGGGTAAGACACATCCTCTGTCAGCAATTATGTATTCTTGATGTCATTGCAATAATATGAGCTACACTCAAGCATTGTTTTCTTCAAGCCGACTCTTTGGAATCTGAATGGTGAAAAACAATGATGAAGTGTTTTCAGTGTCTCTAATTTTTGTTTGTCTGTTTAAATCCAACCCATCAGATTTAAACACAGTGCAAATCCTGCCAATCCCCGACCAAAATATAACTCAGTCATCAACCCAAAAACCCACCAGATTTGAACACAGTGCAAATCCTGCCAGTCCCTGACCAAAATATAACTCAATCTTCAACCCCAAAACCCACCAGATTCGAACACAGTGCAAATCCTGCAAGTCCCCGACCAAAATATAACTCAGTCATCAACCCAAAAACCCACCAGATTTGAACAAAGTGCAAATCCTGCCAGTCCCTGACCAAAATATAACTCAATCTTCAACCCCAAAACCCACCAGATTTGAACACAGTGCAAATCATGCAAGTCCCCAACCAAAATATAACTCAATCTTCAACCCATAAACCCACCAGATTTGAAAATAGTGCAAATCCTGCCAGTCCCCGACCAAAAAACAACTCAGTCATCAAACAAAAAACCCACCAGATTTGAACACAGTGCAAATCTTTCCAGTCCCTAACCAAAATATAATTCAATCGTCAACCCAAAAACCAACCATATTTGAAGACAGTGCAAATCTTTCCCGTCCCTAACAAAAATATAATTCAATCGTCAACCCAAAAACCAACCAGATTTGAACACAGTGCAAATCCTGCCGATCCCCCACCAAAATATAACTCAGTCATCAATCAAAAACCCACCAGATTTGAACATTGTGCAAGTCCTGCCAGTCCCCTACCACAATATAACTCAATCTTCAACCCCAAAACCCACCAGATTTGAACGCAGTGCAAATCTTGCCAGTCGCCGACCAAAATATAACTCAGTCATCAACCCAAAAACCCACCAAATTTGAGCACAGTGCAAATCTTTCCAGTCCCTAACCAAAATATAATTCAATCGTCAACCCAAAAACCCACCCAATTTGAAAACAGTGCAAATCCTGCCAGTCCCCGACCAAAATATAACTCAGTCATCAAACAAAAAACCCACCAGATTTGAACACAGTGCAAATCTTTCCCGTCCGTAACCAAAATATAATTCAGTCATGAACCCAAAAACCCATCAGATTTGAACACTGTGCAAATCTTGCCAATCCCTGACCAAAAAATAACTCAGTCATCAACACAATAACCCTCCAGTTTTGAAAACAGTGCAAATCCTGCCAGTCCCGGACCAAAATATAACTCAGTCATCAAACAAAAAACCAACCAGATTTGAACACAGTGCAAATATTTCCAGTCCCTAACCAAAATATAATTCAATCATCAACCCAAAAATCCATCAGATTTGAACACTGTGCAAATCTTGCAAATCCCTGACCAAAAAATAACTCAGTCATCAACACAATAACCCTCCAGTTTTGAAAACAGTGCAAATCCTGCCAGTCCCGGACCAAAATATAACTCAGTCATCAAACAAAAAACCAACCAGATTTGAACACAGTGCAAATATTTCCAGTCCCTAACCAAAATATAATTCAATCATCAACCCAAAAATCCATCAGATTTGAACACTGTGCAAATCTTGCAAATCCCTGACCAAAAAAATAACTCAATCATCAACCCCAAAACCCTCCAGATTTGAATACTGTGCGAATCCTGCCAGTCCCCGACCACAATATAACTCAATGTTCAACCCAAAAACCAACCAGATTTGAACACAGTGCAAATCCTGCCAGTTCCCGACCAAAATATAACTCAGTCATCAACCCAAAAACCAACCAGATTTGAACACAGTGCAAATCTTTCCAATCCCCAACCAAAATATAACTCAGTCATCAACCCAAAAACCAACCAGATTTGAACACAATGCAAATCCTGCCAGTCTCCAACCACAATATAACTCAGACATCAACCAAAAAACCAACCAGATTTGAACACAGTGCAAATCTTTCCAGTCCCTAACCAAAATATAATTCAATTGTCAACCCAAAAACCAACCAGATTTGAAGACAGTGCAAATCCTGCCGATCCCCCACCAAAATATAACTCAGTCATCAACCCAAAAACCCACCAGATTTGAACACAGTGCAAATCCTGCCGATCCCCAAACAAAATATAACGCAGTCATCAACCCAAAAACCCACCAGATTTGAACACAGTGCAAATCCTGCCAGTCCCTGACCAAAATATAAAACAGTCATCAATCAAAAACCAACCAGATTTGAACACAGTGCAAATCACGCCAGTCCCTGACCAAAATATAATTCAATAGTCAACCCAAAAACCATCCAAATTTGAACACAGTGCAAATCCTGCCAGTCTCCGACCAAAATATAACTGAATGTTCAGCCCAAAAACCAACCAGATTTGAACACTGTGCAAATCCTGCCAGTCCCCGACCAGAATATAACTCAGTCATCAACCCAAAAACCCACCAGATTTGAACACAGTGCAAATCTTTCCAGTCCCCAACCAAAATATAACTCAGTCATTAACCCAAACACCCACCAGATTTGAACATTGTGCAAATCTTGCCAGTCGCCGACCAGAATATAACTCAGTCATCAACCCATAAACCCACCAGATTTGAACACAGTGCAAATCTTTCCAATCCCCAACCAAAATATAACTCAGTCATCAACCCAAAAACCAACCAGATTTGAACACAATGCAAATCCTGCCAGTCTCCAACCACAATATAACTCAGACATCAACCAAAAAACCAACCAGATTTGAACACAGTGCAAATCTTTCCAGTCCCTAACCAAAATATAATTCAATTGTCAACCCAAAAACCAACCAGATTTGAAGACAGTGCAAATCCTGCCGATCCCCCACCAAAATATAACTCAGTCATCAACCCAAAAACCAACCAGATTTGAACACAGTGCAAATCCTGCCGATACCCCACCAAAATATAACTCAGTCATCAACCCAAAAACCCACCCAATTTGAAAACAGTGCAAATCCTGCCAGTCCCCGACCAAAATATAACTCAGTCATCAAACAAAAAACCCACCAGATTTGAACACAGTGCAAATCTTTCCCGTCCGTAACCAAAATATAATTCAGTCATGAACCCAAAAACCCATCAGATTTGAACACTGTGCAAATCTTGCCAATCCCTGACCAAAAAATAACTCAGTCATCAACCCAAAAACCCTCCAGTTTTGAAAACAGTGCAAATCCTGCCAGTCCCGGACCAAAATATAACTCAGTCATCAAACAAAAAACCAACCAGATTTGAACACAGTGCAAATATTTCCAGTCCCTAACCAAAATATAATTCAATCATCAACCCAAAAATCCATCAGATTTGAACACTGTGCAAATCTTGCAAATCCCTGACCAAAAAAATAACTCAATCATCAACCCCAAAACCCTCCAGATTTGAATACTGTGCAAATCCTGCCAGTCCCCGACCACAATATAACTCAATGTTCAACCCAAAAACCAACCAGATTTGAACACAGTGCAAATCCTGCCAGTTCCCGACCAAAATATAACTCAGTCATCAACCCAAAAACCCACCAGATTTGAACACAGTGCAAATCTTTCCAATCCCCAACCAAAATATAACTCAGTCATCAACCCAAAAACCAACCAGATTTGAACACAATGCAAATCCTGCCAGTCTCCAACCAAAATATAACTCAGACATCAACCAAAAAACCAACCAGATTTGAACACAGTGCAAATCTTTCCAGTCCCTAACCAAAATATAATTCAATTGTCAACCCAAAAACCAACCAGATTTGAAGACAGTGCAAATACTGCCGATCCCCCACCAAAATATAACTCAGTCATCAACCCAAAAACCAACCAGATTTGAACACAGTGCAAATCCTGCCGATCCCCAAACAAAATATAACGCAGTCATCAACCCAAAAACCCACCAGATTTGAACACAGTGCAAATCCTGCCAGTCCCTGACCAAAATATAACACAGTCATCAATCAAAAACCAACCAGATTTGAACACAGTGCAAATCACGCCAGTCCCTGACCAAAATATAATTCAATAGTCAACCCAAAAACCATCCAAATTTGAACACAGTGCAAATCCTGCCAGTCTCCGACCAAAATATAACTGAATGTTCAGCCCAAAAACCAACCAGATTTGAACACTGTGCAAATCCTGCCAGTCCCCGACCAAAATATAACTCAGTCATCAACCCAAACACCCGCCAGATTTGAACACAGTGCAAATCTTTCCAGTCCCCAACCAAAATATAACTCAGTCATTAACCCAAACACCCACCAGATTTGAACATTGTGCAAATCTTGCCAGTCGCCGACCAGAATATAACTCAGTCATCAACCCATAAACCCACCAGATTTGAACACAGTGCAAATCTTTCCAATCCCCAACCAAAATATAACTCAGTCATCAACCCAAAAACCAACCAGATTTGAACACAATGCAAATCCTGCCAGTCTCCAACCACAATATAACTCAGACATCAACCAAAAAACCAACCAGATTTGAACACAGTGCAAATCTTTCCAGTCCCTAACCAAAATATAATTCAATTGTCAACCCAAAAACCAACCAGATTTGAAGACAGTGCAAATCCTGCCGATCCCCCACCAAAATATAACTCAGTCATCAACCCAAAAACCAACCAGATTTGAACACAGTGCAAATCCTGCCGATACCCCACCAAAATATAACTCAGTCATCAACCCAAAAACCCACCCAATTTGAAAACAGTGCAAATCCTGCCAGTCCCCGACCAAAATATAACTCAGTCATCAAACAAAAAACCCACCAGATTTGAACACAGTGCAAATCTTTCCCGTCCGTAACCAAAATATAATTCAGTCATGAACCCAAAAACCCATCAGATTTGAACACTGTGCAAATCTTGCCAATCCCTGACCAAAAAATAACTCAGTCATCAACCCAAAAACCCTCCAGTTTTGAAAACAGTGCAAATCCTGCCAGTCCCGGACCAAAATATAACTCAGTCATCAAACAAAAAACCAACCAGATTTGAACACAGTGCAAATATTTCCAGTCCCTAACCAAAATATAATTCAATCATCAACCCAAAAATCCATCAGATTTGAACACTGTGCAAATCTTGCAAATCCCTGACCAAAAAAATAACTCAATCATCAACCCCAAAACCCTCCAGATTTGAATACTGTGCAAATCCTGCCAGTCCCCGACCACAATATAACTCAATGTTCAACCCAAAAACCAACCAGATTTGAACACAGTGCAAATCCTGCCAGTTCCCGACCAAAATATAACTCAGTCATCAACCCAAAAACCCACCAGATTTGAACACAGTGCAAATCTTTCCAATCCCCAACCAAAATATAACTCAGTCATCAACCCAAAAACCAACCAGATTTGAACACAATGCAAATCCTGCCAGTCTCCAACCAAAATATAACTCAGACATCAACCAAAAAACCAACCAGATTTGAACACAGTGCAAATCTTTCCAGTCCCTAACCAAAATATAATTCAATTGTCAACCCAAAAACCAACCAGATTTGAAGACAGTGCAAATACTGCCGATCCCCCACCAAAATATAACTCAGTCATCAACCCAAAAACCAACCAGATTTGAACACAGTGCAAATCCTGCCGATCCCCAAACAAAATATAACGCAGTCATCAACCCAAAAACCCACCAGATTTGAACACAGTGCAAATCCTGCCAGTCCCTGACCAAAATATAACACAGTCATCAATCAAAAACCAACCAGATTTGAACACAGTGCAAATCACGCCAGTCCCTGACCAAAATATAATTCAATAGTCAACCCAAAAACCATCCAAATTTGAACACAGTGCAAATCCTGCCAGTCTCCGACCAAAATATAACTGAATGTTCAGCCCAAAAACCAACCAGATTTGAACACTGTGCAAATCCTGCCAGTCCCCGACCAAAATATAACTCAGTCATCAACCCAAACACCCGCCAGATTTGAACACAGTGCAAATCTTTCCAGTCCCCAACCAAAATATAACTCAGTCATTAACCCAAACACCCACCAGATTTGAACATTGTGCAAATCTTGCCAGTCGCCGACCAGAATATAACTCAGTCATCAACCCATAAACCCACCAGATTTGAACACAGTGCAAATCTTTCCAGTCCCTAACCAAAATATAATTCAATTGTCAACCCAAAAACCCACCAGATTTGAAGCCAGTGCAAATCCTGCCAATCCCCCACCAAAATATAACTCAGTCATCAACCCAAAAACCCACCAGATTTGAACACAGTGCAAATCCTGCCAATCCCCAACCAAAATATAACTCAGTCATTAACCCAAAAACCCACCAGATTTGAACACAGTGCAAATCCTGCCAGTCGCCGACCAAAATATAACTCAGTAATCAACCCAAAAACCAACCAGATTTGAACACAGTGCAAATCTTTCCAGTCCCTAACCAAAATATAATTCAATTGTCAACCCAAAAACCCACCAGATTTGAACACAGTGCAAATCCTGCCGATCCCCCACCAAAATATAACTCAGTCATTAACCCAAACACCCACCAGATTTGAACATTGTGCAAATCTTGCCAGTCGCCGACCAGAATATAACTCAGTCATCAACCCATAAACCCACCAGATTTGAACACAGTGCAAATCTTTCCAGTCCCTAACCAAAATATAATTCAATTGTCAACCCAAAAACCCACCAGATTTGAAGCCAGTGCAAATCCTGCCAATCCCCCACCAAAATATAACTCAGTCATCAACCCAAAAACCCACCAGATTTGAACACAGTGCAAATCCTGCCAATCCCCAACCAAAATATAACTCAGTCATTAACCCAAAAACCCACCAGATTTGAACACAGTGCAAATCCTGCCAGTCGCCGACCAAAATATAACTCAGTAATCAACCCAAAAACCAACCAGATTTGAACACAGTGCAAATCTTTCCAGTCCCTAACCAAAATATAATTCAATTGTCAACCCAAAAACCCACCAGATTTGAACACAGTGCAAATCCTGCCGATCCCCCACCAAAATATAACTCAGTCATCAACCCAAAAACCCACCAGATTTGAACACAGTGCAAATCCTGCCAATCCCCAACCAAAATATAACTCAGTCATTAACCCAAAAACCCACCAGATTTGAACACAGTGCAAATCCTGCCAATCCCCAACCAAAATATAACTCAGTCATCAACCCAAAAACCCTCCAGATTTGAAAACAGTGCAAATCCTGTCAGTCCCAGACCAAAATATAACTCAGTCATCAACCCAAAAACCCACTAGATTTGAACACATTGCAAATCTTTCCAGTCCCTAACAAAAATATAATTCAATTGTCAACCCAAAAACCAACCAGATTTGAAGACAGTGCAAATCTTTCCAGTCCCCAACCAAAATATAACTCAGTCATCAACCCAAACACCCACCAGATTTTTGAACATTGTGCAAATCTTGCCAGTCGCCGACCAGAATATAACTCAGTCATCAACCCAAAAACCCACCAGATTTGAACACAGTGCAAATCTTTCCAGTCCCTAACAAAAATATAATTCAATTGTCAACCCAAAAACCAACCAGATTTGAAGACAGTGCAAATCCTGCCGATCCCCCACCAAAATATAACTCAGTCATCAACCCAAAAACCCACCAGATTTGAACACAGTGCAAATCCTGCCAATCCCCAACCAAAATATAACTCAGTCATTAACCCAAAAACCCACCAGATTTGAACACAGTGCAAATCCTGCCAGTCGCCGACCACAATATAACTCAATGTTCAACCCAAAAACCAACCAGATTTGAACACAGTGCAAATCTTTCCAGTCCCTAACCAAAATATTATTCAATTGTCAACCCAAAAACCCACCAGATTTGAACACAGTGCAAATCCTGCCGATCCCCCACCAAAATATAACTCAGTCATCAACCCAAAAACCCACCAGATTTGAACACAGTGCAAATCCTGCCAGTCGCTGACCAAAATATAACTCAATGTTCAACCCAAAAACCAACCAGATTTGAACACAGTGCAAATCCTGCCAGTTCCTGACCAAAATATAACTCAGTCATCAACCCAAAAACCCACCAGATTTGAAAACAGTGCAAATCTTTCCAGTCCCTAACCGAAATATAATTCAATTGTCAACCCAAAAACCCACCTGATTTGAAGACAGTGCAAATCCTGCCGATCCCCAACCTAAAATTAACTCAATCATCAATCAAAAAACCCACCAGATTTGAAGACAGTGCAAGTCTTGCCAATCCCCGTCCAAACTATAACTCAGTCAGATTTTTTTAATATTTCTACGTATTCCCCCCCCCCCCCCCCAACCCCCCATAAACTCCGTCTAGAAGGTTACGTTGTCAACTCTTAGGGTTAGTATTTAACGTTCAACTAACAACTCCACCAATTACGAGCGTACCGGTACCGATCTTTTTCTCACCTCGGTTTTACGATTGAATCGTTCGTATCTTTCCTTCGCGTCTTTTTCGATCGAAATTCGATTCATATGAGAGTAGATAGCTGTAAGTACATCAAGTCCGACTCATTCATGTACAAATTGTACCAAATCTAAAAAGTCCGATTGTATTTCTCACCAACTCTCTCATCTGACAACAACGACAATGGGCCGACGATGACGACGACGAGAATCGTATGATTTTTATCTGTATTCAGGTTAAATTTTATGGTTACTTGCAACCATAAAAATGAGAGTTTGCTACCATAAAAATGAATGCGCGCCACTAGATATTACTATTGCTTTTAGATGAAGCATCTCATTTCCGTAAATAATTATTTGGGTCCTGTTTTTAATGATTTTTAGTCGTAGCGTTTGTACCAAGTCTACTTGTTAAAAACAGATTTTTTTATATTTCTACATATTTCCCCCCCCCCCCCCAAACCCCCCCATAAACTCCGTCTACAAGGTTACGTTGTCAACTCTTAGGGATAGGGTTAGTGTTTAACGTTCAACTAACAACTCCACCAACAAAAAATAATGGTAGAACTGACTAGTAGTTGCAGTCCGGTGACAGGTAAAACCATTGTTACCAATAACACAAACAGCCCAAACAGCAGTGTATCGGGAAGTGACCGAACAAACACAAACGATAGCCAAACATATAAAACCACAGACAGTAGCAAAAGAAATATTCTACAGACAACAAAAGACTCCGATAACAATAACTTGGAAAACAGCATTGTCAAACATGTCAAAGAAAAAGCACTCAGGAAATTTAAATTCCCGCCAGAGATTAGATTCGTGAAGGCAACAATATTCAAAATTGTAAAACAAGCGAATAACAATGAAATACCAAATACGATCGATATAAAAGACCAAAAGTGGAGTGGAATTTATTGCCGAGCAGTGACTGCGTGTAGGCACAATGCTCAAACGCTTGCCAGGAAAAACTACAAAGGTACGCAACCAACAAGAAAATGATTGCCGGCATGCAATCTTTCATAAGCCATTCTAACATTTTGGTCGGATTAACACTGACACGTAGACAATAAAAGAAACAACCAGATACCAGATAGTTTCCCAGGAACGGTTCTAATCACGGACACACAAGACGTGAACTCAGAAAATAGGTACCAATTGCACAAAGACTATTGGCGGAAAAATTCACCAGAATTCAAATACTTCATGAAAAGAATTCTTGGAGCGGTGTCACCAAAACAGACAGACTTCAAAAGAAAATCAGTCAGAATGACAGTCAGTAACATTTTCACCCCAAGCGATGAAGCTTTTGCATTGCTTTTCCTTTACAACGACTACGACTCGTGGCTAAACACAACAAAGGGCACAAGGTTGAGAAAAAAATTCACTGATTGTAAGTCTGGAAATAAGGAGGGGTGGAGTAACGAGGGACAAGATCTTTACGAATACCTAGTAAGTGAATTAGAAGAACGAAGGGAGGAACAACAGTCAAAAGAATTAGAGACGGAAATACTTAAAATGTACCAAAAGCAAAATGGCAATCGTAAACAACAAGATAAGGAGGAGAACAAAGAGGGAAAAACATGGAAGCGAAAACGTACCTTGGTTGAGATTCTAGGCGAAGATGATGAGGACTACAAATTTTTCATGGAATACAATAAAAACGAACAAGAGTAATTGATGATATCTATTAACATCAATAGTAGAACGGCTAGTTCATTATTATTTTATGGTTTGCACAATATTGTTCCGGGTCTTCTGTTCGAATATAATACAATAAACAAGGTAATTTCAAAGGCTGATAAAATACTTTCGTATTTGTTACAAAATATGTTTGTTGTATTTCCATATTTGATAAGCGTAGCGTGAATATTGTAAAATGACGGAGAGTATTGCAAATGCGGATAAAATATTTTCTTATTAGTACAAAAATATGGTTGTTGGCTTTTGATATTCGACAAACATAGTGCGAGTAACGTGAAAGTGACGTAACAGAATACATTGCTGGTTATCAAGAAGCTCGTATATTTGTTCAGAAAATGATATCAACGCTACGACAATATCAGTGTACATAGAGGATATTATTACAAAAGATGAGTTTCGTGTGGAAAATAACAAAAATTGAATGGCGAGTAAATATTAACGGGGTAAGCATGAAACAAAATTGTAGAATAGAAAAATTTGAAAGCAACCATGAAACGAGGGATGAAAATATGGATAGGAAAATAGTCCTACTTGAAATTGTTGCGTGCAAAAATAGGTAGAGAATTATTTATTGTGCGCGCAACAAAATGTTTTGGAATATTTTGAAACATCGCACAAATTTTACAAAAGCACGAGCATCGTTTATGTGACGTTGTTTACAGCAAGACGAAGGAAGCATACCGGTGTAGTTGTTTCTCCTGGTCTTCTGGACCATATTTCACGTAATCCGGGTACATGTTATTCTTATTACTACCGGTGTTTGGGGGTAGATGATTTTGCATCTTTGTTATTCATTAGAAATTCGAAGAAGAAGCTCAAGGATGTTACTCAACAATTAGGTCTAACGAACACTCATAATGGTCCACAGAGTAGTGATGTCGCATTACCAGAGGTTCTCAACAATCAAGTTATGTATGACCCTTCTGTCGAACCGATTGGGCGTGCCTTGATTGGTTGGGAATTAACAAACATAGACGATGACAATGATTCTGTTTCCGATGACAGACAATTTGTTCTTTCTTAACGATGACGATGAGGAAGAAGGAAGTGAGAGCATAGAGGCCCCCCACTCTTTGAGTGTCAATGATGAAGAAGGCAACAACATTGATGTTGACGATTCCCATCGTGATTCAAACACGCTAGTAATTATGACACCCAATGTAGGAAGGAACACATCTGACTAACTGAAGGTCAAGATCAAGTTAATGAGAATCATGCGGAATCATAGCATACCATTAGTTGCAGAGAAGGAATTGTATGAATGGGCTATCAAATCGGAGCGGCTTAATTTATTTTCATGGACTAAAAGCAATCTCATAAAGACCAGGGCAAGTGTCATGAAGGAGATTTCTGCAACTGTGCCTGAAATAAAAGGTGATGGGTTTGAACCTCATCTTATTGACTGGTGTTCTAAGAAATCACAGAGTGCTGACGTTTCTGGTCGCAATCAAATCTACGTCCGGTCGTTCCAAAAAGCACTTCATTCCCTATTAACAAATGTGACTTTGGTGAAGGAAGACAATCTGTCATTCCCCCATGCTGAAGACCCAACCTTACCAGTCCGTTATCCAGAACTTCAAGGGAATATTGATATTGACGAACTCCATCACGGTGAATGGTGGATCAACACTTGGGAGAAGAGATGCAAATCTGGATCGGATGAAATTCTGGTTCCTATTATTCTCTACATGGATGGAATTGCAATTGACAATAGTGGTCAAACCACTCTTACCCCACTGAACATGACTCTTGGCATATTCAACACCCTAACTCGAAACTCCCGGCCGGATGCCTGGGAGGCTATATATTATCACCCAACATGTCCAGGTGATAAAGGTGCCAAATCAATTGACAATGTGAACAATCTTCACTCTAGCCTTCGTTTGGCTCTTTCATCTTTGAAAGATGCCTGCAACCAAACGGATGGTATTGAATGGTCTAATTTGCCGTGGAACAAGAAGAAATGGTCTGTTCGAATGAAATTTGTGGTTGCTTATTTCATAGGTGATACTCCCCAGCACGACCAACTTTGTGGACATTATCAAACGTTGAATTCAAAGATGATCTGTAGGCATTGCAATTGTCCCAGAGCACTTGGTATTAATGCTCGTGTGAATGTTTTGAAGGTTCCCGTTTCAGTTAAAACTGGTAACATGCAAGTGTCAAAGCACCAAAATGGGGACGAGTATCAATCCATTCGGCTCTGGAATATATCTGATTTTACTGCTCCAACGGTTGACGAAGGAGTGAATGTTGAACAGTATTTCAAAAACATCTCTCACCACGGTGTACATAACGGCAACGCTTTTTATGATCTTGATTTTGGGGAAAACCCACATAATATTCATCTAGCGTCACCGGGAGAGAGACTCCATATGCACCAACTTGGTTGTGCAAAGCGTGCAGCGGAGACATTCTGCGAGAACTTTTTAGGCAATAACCAGCGGCTTCTTGGTGAGATGGAAAGGTTAGCCAGTTACTACAGTGCTGCTGTTCAGAGACAATCCGATCGTGACTTCCCACCAACCAATTTTTCAGAATCAATACATACAGCGAAGAAGGAGGGTAACCAGTACATTGGAATGCTTTATATTCAGATGCTGTCACTTCTGTCTGCTGGAGGTTGTCAATTGTTGTTGTCTCAAAAGACGCCATCCAATCTTGAGAACAAGAGCAGAAAGTGTGAAGACGAAATTGATAGACGTATTTACGCCATTGAGTTGTTGTTGGGTATGGAAGAGTTCCTAAAGTACGCTGGAATGTTTGACAAGGTTTTCAAACAAGACAAGAAAGAAGGTGTTTTGAATCTTGACAAAATGGTTATTCTTTTCATCAACTGTATAAATAACAATCTGCAACAAAGCAAGGGAGAGGGTAACAATCTGGTGAAGAATCACATGTATTTTCATTTATCACACACAGTACATGAGATTATTTGGTCCTCCAACTGGATGGGACTCTGCCGCAAGTGAGAGCAATCATAAAACTGAAGTGAAGGCTCCTGCTAACCATTGGTATCAAACTGGGTTTTGCCTTCTTCATCAGTAACAACTTCTTTGGATGGACCTACTGAGGGAGTAGCTGGATTGGTGGGTGGAGGTGTGGCTTCACTGACATCAACATAAGCTAGCTCTGGAGGATCAAAGTCAGCTTCAGTGAGGCGGACGCCATCTGGAGTCTTGCTGAAGATGTAGGATGTTGGTGGGCCATCAAGAATCTCCCCATAGTTGGGAGGGAGTGGAGAAGGAGACCAGCTGGGACTGTTGTGAGGGAGGGCTGGGGAGCGGGAGAAACACTGCCAAGGGCAGTGTTGTTGGCGTCAACTGGAGTGGCAGTAGGAGCAACAGGTGCATGTCCAGTGGCAGGGGGAAGCTTGGCTGCATCTTTGGCTTGCCGCCAGGCAAGGAAACCATCATCGGTAAAGAGGCCAGCACGCTTGTTCCTTGTTTCAAGCGTTAGTACAGTGCGGACACCAGATCAATCAAGAAGCTTGTTGGTGATTGGGTCCCAAATTTTGAAGCATAGACTGTTGTCAACATGCTCTGCCAGGCCAATGGAATGACCAAGTTTTTCAGTGGACTTGGACCCAAAAGGAGAATCGTTGGTCTTGTAGTAGACGGTTTAAAACCAAAAGAAGCTGGTGAAGGCACTGATATCACCTATAGAACCGGTAGCAGCAAAGATGGGCTGTTGATCAGATAGAGTGGGGTCAGAGAGGACATTGAATAACCCAGAAATAAAGATCATGCAGAGGAGCCATAGATGGGGCGGTGTGCCAGTTTGGTCCATCACTCGGTTGACAGTGCATGTGAAGGTTTGGTAGCGGCGCTCAAATTGGTTCTGGTGTTAGTGATAAGCCTCACTTTTCCAGAGGCCGATCCAAAGCATTTTGAGATAGTCAAGCACACTTTTGCTGGACTGGTAAGAGCCATGGCCGCAGAGAAGGCGTAGGGGGCGTCCCCACTTCTGGACAAAGTTCTCGAAGCATTAGAGGAAGTCTCCTGTAGTTCGCATTTCTTCAACATGAATGATATGGGATTTTTGACCAAAGAAGATTTGGGCAAGTTTGGAGCCTCCATTAACAGCAGGGACGTCAGAGTAAATAACATCAGAGAGAACATTGTCATTGAAAGGTTGGACATTCATTGCTGGTTGTGGAGACTGGAATTGCTTGAATATGTTGCCATCGGGGGGGGGATGAACCAAGGAGCCATACTGGGTAGAGTTTGCAAACATGGCTTTGATGCGGTCAGTGGGGATCCAAGCAAAGAAGGGCTTCAATGATAGATAATCATGTGCATTCGGAGCATGAACACGTGGTGGTGATGCAATCGTGTGTATGGAGCCTTGTTGATGTACAGAGAAGAAGACACAAATACTGTGGATGGGCGCTTGAATGGAACATTGAGCAAGGACTTCTTGGTGGGCATAATCAGTAGGGCTAAGCCAGAATGAAGCATTACTGCAATCCGTGTCGTCAAGCGTTTGGAAATCATGAACATCAACATCGGAAATGGGAGAGCTAGACAATGAACTGAGGGATGTAATGGTGGACAAGCCCTTTGACTCGAAGGTGTCAAGGTTTTCAACACAGCGCGGCATACCACACTCCTCATCATAGCCAGAGTAAGGAAGTTGCTGGGCAGTTGGCGGATGTTTCTGAAGGAAGGACTCATCTTGTGCATCGATGATAGTGTCGAGGATGGATGGATCCCAATGCTTGTCACTCATCATCACAACATGAGGGAGCATAGCATATTCTTCAGTCATATACTTGCGCATTGCCAAGTATGGAAGGCCATGGCATGTGCTAAGTGGAAAGACATGTTGTTGTCGGCGAAAAATACGGACTTTGTTGGCATCAAATTCGATTGGAAAAGCTGACAAAACGAAACGACGACCGAGGTGCGGAATACGAGATACAAGTACTCCAATGATTAAGCGGTAGAATCAAACGCACCTCCACTACTTGGAATCCTTAGGTGGTAAAAACGATATCACCTAAGGCTACAAACAAAAAGGAATAACCGGTTAGAAACAAGAAATATCCAAAGACCTGAACAGTAAGTAAACACTTGGAACCCATAAGTACATTCAAAAGAATATACTTAATATCCCGTGAGGAAATTACTTATTGCAATCAAGAAAATCAGTACCGATTCCAGATGGGCCTCATATCCAGTATATATACCGCGAATAAGCATACGCCCCATCGAACAGAATACTTAACCCCATAATGACTGATACCATCGAATGACCGATACAGTAAAACCGACACGACGCTAACACAGCAACAGCAGCAGAAGAATCGGTACGACGGTAAAGCAGACAGTAACAAATAACCGGGGAAGATCTCTACCACATTAAATACAGCAGAGAGCCCCGATACACAGTGAAAATACGTAGTAAAAATAAGAGCCTCTCTATGAGCTCACATCTCTTTAAATTTCAATTATCCAATACCTTACCGGTCGATTTTTAGAGTAACAACACATGTTCATCTGTAGTGGTGATGACTTGATCTCCACCAGCCTTAACAGAGGTATTATCAACAGTGGCGAAATAAGATTCCATCTGTCCAAATGACAGAATAGAGGTATGCTTTCCAGTATATGCACATTCATTGAAGATAAGAATCACAGGGCCGCAATTTGATACCAAGTATGCACCACAGGTAGCAATAGGAATGTCTTGGATTTGATGATAGTTGATGCCAGTGACATCAACGTATCTTGGAGGTATGTCCTTAGAAATGAGGCAGGAATCATGGCCCATGTGTAACACCATGATACATCCATTTGCACCATGATCTACCATGGCATAGCCAGGCTTGGATACAGCAGATTTGTTTGCCCGGTACGTGATGACCGGCATGGGTGAAGCTGGGGCATCTGCCTTTGTTTCCTCATCAGGGTGATACAACTTGTGGAAATTGGCGGACAAGGACGATCGTCCCACAGGAACGTAGATGTTACTATCTTTCTTACAAAGGACTTCAGGGTTATCAGCTAGGAACCTGGCTGGGTGAGCCGGTGAGACAGAGGATTTGAGGGGTTGACTGTCTTGTTCGGAGGAGTCCTTGTGAAGGCTGAGAGACATTTGGAATGCTTCACGACGGTCAGCTTCAACAGCCAGGTGTAGATCTTCTTCGCTGGGAGGAGAAGGAGCACATGGGGTATCTGCAAGAGCCACTGAATGTCCATGCGTATATGCCCAGCGACTGGTTGGCCTTGGAGAGTTAGGATCTGGTGGCTTCTCAGGTAGTAGATCTTGTCGGAGACATGCAACAAGTTTCTTCTTGTCATTGGCGGGAATGTTCAGCCATCCCTTCATACCAGATTATTAAATTCCTTTCATGTCCAACAGTACCAAAGCTACACGACAGCAGTTGTTCTATTTGTACAAATCTGTGAGTCCCGTGCCACTCATGTAATTGATTCCCACAGCACATCGATTCCCACAGCGCGCCAATTCCCATCGCGTATCGATGGTGAGCAATCCCTGTTTTCTAGTATTGCCCAGATTCCACGGTGAGCAATCTTTGGTTTAGAGAAATATCACACGAAATTCAGTGAGCAATCCCTGATTCCATTGATAAACGTATCATGGAATCTTCCTAGGATAACAGGAGAAGGAAACCGTTGTCAGAAGCTTCTCACACAATATATATATATATATATATATACGGTCAACGATCAGTGCTGTAACGTACTACGGGCATAGACGCCAAGGTACGTACGTACCGAGGAGCTATGTAATGCCCATACGTACTACTATCAATCTACGGTACAAGTCGTACTATCCAAGATACCATCGAAGGATACATACAATCAAACTAATGAGACTTGGGCTACTCTAAGAATTATTAAGTAGCGAAGCATCATCTGTATACACTGGTATACTGATATCAGGCAGGCGCACGATTCATAGCCCGTCACTCTACATGAATATCCTTGGGCGATCGAAGCCAGCCAGCTCGATCGCTCATTATTTTATCTGTTAAGTTTCCATCCATTTTCGTAAAGTATAAATCCATTCATAATTATCACTCCTACTCAAATTCTACCCCTAGTGTGTTACACAGTAATTACTCTTACAGCTACTGTAGAATAACGATCGAATTTTTGAATCGGTTTTTTGTCGATAACAAATAACCTACCACGAATTTTCGAACGACAACGATTTTTTCTCTTTCTTGCCAACAAGATAACTAACCGAAACGAAAGCGGTCTCACGCCAATTCGGCATTGTTAATCAACAAAACAAATTCCTGTCTCTCTATGCGAAACAAAGCATCGAAATCAAACAAAACATCTCAAACGTAAAGAAAACATCGAATACGTCGAAAACAGCAGAAGAACAATCAAATCAGGCAAGTATCCTCAACAATGTCGACCGGATTGCACCATGAACCACCAATCACCTATGATTCCAGCTTTGACCGGACTAAGAACAAACTTGCCACTTTGAAAGTCTACGATGCCGACCGTAATTCACAGGAATGGAAGGTACCAATCTTTTCAGAAGAAGGGGGCCTGGCAGAATTGTTGTATTGTGAAGAAGCCTTTCTCATCGCGGCAAACACCCTACCATTATCTGAAGACCGATACTATGAATCATTCACCAAGATTCTATGCCCTGAAGCACAACGCAAATGGCAGGAAACAACCTGCGACGACAATCACGAGATGAATTATCCAGACAACATCGAAGGCTACAAAGAAGCAGTCAAGGACTACATTCAAGAACACAACTGTGATGCTGGGGATGCAAGAGAAATCATGCAAACCTACATTCGCAGTGACGCATGCAAGAAACCACATGACACCAACTCCAAGGAACATGCATTGCGCATCAACAGGCTCATTCGATACTCGGATAAGCAACAAGGCCATGGCCAAAAACTCAGCAAAATTAGCAAAACAATAATGTTGCTACACACCTTTCCCAACCTTTGGGTTGAGCAATACGGCCAAATTCATGGTGGCATCACCGCAGAAACATCCATCCAAAAGATTGTGGAATATATGTCCAGTCAGGAACGCCAGTCCAAGCTGAGGAATGGAGGCAAAAAACAAGGGAGACGTCCCGGAAACAATGCCAATCATTCCAAACGCAAAACCAACAACAAGAACCAAGGACAAAAATCTTCTAATCCCTGTCGCATTCCCGGTCACAACCACAACTGGTTCGAGTGTCCCAAGAACAGGTACTCCAAACAGAAGAAAAAGCAACGCGCCAACAACAAGAAAAACAATAATGACTCGGCCGGCAAAACCACTACAGCCAGCAATGAATCATTCCAAGCACACATACAGCGCGCAAAGGAAGCTTTCCTCCAACAACATCGAGGCAAAGCAGAACACAGCGTGCAGAGCGGTGAGCAGATATGGCTTCCATGAAGCCAAAGAGCAGTCACCCTGCCTCCAGCTCCACAGGACCTGGATGCCAATTTGGCACTGCCAATTGGGCTCGCAGGAGAAACTCTCTCCACAGAAGGGGAGAAGAAGCCTACAGAACGTATATCTGATGTTGACAAGAGAAAGGAACTACTTGCAATAGTCTTGTGTTGCAAGGAATACAGAAAACTATTAAATTCCTTTCGTGACCAGAAATACCAAAGCTACCAGAGGGTAGATTTTCTATTCGTACAAATCAATGAGTCCCGTATCAATCCAAGTAATCGATTCCCACGGCATATCGATTCCCACAGCGCATCGATTCCCATCGCGCATCAACGGTGAGCAATCCCTGTTTTACAGTATTGCCATTGTTCTTCGGTGAGCAAACTCTGATTTCATAAAATATCACACGAGCTACGGGAGCAATTCCTGACCTTAATGATAAAACATATCATGGAGTCTTCCTAACGGAACAAGAGAAGAAAACCGTTGGCGTGTGATTCTCACACAATACATATACATGCATACAGATATATATGGTCAACGACCGATACATGTATGGAAATAATCAGCGAGTAAACTCAGCACTACGCAACAGCAGTTGCAACGTATTCATCTCAATAAAAGAGATATCTTGCATTTCGGCAAGATTTCACTTTATCTCATACTTTTAACATTCAACTGATTTATATCCCAAAATTCACACTAGTTGCTACCAACTACTTGTAATCTACATACTAAGGTCTGTCTCGCTGCAATCTGAATAAGTCACAGCAAGAGGAGATCTGGCGTTTCCCTAGTCTCGCCTGAAGTCCGATTATCCGCTGCCGAAAGTATCCAAACACAATTGTCACACGTAGAGTACAATCGTTCGTCTACTAACACACTAACGCAGCGTTGCTGTCCCTCAGAAGCCTTTGAATCAGTCTCTCAACGAATCGGATTCAGAAGGAAAATAATAGATTAACAGTCGCAAGCTCTAAGGCGGCTTGCACACAAAAAGGAACAGGAACGGAATTGAATACAATCCCTACGCTGGCATATGCACATCGCACATCGTACATGAAGCAGTTCCCATTCTCAGTCACCGCGCAATTCTTTCCAAGGCTCGGAACCACCACAGATGCCAAACATACTGATGATGCCCGGCAATGCACACGGAGGCGAAGAGAAGAATGACGCCGAAGTTGCCACTATCAACCGTTTTCCCAGCTTCGATACTGATATGAAAAAGATACTCGTATTCCTACTCAACGTAACAAGTGAGACTACTAGCAAGTTGTGTCTAGCTCTCAAGGAAGGCGGATTATGCGAGTGGAAGTCGTTCCTCGACGCACTTATCGAACCGGATTTTGCACGCGAACTTACCTATACAGAGGGAGGACTGCCAACGCACATCCCTCTATCCATTCAAAGGAGCATAGAAGCACTTGCGGATTTCGCTATCGACCTACAACAAGTCGATGTCGTTCTAGAAGAAGACGAGAGGAACTGGAAAGATGTAAAGTCATATACATACAGGGAATTCCAGTCATTCCGCGAAGAAAGTGCCCAACGCTTGCGTAACGAATCTGCTCTGAACCCACCGCCTCCTCCGGCGGGAAGTAACAAAAAGTCACCTCAGCAGGTAAAGTACGAATCATGGTGCCGAAAAGCACGAGATGAAAAGTCCTTTACATCCCTCACGAATGACTCGAGATTCGAACACTGGCTCGTCGGTTTCAAAGCTAAACTTGAGGCATACGACATCGACACAGAGACATTCCTCGATGAAACTTGGCCTCCAGCTACGCTTCTGGGTTATACCCGTGATCTCTTCGTCAAACAGTGTGCCTTCTTCTGGGTACTAATGTTGGAAGTCTTCAAAAGTGACCTTTCTGCATCGTGTGTACACAGTCATTCTACCACTGGTGATGGACGCAAGGCCTACTTCGATTTCGTAAACCTTCATAGCAAATCAAAAGCAAAGGTATACGACAACTCGACTCAGCTACAAGCGTTGCTCAAGTTGAATCTCAACAATTGGAAGGAATCCAAAGTGAAATTCATCACACACTGGTTTGATGAATTAAATCACCTCAACAAGCTCCGTCCTCCCAACAAGCCCCTTGAGTACCATACTGTTAACTCAGCATTGTGTCAGGCATGCTATTCCAGCTTCCAGCTAAGCGAACAGTTTGCCAAAGTCAAGGATCCAGGTGGGACGAATAGCACCGTGACGGATGCGGTTGCCGAGGCCGCTGCTATCCACGATCTTAAAATCACGCTTTTACTCGAAGCAACTCGACTTGATTCCCAGTCCGCGATGTCTGCTCCTCGGTCGACCGTACGTGCACACGTTCATGATTTTTCTTCTGAACCGAGCCAAAACCATGATGACTATGCTCTCCCCATCGAATTTGAAGGAGACTATCAAGATTATGCTGTGTTTAAGGCTGGACGTACCCCTGACCCTACCACAAGGTTGCCTACAAACATATGGAAGGCCTTGTCACGTCAGGACATGAAGAGTTGGCTAAGTTTTTCTCCGGAAGGCAAGAAAATCGTGGTTGCCTCATTGCGACATGACTTACTTAACACGGACCAACCTGACCCCAACAGTGTCAAACCCATTACCCGGAAGGCATACCAACATGGACACTCGTTATCGTTTCGAGAAGACGATACTTCGACCAAAGATGAGCATGCCAATTCCGCAGCAGACCTTCATCCTGCTGTAGAGAATGATCGTAGAGGTGTTTTCCATGCATCCCTTGGTGTATACAAATCAACGACCTCTCCGTCTAAGGACCAGCGACCTCTCAAGTCTTCCGTGTCACCCGCGCATCCCGCTCGATTCCTTTCTGACAACCCTGATATTCAGTACAAAAAGGACGGTGACACCCAAATACCTGTGGGAACACCATCATATTCCGCCAATTTTCACCAGTGGTATACTCCTGAGGATGATCTCACCTTTCCTAACGGTAGTCCAGTAACGTCATACACATACCGTATACACAAAACTACGGTTACTAGCCCTGGTTTTGCCATGGTCGATCGCGGCGCAAATGGCTGCATCATCGGCAATGATGCGTGTCTCATCTCTAAAGATATCCCACCGCGATATGTTAACGTCACCGGCATTAACAATCATCAGGTACAGAATATTCCCATTGCTACATGCGGAGCATATTCCATGTCGAACAGAGGCCCTGTCATCCTCATTTTCAATGAATGTGCCTATACAGGACGACACCCTTCTATATTGTCCTCCGGCCAGATGGAAGCATATTTTTCCACTGTCGACGACACATCCATCAAAGCGGGCGGCGGACAGGTCATCACCACCTCCGATGGCTATGCACTGCCTCTTAGCATACGACACGGTTTACCATACCTTGCGATGCGAAAGTATACGACTGTTGAGTTTGACACGCTCCCACATGTTATCATGACATCCGATAAGCATTGGGATCCATCTGTTCTCGATACCACGATCAGTGCGAAGGATGAGCAATTTCTCCAGAAATATCCTCCCCAACCACAGCAACTCCCTTATGCCAATTACGACGAATATGGGAACCCACGTTGCCTTGAAGGATTAGATATCTCTGTTTCCCCCGGGTCCCCCACGGTCACATCCCTCAGTTCGTATTCCAGCCATTCCACTCGATCCCCCTTTCTTCCTATTGATGATCATAGGGCCAACGATCGCTCCTTTTGGCTTACTTTCACCGACTACGCTCATCAAGAACGTCTCGCATGCTGCGCGCTACCCGCAGTCTCTGGAACAGTCACTGCGTTTCCGACGGATTGTACTGTCAGTGACACTACACGTATTGCAGCTACGCCCCGTGAAAGATACCCCAACGAACATGACTACTTATCCCTGAAACCTTTCTTTTGTTGGGTTTCCACCGATCGCATCAAAGCTACGTTTGAAAACTCAACCCAATATGGTTCGTTAGCGGTTAGCCCTGATGGAAACATTTTCAAACGTTTTCATTCACCTCAACCGGCCATGAACGTTCGACTCTTCAATGACGATGTTATGTCCGATGCTGTCTATTCAGATGTCCCAGCAATTGATGGTGGCTCCAAGATTGCTCAGATCTTCTTTGGCCGCAAATCACATATTATACATGTTGAGGAAATGCGTACCACCGGCAATTTCCTATCTTGCTTCCAGAATTTTGTTCGCAAATGGGGCAGGCCCATTCGCCTCCTTTGCGACCACGGTAACTATCAGTCCAGTAAGAAGGTCGTCGATTACCTCAAAATGTTATGGATTGGACTCTGGCAAAGTGAACCGTATCACCAACACCAGAATCAATTCGAACGACGATACCAAACGTTCAAGCGCATTGTCAATCGCGTCATGGATCGTACAGGCACACCACCACACCTATGGCTACTGTGCATGACATACGTCGCGGGTCTCCTCAATGTTGTTTCTGATCCTACGCTGTCCGATAAACAGCCGATCTTCATTGCCACCGGTACACTTGGCGACATCAGCGCATACACCAGTTTCTTCTTCTGGTTTGAACCTGTATATTTCAAAACCAATGACTCTCCTTTCGGTACCCAGTCTACCGAACGCCTAGGTCATTTCGTCGGCATCGCCGAACATGTTGGCAATGGACTCTGCTTCCGAATCTGGGATCCCGTTACCAACAAGTTACTTGACCGGTCCGGTGTCCGATCTGCTCTTACGCCTGAGTCCCGTAACAAACGCGCGGGCCTATTTACTGATGATGGTTTCATCAAATGGCGTAACGCCAAGGATTCCTTGCCCCGTTTCTACGCCACTGGAGAAGCTCCAGCATTCAAACATGGGGAGCATACCAATCAGAGTAAACCCATTGACGAGTCTACGAAACCAAACAACTCAGTTCCCCCTAGCGTTTCACCCGCTGATTCTGACACTGCCTGATGGCACCGTTCCATCTGTACCCAACAAACAACCAGATACTACGCCCCACGCATCTGGCAATCAACCAATTCTTCAACCACCCGCCCACCCCTCGTTACCGAGCTTTCTTTATAAGAAGGTCGATGACAGCCCGAGCTGGTCACCTTCTCCACTCCCTAACAACTATGGGGAGAGTCTTGATGGTCCTCCTACGACACACATCTTCAGCAAAACATCCGATGGCCTTCTCCTTACTGAAGATGATTTTGACCCACCAGAATTAGCATACTTTGATGTTAGTGACGTCACAACTCCACACACCAACCCCGCTACTCCTTCAGTAGACCCATCACAGGTAGTTGTTACCAACGAAGAAGGTAACGCACAATTTGACGATGACGGTAAACCCATTACCATTCCTACGATCCCGATTGCCGATCTACAAGGACGATCCTTCCTTGTAACCAATCCGGATGGCACCCGGAAACGTCTTACCATTGTCGATGTTGAAGACAGTCTTGAACGCAACAACGACTTCATCAAGTTCAAGTGCAAACACTCCGATGACGAACTTGATGATATCATTGCATACAATGATGTCATGAATTACATACATCGTGATTCAACACAAGAAGACGGCAAACTCTGGTCGTTTCGCCGCATCCTAGGACACCAAGGTCCACTGGATAACAAGCATCCTCAATACAAAGGTTCCAAGTATAACCTTTGGATTGAATGGGAAAATATGGAACGCACATATGAACCTCTGGCCAACATTGCGGCTGATGACCCTGTCACCGTTGCAAAATATGGGAAAGACAACAACTTGCTTGACCTCCCGGGTTGGAAACGCCTCAAGCGAATCACCAACCTAGCGCAACGAACCAAGAAACTTGATTGACTCGTGCACCAAGCCAAACTACATTCTTTCCGTACCACTCCGCAGTATCAATATGGATTCAAAGTGCCTCGTAACCACGAAGAAGCCCTCCGATTTGATCAAGCCAACGGAAACACCAAATGGGAAGATGCCACCACTCTGGAAATGGCACAACTCAATGAGTACAATACATTCATTGATAGAGGCGTGTACAAGACAAGCTCCATTCCCCCGGGATTCCAACAGATCAAGGTACACATGATATACGCTGTCAAGCACGACGGTAGACACAAGGCTCGCCTCGTTGCTAACGGTAATCTCACTGAGGCCCCTATCCACAGTGTTTACGCAGGTGTCGTATCTCTCCGCGGCCTACGTATGTGCCTATTCCTAGCTGAACTCAACTGACCTAGAAGCATGGGGCACCGACATAGGCAACGCCTACTTAGAAGCAGTCACCTGCGAGAAAGTATGCATCAAGGCAGGTCCCGAATTCGGATCGCTGGAAGGTCACCTGTTGATCATTTACAAAGCCCTATACGGTCTCAGGTCTTCAGGCAAGTGCTTTGGCGACTTACTCGCGGCTTGTCTCATCGAACTCGGCTTCGAAAGATCCCGCACAGAACCGGAAATATTCCTCAAACCCGGAACGAACAAGCATGGTGAACGTGTATATGAGCTTATATGCACATATGTCGATGACCTATGTCTCTGCATGGCAGATCCCAATTCCTTCTTGAAGATATTGCAGTTGTCACCATATAACTTCAAACTGAAGGGATCCGGACGTATGAACTTTCACTTAGAGGTGTGGATTTGAGCGCGACGAACACGGTGTTCTATGCATGAATCCCATAAAGTTCATCGAAAAGATGGAAGCGTCTTACGAACAAATGTTCGGATGCAAACCTAGCACTAGGTTCCAATCACCCATTGCGGAGAACGATCATCCCGACTTGGACTCCTCAGCCTTTCTCGAAGAAACCGGTATACAGAAATACCAAAGTATGATCGGTTCACTACAATGGATCATCGCTATTGGCCGTTTCGACGTACAAACAGCCGTGATGACGCTCTCAAGTTTCAGAGCTCAGCCACGAGATGGGCATCTCGAACGCGCAAAACGTATCTATGGATATATCTCCAAGTTTAGACATTTTAAAATCAGATTCCGCGTGGAACCACCCGATTTCATATTGACTAAACCCAACACCATCGATTGGTCCAACACCGTCTATGGGGAGCAATCTGAAGAGCTACCCGACGACGCTCCTGCACCGCTTGGAAAGACAGTAGTGTTGACACATTTCTATGATGCCAACCTTATGCATGATATTCTAAGTGGTAAGGCTGTAACCGGCATTCTTCATTTCGCAAACAAGACTCCCATGATGTGGTTCTCAAAGAAGCAGTCTACTACGGAAACAGCCACCTTTGGAGCTGAATTTGTTGCAGGAAGGACTTGCATCGAACAGATCGTCGATTTACGCCACTCATTTCGATACCTAGGAACACGAGTCCATGATGTCTCATATTCTTGGGGTGACAACGAAAAGATGATCCAAACGTCAACCTTCCCTTACGCAAGGTTACACAAGCGTCATAATATTCTGTCGTTTCACTACGTACGAAGCATGATAGCGAGAGGTTTCATTTTAATGATGCACATCCCAGGTAAGGATAACTGTGCAGACATTCTCACCAAGCATTGGAGTCACTCAGTTGTGTATCCACTGCTCAGGCCCATCTTCCACTTCTGTGGTAATACCGGCGACCTTCTTCAGGATGATGGAAGCACCATGTAGATCGTGATGACCCTTCACAAGGAGACATGGGGAGTATTAAATTCCTTTCGTGACCAGAAATACCAAAGCTACCAGAGGGTAGATTTTCTATTCGTACGAATCAATGAGTCCCGTATCAATCCAAGTAATCGATTCCCACGGCATATCGATTCCCACAGCGCATCGATTCCCATTCGCGCATCAACGGTGAGCAATCCCTGTTTTACAGTATTGCCATTGTTCTTCGGTGAGCAAACTCTGATTTCATAAAATATCACACGAGCTACGGGAGCAATTCCTGACCTTAATGATAAACATATCATGGAGTCTTCCTAACGGAACAAGAGAAGAAAACCGTTGGCGTGTGATTCTCACACAATACATATACATGCATACAGATATATATGGTCAACGACCAATACATGTATGGAAATAATCAGCGAGTAATCTCAGCACTACGCAACAGCAGTTGCAACGTATTCATCTCAATAAAAGAGATATCTTGCATTTCGGCAAGATTTCACTTTATCTCATACTTTTAACATTCAACTGATTTATATCCCAAAATTCACACTAGTTGCTATCAACTACTTGTAATCTACATACTAAGGTCTGTCTCGCTGCAATCTGAATAAGTCACAGCGAGAAGAGATCTGGCGTTTCCCTAGTCTCGCCTGTAGTCCAATTATCCGTTGCCGAAAGTATCCAAACACAACTGTCACGCGTAGAGTACAATCGTTCGTCTACTAACACACTAACGCAGCGTTGCTGTCCCTCAGAAGCCTTTGAATCAGTCTCTCAACGAATCGGATTCAGAAGGAACATAATAAAAACTACTCTTAGGATGTGAACTCAACATTTACACAGACCACAAGAATCTCACCTTCAAAACCCTCTCTCCGCAGCGAGTACTCCGATGGAATCTCTTTCTACAAGAATACAACCTCAAGTGGCACTATGTGGAAGGACCCAAGAATGTGCTCGCGGATGCATTCTCAAGATTACCCAGGATGGATCCACCTACAGTGGGGGGGAAACAGAAGCAAGGTAAGGGCACTCTAATTGATTTTCTCAAATTAGACGTCCCCGAACAAGCAGATGAAGAGCTCTTTCTACAAGAATTCCCAGAGGTATTCCCACACCTATGCCATGATGCAGACTCTGAATTATATTCATGTCTACTGAACAATGAGTGTCTGGTCAATCTGCCAACACTCCAGGAAATGGAATGCCCAGTGAATTACACCAACATTGCTCAGCATCAACAAAACGATGACACGCTCCCAGCCAAGTTGCAATTACCAACCTTCTTCAAACAACACCTTGGTAATCAGGAGGTCACATGCTACTCCAAAGCAGAAACCAGAGAGGAATGGAAAATTTACATTCCAACCTCCCTTGCTCCCCAACTACTCAAGTGGTACCATCTACTACTAGGGCACTGCGGATCCACCAGGCTCAATCAAACGATAGCTGCCAGGCTCCACATGGAACGACTTGCCAAGCTTTGCCAAGAATACATATGCCCGGATGATTGCATCAAGTACAAGAGCAGAAATGCTAGTTATGGATTGCTGGCGCCCAAGCAAGCACCATTTGCACCATGCCGTGAAGTACATGTGGATCTGATCGGACCGTGGAAGGTAACAGCCCAAGGAAAAGTCTACAACTTCAAGGCTCTCACGTGCATTGACCCAGTTACCAACCTACTGGAAATCATTTGCATCAGAGATAAGTCAAGTCAACATGTCTCCAACCAATTCACCAACTGCTGGTTATCCAGATATCCAAGACCTGTCAAATGTGTCTATGACAATGGTGGAGAGTTCCTAGGCCATGAATTCCAAAATACACTGGCAGCCTATGGAATTGAAGGCGTGGCTACCACAGTCAAGAATCCTCAGAGCAATGCCGTCTGCAAAAGAGTACATCATACCATTGCAGACACTCTGCGCAAATTGGTACATGTGAATCCACCTCAAAACAACACACAGGCCACACAGCTCATGGACAACGCATTAGCCACTTGCATGCATGCATCCAGGTGCGCAATCAACACATCTATGGGTTCATCTCCAGGAGCCCTTGTTTTCAACAGAGACATGCTGCTGGATATCCCACTTACATCCAATCTCATTGCGCTACGTCCGAGAACTATTTTGCGGGGTTCGAATTTACTTCTCGCGCACAAATTTTGTGCGTGAATTTAACACGGCTATTTTTCTGTACACCCTGAAATTCGCGCCGATCGTATAAGGGGTATACGTAAACTCAGCACTATTTCTGTGCGCGTGATGCACATTACTCTACTCTCGAATAAAAATAATTTATTTCCGTCTCTAGCAGAACCCAATTATTATTCTGTACCAACAACACTTACTTCTATTCACGAATAAAAAAGAAATCTTTACTCAGTATTAATTCCAAAATATTAATCTCCATAACAATTCAATTCTGCTCTCCTAATTGTGAATTCTATTTCTCGACTACAATATTCCCTTTTTAAAATGTAGATTATATTATGCTTGATTTATTCCTATTGCAACATATTACGAATCCTCCATTATTTCTAATATTCTCAATATTCATGATTAGTAGTATTTTTGTATTATGTAGGTACTGTTATTTTCTACATTAGTTCACCAATAGATAAACTTTCATTCATCGATGCTGTTATTTCCGGATCAATATAGAACTTCCTTTTCTTTTTCTTTTTTGGTCCACTACAGCTAGTGGAGCTGCTACTAGTAATATTTGCATCGCCATGCTTATTTTTCTTGATGTAATTTGTCGAACTTTCGTTCCTAAATCTCTCCCTCATCATTTTTTCCAATTCCCTTCCTGATTCTGGGTGTTTTCGCATCTCGCCAATTTCGTCGCACAAATCACTGAGCAACTCTCGTCCTTCCTCCATCCATCCATTTCTGCTTCCACTGTCTGAATCGCAGATTTTTTTTGTCGCGGAATCGTAGCATCACTCTTTTGTTCCTGCTGGTTCACCCATACATGATGCTCATTGTAGGTCACTGTCAATGCAAATGCTTCATCCGCTACAGAAAATATATCACTCAGCAAGTGCTTCTCCTTCCGTTGTTTAAACTTGGATTTTGTCGGATTGATTGCCGACATGATTCTTGTAACAAAATAATAAAAATCTTCATTTTCCGCGTTGTTGTATTTCCTGTATTGAGGGTTTAAAATACCTGTGTCCTCATTTTCTGTGTCTTGAATAACTGCAACAGTACCAGGGAAGGTGATAGGGACTCAACCTTTGCTGTAATCGGCTGTACGGAAGTATCATCAGTATCAACGGGCAGCATGTTAGTGTTATCCGACCAAAAATAGATTCCAAAATTCCTACCTTCAACAACCAATTCCCCAACCTGTATTTACCTATCCAGTTTTTTCTCGCTAATGTTTGTGAGTTGGGCCTCAATGCAGTCAGTACTGTCCCTACTCGTTTCCTTTAAAAGAAAGAGAATGAGGCCATTGGAATATTTTGTGGCACCATAACCGCATTTGATTTAACAGCCTTTTGTATTACATGCGCCGTTACGGCATCGCCCATAGGGAACTTCATGTTATGGTACCAATGTTTTTTGATGTAATCTCTTAGCTGCTTGTCCAGTGTTTCAGTCATATTACTCAAAGCCTTAAGCATATCGTTGTCTGTCATATGCCCATATTCGTCTGTAATTGTACTTACTGCTTGTTCTCTTGTGTCGCCGGCATTGTAACTCTCCTCTCCCTGCATGGTTGCCTCCGTTTGTTTATGTACCATTACTACCTTTCCCACCCCTTTATGTGGTTCCCTCTCTATTTGCCGTAAGTGTTTTGCCACTTCCTGTTCCACTATGTCAGTGATTTTTTTCATGACACGGTTCACAACATCCTCTGTATCGAAGCATTCTCCGTTGGAAGTTTTCTCTACCACATTGGTTTTTGTTCCATCTTTCTGTTGGTTCATTACTGTAGTGGTGGTTGTGTTGGTAATGCTCAGTGCTGCTTTTTTACTCTGGTTGATGGTGTTGTGTTCTTCCATGTTTGTAGTAGTAGAAATTGTGTTGTCGGTATCATTTTTTTCACTGTTGCCCTTTGTTTCGTTCATAGTTGTGGTATTACTGTTACACACTTTGTTAGTAATTGCCGTCTTTGTTTTAACTCTTCTTTTCTTCTTACCGTTGTTGTCCCCTGTAGTTTGATGATCACCGTGCCGGATGGTTTTGTTGTTTCGAAGTGTTCTTCCCTCAGATTTTTTGCTTCATCGTGTCTTTCTGATAGCATTCATATTTTATTTTTTTATTTTCTGAATACGGTGTTGATCAAGAATCATGTGTTTCTTTTTGTGTGGTTTTGTGTGTGTACTAATAATTTTTTCGGGTTCTTTCTTGTGCATGTACAGTGTTTCCTTTGTTTACGGTTTTTTAATTTTCATGTGTGTGTGTGTGTGTGTGTGTGTGTGTGTACGGTGTTTTGTGTTTCGTGTGTGTGTGTGTGTGTGTGTGTGTGTGTACGGTGTTTCGTGTAGTATGTGTACGATGTTTTGTGTGTAGAGTTTTTCCGTTGGTTCTGTACTATGATGTTTGCCCCAACTTCTTTTGTGTGTTGTTTGGCTTGGGCGCACCCTTATATATTTGTAGAAGGAGATCACGTGCCTGTGCAAGCCATCCCTCCCGTGCCATAATTTTTTCAAAAGGGGAACTTTTGATAACACTAAGGTTATGTATTTCAATCCTCTAGTCACATGTAGAATCTCGTAGACTGCACCTAACATACCGTACTGTCTTGTGTGCCATTTGTATCTACAAACCACAACATTGTCTGTACTGTGTGTGGCAAAGTTGTTCCCAATATGCATTTAAAAGTTGTTCCCAACATGCATTTCGTAAGTCATGGGATATGCATTCATGGCCTTGTCCAAAAACTTTGGTAGTCATTACCAAATGAGACTGTTTGTGCCCTGTATTTTCACCAAAAACACCCTCATACTTGCCATTTGGAGTGTGAAACCCCAACATTTCCAGCATTCTGTGTGACAAAGTTGTTCCCAAAATGCATTTGATGAGTCATGATAACTGTATTCATGGCTTGGACCGGATACTTTTTGAGTCATTACCCAATAAGTTAGTTTGTGAACTGGAATTCAACCCAAAATACCCTCATGTTTGCTATTTGGAGAGTGAAACCACAACATTTTGGGCATTCTGTGTTACAAAGTGGTTCCCAATATGCATTTGATGAGCCATGATAAATGTATTCATGGCTTGGACCAGATACTTTTGGAGTCCATACCCAATAAGTCAGTTTGTGCCCTGGAATTTCACCAAAAATACCCTCATGTTTGCCATTTGGAGAGTCAAACCTCAACATTTTTGGCATTCTGTGTGGCAAAGTTGCTATCACGCGCTACGTTTGTGATAGCTTCAGTAGCTAACCTACTTGTGGTAATGGATGTGAAATGCTTGTAGTTCATTTGGTGTGTTGGTGGGTTAAGCAGGGCTAGAGGGGGCTCCGGAACTCTGGTGGTATTACCCAGAGGCCGGTCCCTTAGTTTGCTTTGCCCACACACACTGGCGTACAGTCGGGCTTAACAGCGTGGGCGGTTAAGCCTCTGGCTGTTAAGCCTTTTCTGCGGGCGGGCGTGGTGGGCTATTTAATTCTACTACTAATCGGTTTAGGAGCAAAAGAGTGAGTTGTGGGCTTGTATTTTGCTGGGGGAATCCTCTACACGCTTGTTAGCGCTAGCCTGTAATTTGCAGAGATTTCGCTTGCAGAATTCGCTTGCAGAATTCGCTTGCAGAATTCGCTTGCAGAATTCGCTTGCAGAATTCGATGCTTACAGAATTCCCAGTAAGATTCGTACTGTAGTACCTACAGGGAACGTTCCGGGGATATGGTACGCACCAATGTTGTGATTGCTGATACAGTGAGATCTTTCTTGAAGTACGTGCGCTGTATACTCAAGGTGGTTCCCCGGTCTGCAGGTCTGTACTTCACTACCATTCCCCTCATCCGGTTTGCTACATCAACTATCACGCGCTACGTTTGTGATAGCTTTAGTAGCTAACCTACTTGTGGTAATGGATGTGAAATGCTTGTAGTTCATTTGGTGTGTTGGTGGGTTAAGCAGGGCTAGAGGGGGATCCAGAACTCTGGTGGTATTACCCAGAGGTCCGTCCCTTAGTTTGCTTTGCCCACACACCATCGTACAGTTGGGCTTAACAGCGTGGGCGGTTAAGCCTCTGGCTGTTAAGCCGTTTCTGCCATTGGGCCAGAAGCCACCGGGTGGGAACGGCGTGGAGAGCGTGAGCGAGAGCGTGAGCGCGAGCGCAAGCGTGAGCTTGGAGCAGAGTGAGGGAGGGAAGAGGCGCCCGGGTGCCTCAAAGAGAGCTGCCAGCAGGAGAGAGGTCTTGGGCCGGAACCCTGTATGGGTACACTAGGCAATACTAGGGGACCCGGACAGGTACACTAGGCAAGGCTAGGGGACCAACAGATAGGGACCCGGACAGGTACACTAGGCAAGGCTAGGGGACCAACAGATAGGCTTGTTGTACGGGTACAATAGGATAACTATTGGACCAGGACGCTTTACCTATTTAATTCTACTACTAATCGGTTTAGGAGCAAAAGAGTGAGCTGTGGGCTTGTATTCTGCTGGGGGAATCCTCTACACGCTTGTTAGCGCTAGCCTGTAATTTGCAGAGATTTCGCTTGTAGAATTCGCTTGCAGAATTTGATGCTTACAGAATTCCCAGTAAGATTCGTACTGTAGTACCTACAGGGAACGTTCCGGGGATATGGTACGCACCAATGTTGTGATTACTGATACAGTGAGATCTTTCTTGAAGTACGTGCGCTGTATACTCAAGGTGGTTCCCCGGTCTGCTGGTCTGTACTTCATTAGCATTGCCCTCATCCCGTTTGCTACATCAATTCCCAATATGCATTTGATAAGTCCTCATGATAAATGTATTCATGGCTTGGACCGGATACTTTTTGAGTCATTACCCATTAATACAGTTTATGGTGCCCTAGAATTTGACCAACAATTATCCTCATTTCTGCCATTTGGAGAGTGAAACCACAACATTTCCGGGATTCTGTGTGACAAAGTTGTTCCCAATATTCATTTGATAAGTCATGATAAATGTATTCATGGTTTGAACTGGATATTTTTGGAGTCATTTATTAAATTCCTTTCATGTCCGGCATAGCGTATGTAACAGTGGTACAGTGGTATCTCATTCTTTACTCACACGAGTTCAGCTTACTTGCTCGCGAATCATGATGTTTAACGTTATGGACCAAATGGCTCAATCTGTGAGCTAAATATCTCATTTTCTGACCAAATGGCTTGTTCGTGTAAGCCAGGTGTCTCATTATTGACCAAATGGCTCAATCTTGCGAGCCAAATGATCGTCACTCGTACGATCGAATTATCGATACTTAAGAGATCAAAGAGAGAACACACGGCAGAAACTAGCATATGCTAGCCATCTCGTTAAGTGTTTTGTTTTCAAGAAAAGACAGCAGAGGTTCGATCTTTGTGCTCACGAACCTGTTTGTCTGCTGCACAAAATACGTGTTGTATTAGCGACAGCGCGGTATTCCCCGTAATACGGTATTTTACCGTACAAAATACTCATATCGTGCTGTATTAGCGGCAGTACGACCTTTAAAGCGCTACCTTGCTCTCCAGCAAGATCGATCGCTCATTCTTTTAGATTATTTGATTATTCAACCTTAAACCTTGCACACCAGACGCCTCCTTTGCGTCCCATTTGTAGAACTACAAGCCTAAGATCTAACTGGTTGCGTCGATTGGTCGATAGTCAGAATAGATCTGATTGGATTCGCATCCAGTCGTAGTGGATATCAGAGAAATATTAGACCACAACAGACCGGCACCTCAACCAGCCTGCAGATAGAGCTTTCGTTGCTCTTCTTTGCCTTTGGAATGAATCAGCTCAACAGCCAATTCAGAAGGAAATTAACATCATTACCCAATCATTCTGTTTGTGTCCTGGAATTTTTGCACCCAAAATACCCTCATGTTTGCCATTTGGAGAGTTAAACCTCAAATTTTTGGGCATTCAGTGGGGCAAAGTTGTTCCCAATATGCATTCGATGAGTCGTGATGAATGTATTCATGGCTTGGACCAGATATTTTTGGAGTCATTACCCCCTAAGTAAGTTTGTGCCCAGGAATTGAACCAAAAATACCCTCATGTTTGCCATTTGGTGAGTCAAACCACAACATTTTGGGCATTCTGTGTTACAAAGTGGTTCCCAATATGCATTTGATGGATCATGATGAATGTATTCATGGCTTGGACCAGATACTTTTTGAGTCATCACCTAATAAGTTAGTTTGTGCCCAGGAATTGCACCAAAAATACCCCCATGTTTGCCATTTGGAGAGTCAAACCACAACATTTGGGGCATTCTGTGTGACAAAGTTGCTATCACGCGCTACGTTTGTGATAGCTTCAGTAGCTAACCTACTTGTAGTAATGGATGTGAAATGCTTGTAGTTCATTGGTGGGTTGGTGGGTTAAGCAGTGCTAGAAGTTTGCTTTGCCCACACACACCGTCGTACAGTCGGGCTTAACAGCTTGGGCGTTTAAGCCTCTGGCTGTTAAACCTTTTCTGCGGGCGGGTGTGGCGGGCTATTTATTTATTCTACTACTAATCGGTTTAGGAGCAAAAGAGTGAGTTGTGGGCTTGTATTCTGCTGGGGGAATCCTCTACAGGCTTGTTAGCGCTTAACCTGTATTTGCAGAGGTTTGCTTGCGCTTAGCCTGTATTTGCAGAGATTTGCTTGCAGAATTCACTTGCAGAATTTGCTTGCAGAATTTGTGAGCGTAAGATTTGTACTGTACCTACAGTTAACGTTCCGGGGATATGGTACGCACCAATGTTGCTGATTGCTGATACAGTGAGATCTTTCTCGAAGTACGTGCGCTGTATACTCAAGGTGGTTCCCCGGTCTGCCGGTCTGTACTTCACTACCATTCCCCTCATCCGGTTTGCTACATCAACTATCACGCGCTACGTTTGTGATAGCTTTAGTAGCTAACCTACTTGTGGTAATGGATGTGAAATGCTTGTAGTTCATTGGTGGGTTGGTGGGTTAAGCAGTGCTAGAAGTTTGCTTTGCCCACACACACCGGCGTACAGTCGGGCTTAACAGCGTTGGCGGTTAAGCCTCTGGCTGTTAAGCCTTTTCGGCCAATGGGCCATAAGCCACCGGGTGGGAACGGCGTGGAGAGCGTGAGCGCGAGCGTGAGCGCGCGCGTGAGCTTGGAGCAGAGTGAGGGAGGGAAGAGGCGCCAGGGTGCCTCAAAGACAGCTGCCAGCAGGAGTGGGGTCTTGGGCCGGAACCCATTCCTCGGGCAGGAAGGAGTATGTTCCATTGTTGAACATGACAGAGGCAAGATTCTTGAAGATGGGGAGGGATTGCTGATGTAGGTAGCGCATCATGCAGTCACTGTGCCATCTGGCAAGGAGCTTGATGACATTAGAGTCGCATTTGCCCTGGAGCAGGGCCATCGCCCCATTTGCGCGAAGGGAGCGAGCAGAGATGGCTGCAGGGGCAATGCCAGTGGTAGGGTAGAGGGTCTGGGCATAGACTCTCAGGGAGGAAGTGACAGTTGCTGCGCAAACAAGGGTAAGGACTCCATTGTCGAAGTAACTGGCAAGCGTGAGGGAGGGACCGAAGGGAGAGCTGGAAGAGCAACAGCTTCGAAGATGAAGGACTTGGCGCGCACAGGCGGCAATGGGGCAGCATAGTGAGTCACCACTCCTGGCATGCGCCACCACTTCCCCTTTGTCGCCATTCTTCTGGGTGGTGAAGGTGAGGGTGACAGAGGTAGCAGTGTGGAGCTCATGCGCAGGGCCATCATGGTGGACGATGCGGGAGTCCAGGTAGAAGGAGACGTCCTGGAGGTGGAAGGCTTGGTCATCCGTAGTAGTACCAGCAGTGTACTCACCAGGGCGTAGACAGAAAAAGAAGGCAATGCAGATCATGTTTGCAATGGCCTGGCGAGAGGGGGAAGGGGACTCGTGATATGCAAAGTGGAGGGCATGCATCACGAGGGTGATGGGGACCGGCTTGACCCCGGAGGGGGCCGGGTCCAGTTTGGCATAGGCCTTGAACTATGCAGTCAGCCGGAAGTCAAGACTGCCTGTGGAGTCGGTTTGAGGGTCGTTGGACCCCAGGCGGGCGAGCGTCTGGCCCACTGACCGGATGGTGTTCGATACTGTGCGAGATCGGATGGGCTTGTGGCTACGTGAGAGGTTGCCATCATGGAGTCGTTTGGCAAAGACCTGGAGGATGGGGATTGGATCCTGAATGGACTGGAGGCGCGGTTCAAAACCTCGAGACAAACTGAATTGAACCCATTGGTCCCAATGGGCATCCTTGCGCTTGGCGTAGAGCTCAGTGACTGAAGCTCGCATGGTCTTCTGGACAGCGCTAAGGTCAGCGCGGAATGCATGGGCGGCCGAAGGTGGCATAAGGTCCAGGGCAAGTCCTGTGGGTAGGTTGTGTTAAAGTGATGGAGCAAGGCAGTGTCAGAGAGTTCAGATCGAGAGAGGAGGTCCGCTAGGTGGTTAGCGGGGCCAGGGATGTAATCCCGAAGGGGGACATAGTGAAAGAGGCGCTGGTGCAGAGACTGGAGACGGAGGAGTAGGCTGCAGGGCCTGTGGTGGTAGTGGCGCCTTTGCGTTGCCAATAGACAGCTGCTGTGTTGTCATAGCAGTTGTGGGTGGTGCATGCGTGGACACAAGCAGCCTGGGCCAGAATATCATTGTGGGCAATGGAACCAGCGAGCTTGAGGTCACTGTTGGTGATGGAGCCCTCAGGATTGTCGAAGGAGACGAGCTGGGCGGAGATCCACGTGGGGAACGCATGCCGCCACATGACAGGCTGCACGGCGCCCGTGGGAAGGGGGACAAAATGGACACCCCCCATGCCCACACCCGAAGCATTGCAGGCGCCCAAGGTGGCAGGGAAGGTGTCCGGCACGAGTTCCGCAATGGAGGTAGGCCGGGTGGAGATATCAGTGGCAAGCCATTGGAAGTCGCGAAGGAAGCTGTGGACGCGCTTGGTGAGCCGGAGGCGCTTCCGGCCTGTTTCCTGGTGTCTGAAGGCTTCTTGGAGAATGGAGAAGAGGCCAATGGAGCCCGGAATGGCCAGCGCCATTGACCGGAGCTCCCCAAGGACTTGGTGCCATTGCTTGAGGGGGACATGGCGCTGGGTGGGTGAGATGGAGTGGAGAATCGCGTGGAGGCGGGCCACCCAATGGGGAGGAAGGCTGATGGTTTTGTTGACGGAATCGATGAGCCAGCCGAGAATAACTTTCTTGGTGGTCCAAGTGGCGTCCCCTTGGAGCATTTTCTTGAGGGAAGCAGGCTCCTGCCGGAAGGGAGTGGCAGTGGCATCCAGGGGCCGGAAGACTGTGTCAAGGGATTGGAAGAGAACGCGCTTGATGGCGCGGCGTGTCCATTGGCTGCCCTGGGCAAAGCCACAGAAGTCATCCACATAGACATCCCAGTAGCGAACCGGCAACTTGCTGGGAGTGTTGCTACTAGGGGGGGTGAGGGGCGGCGTGGAGGCCGTAGGGGGAGGAGGAGGCGGCGTCTGGGGGGCCGGAGAGGGTGGCTCAGTGGGAGGCGTGACAGGGATGGTTTCAGATGGGAGATCCAACCGATGGGGGGTGAGCCGGGCCTCGGCAAGTCCGGTGGCAAAAGTGGCATTGGCTAAGTCTGCAATGGTTTCAGTGAAGGCACAGAAGTTGGGAGGACTGGATTTCCACCCCATAGGGTTGGTGAGTGGGATGCCAATGAGCGGAGCGTCCCCAGGGCGAGAGGGGAACAGGACCCCGAGCTTCATGTTGTCGTCCGGGTGCAATCGGACGCAGTAGAAGCCATCGGCAAGGTCAATCTTGGACATATACACTGGACCAAACCTGTCGTTGGCACGGTGCAGTTTGTTGAGGAGGCGCGGGAGTGTCCGGCCAAACTGCATGGCGTCCGCAGGGGCAAGAGGGATGGTGTCTTGGTTGACGTCCGAGTAGGTGTAATCGGATATCATCCGTGGGCGTCGGCCTCGTTGGGGGACTAAACCAAGGGGGCTCAGTCGGAGTCCGGGAAGGTCGTGGATGAGGCTGGCGGGGAGAACAGTCCATTGTTGCTTGTCCATCATGTCGGCATACTCCTCGCGCAGGAAGTCAATGCCCTGGTGGGAGGATTGGTGAGGACCCCGTTGGAGGGCAGCTGCAATTCGAGGTTGATCCCAAGAGGGGCCGGACATGGTGGCGGGGGTGCCGTCCGTGCCAAAGCGGTCAAGGAGGCTCCCTGCTGGATGGGGGATGGTGGCTACATCAGGCTGGATGTCACCCCTTCCTCGGATGGTCCGGATGAAGTCCCCCCAGCTAGTGCTGCGATGGTAGGCAGTGACGGCGTGGGCGATGTGGGCGTCCAGCCGGTCAGGGGGGTAGCTGGATGAAGTGGATGGGGATCGGACGCGGGGCTGGGACCGAGGCCTGGGTGAAGGGGGGGGGGGGGGGGGGATTGAACGCGGGGCTTGGACCGAGGCCTGGGTGAAGGGGAGGGGGATCGGACGCGGGGCTGGTGAAAAGAATTCACCGTGTAAACGCGTATTCATACGTACTAAGCGGGTGTATCGTACAAAGAGTCATAAAGAAGGCAATAACCTTATTCGTAAGGTTATTAACCTGATGAGTGAATAATCGTCGGCGCTTTTATGTGGATTGCCTCTTAGCGGGATTTCCCCATCAGCTCACTCTTTGAAGAATTAACAACTCTAAAACACTATCATGCCCTAAAACCTATGTACAACCTAGTACTAATTCTACATAATAAGGTACAATCACATGTGATATTCAATGAGAATATCACGGTGAATTTTACGGTAAAAAGACCGATCGAAGATGGTTTGCATGTGTTTTGTGTCTTATTTACGTCTGTTTTGTATGCTTAGAATTACACGGTAATATGCTGTAAATCGACACGACGATACGACGAGTAATTAACCTGTCAATCGACAAAGACAATTGAACTGTAACAATGATCTTACTCACTAAATCAATCGATCGTAAGATCGATTGCGTTTTTTTGTTACGACGCACTTTCTTTAGTTTATCAGACCCACAGCGTCTACGAGCTGTGGCCAGCATCCTACAATGGTGAGGACCGAATGGCGTTTCCCACCGAGAAACGCAGTTGAGCTCGAAGACAAAGAATCCGGATTAGCCTGATCAGCAACTGGCATCAACCCTCAAGGATGTAAAATGGGCAATTGCTTGTGGAGCCCTGGAATACACCAACACCAGGGTGGCCTCCCTTGAAAGAAGAGGCCGAAGACTCGGACCAATGTGGTGGCTCCACCGGGTGTCGAGATCCAGCAACAAGCAAGGGAAAAGGGCTGGACGATTCAGCTGAAAGAGCCGCCCAGGTTGGCATCAGTTGAAAGGAATCAATATCCAATTCAAGAACACTGATCTTTCACTGAAAACAAGAATGACGTGAGCCAGAAGATTGAGCCTCAAGTATTCTGTGGTGAAACAGATTGGAAGGAACAGATTGCGAAGAGCATCTGCCCGCACGAAAAACGAAAATCGAAAGATATAGAAATGAGAACACCAAATCTCAAAGATCCAAAAGGAAAAAGAGAACACTAAATTCTCAGGAGACAATCTTACACCACAGAAATACACCAGAATGAGCAAATCCCAAGAAAGGATAGGAAAGCTCACAATCTTAAATTGCGACAAAAGCAAAAGCTCACACATACAGATAACCGGAACGAGAACTCGATCCGAACAAAAGTATAAACAAACCGGAACGAAAATTCGATCCGGATATACAAATACACAAACAGATAAGCAAATCACTCGACAGTCACAAACGATTAATATCCATCTCTCACATCCAATCCTTCGATTCGGTTACACTCTTCCACCACATACCACCTGCGATTAAATATTCGATTACGTCATCGAAACGACCATCCAAACTTCCATCAAATACATCGAATATCATCCTCCGAATATTTCGGAACGAATACTTTGAAACGACCGTTCAATTACCCATTGGAATACTTGAAATCTTGTCCCCATCATGGCTCCAGCAAAAAGACAAACAAGATCAAAAGCAAAGCCAAAGGACGATGATGACTATGGCTCCAGTGAGGAGGAAACAAAAATGGACGTGGATCAAGATCTACCAGGAATCACCATGGATGGTGAGAGTGATGAGGAAAGGATGGAAGAAAACAGATTGAATGAGAAAACAATCATGCGTGTAATGGAAAAGGCTATGACTGATCCAGAAATGAACTCAACTTGGAAAAGAGTCATCGACAAGGAAGTAAAGAAAAGGATCAGAGCCATACAAGATGCAGTGGAGCAACAAAGAAATCCAGATGACGTTAATCGAAGTGATAGTGAAAGCAGTGATGAAGATGTGGATCAACTAGATGTCGACCTAAGGGCTGAACGGTACGAAAGGAGGTCCTTCCAACGCAAAATAACAATCAATGGATTCAACAATGGAAAAATTCTGAACCCAGAACAGCTTGCTTTCAGAAGCAGCTTGATGGATTTTGGTATCAACTATGAATCAGCTGAAGAAATTATGAGGGGAGGAATGTCTAACATCCGAGATATTACAGACCTCACCAAGGAAAGCATCAAGTCATTCATGCATGGATTGAAATCAATCAGTCCAGACTGTCCTAATCCAAAAAGTATCCACTATGGTAACAGGCTATCGTCGAGGCTCCTCGCATGGGCGAACTGGGCTTGATATCAACCATTGATTGGAGTCAAACCAAGAGCTATTGACTGGAACGCGAGCCCAAACAATCTGGAACTGCAGCAATTCAGAATCAAGATGATGGAGTCAAGTGTGAAATCGCAGGAAAAATCAACCCCACCTGAATTAAAGGATCTTACAAAATTCAGAGAATGGGAGGAAGGTTTTCGCCAAAACTTGAGATACAGATTCAACTCTGAAGGTTTCCCTATCTTGTATGTCATAAGACCCATAGAAAAGGAAGTTGTTACCGATGAAGCCAGGTCTGGAACAGTCGGGCAAAGTCCAACAGATACCTATCCAACTTGGAGTGACTACAATGAAAGGTGTGGTGTTTTGTCAGGCCACCAGTATGATGAAGACAACAACGTTGTCTGGAGGTTGTTATGTGATGCAACAAGAAAAGGGCCTGGTTGGGAATATGTGGCACATTTCCAAAATACTGAACTCAACTCGGGTCATGCAAGAAACGCCTTCATTTCATTGATGCAACATGCTTACACTGATACCAATATCACTATGGTTCTGAACAAAACCTACCAGGAAATGAAAGAATCACATTACACTGGCGACGCTAAGAATTATGATTGGAACAAACACAAGAGGAATTGGACTGCTTTCCATGGAACATTCCTGAGATTTGAGAAGAACCACAATGAAAGAAGATTTGTTTGGGACTTTATCAATTCAATCAGTGATGAGCGGCTTGATGCTGCCAAAGCCGATGCAATTGATGAGAGCAAAGACTACCGGGACAACTTTAATGAATGTTTGATTCTATTCACCAATCGGCTTGGATTGAAGAAGCTTGCAAATGGAAAGCATAAAAGAGGTTCCAGAAGTGTGTATTCTGTGGGCACGACAAGCAATAAGAAGCAGAAAACAACTGGAACGTTTACAGGAAAAGTTGAGTGCAAGCCCTATCCAACAAGTGTTTATAAAACAATGTCAAAAGAACAGCGTCAGGAGCTTTACCAGATGAGACAGGCAAAGAAGAAAAGAAATCTCAAGGCTGCTGAGACCAAAAAGGCAAAAGATGATGAAAAGGAAGGCGCAGGTGATAGCTTTGGATCAAAATCTAAGAAATGACATCATAACCGGACACTAGAAAACAAATGGTTAAAAATGGTGAGCCGGTCATTATATAAGATGAATATTCCTCTAGATTTTGATGATGGAGAAAATGAAGAAGGATACTGTGAGTTAGACTCACATGCAGACACAACTGCGGCTGGAAGCAATATGATATTGCTCAATCCTGATCAGATCACAACACATGTTGATGTTGCCCCCTTCTCTGAAGAATACAAGCCAATCAAGAAAATCCCAATTGGAAGTTGTGCAACTGCTTGGACAAATCCAACATCAGGTAAAGTCTACATCATAGTGTTCCACCAAGCGCTGTACTTTGGGAACAAATTGAAGAACAGCTTGATATGCCCAAATCAAGTGAGGGATTGCAATTTCAATTCTGTTGAAGAAACACCTCGTCAGCTTTGACCCAAGATCCAAGCATGGAATTACAATCCAAACACCAATGGAAGATGACGACCCCAGGAAAGTTTTCATAAAACTGAGTATGAGAAATGTGATTTCATATTTCCCCACAAGGAAGCCAACAAGAATGGAGCTTGATGAATGTCAACATTTGATTGCAACAAATGACACCCCATGGGACCCACATTCACTGAAGTTCAGGATGGCTGAGTTAGCAATCGACAATGGAGATCCAATTTCAGGGGACCAGTTTAGTGTCCAAGCCATGTTGACTGAGGATGCGAGCTCGGTTGTAACGGAACCTACAAGTAATGTTACAGACATGCTCTCCAAGACTAGCTTAGAGACCAGGCATCCCAATCTCATGCAGAGATGCAAGCTGATGAGATTGCACCAGATATCAACCAGAAGAATGCTGACTGAACATTCATCCAACCACATTGCCCATTTCAAAATCGAGCCGAGCAAGCAATTGGTCATCTTGGTGGTGCAATCACAACCAAGTCAGTAAAGAAGAAGTCACCAAGGAGATTATGGTCATTTTGTGGTGAACTATGTGCTAATATCAGGCAGAGAACGGCATCAAGCAACCCTTCTTCAATGGGGAGAACTCCATTTGAATTGGTTCATGGCTATAGACCTGATATCGCACTATACACGTCATCAGAATGGTATGATTTTGTATTTTACTTTGATAAAGGTGATTCTTCATCGCGTGGAGTTGAAAGATTGGGTCGATGGTTGGGCCCTTGTGGCATTAAGATAGGTGGAGGTGATTGTTTTTGGATCCTGACTGAATCAGCAATACCAATATCTACAAATTCAATAAGGCCTGTCAAGAAATATGAATGGAGGGATAGAGATATCCTCAGAAGAATGGAAGCAATCAACAAATCAATTGAATCCAAGATTGGTGATGAAGTGAAAGACAGCGCGTCCTTCTTCCAGGAAAACTACCCGGAGCCTCAAATGGAACTATTTGAGGAACAACCAGTGAAATCCTCTGATCTGAAACTTGAAATGGCTGAGCCAGAGGCATCGGTTGAAGATATTGATGAACCAGATGAGTATCTGGGGAATGAAGTAATCATTGAAAGAAATGATGAAAGGCTCAGGTGCATTGTCAAAGATAGGGTGCGAGATTTGCAAAACAGACCAATTGGAGTAAGAAATGAGAATCCAATACTAGACACGAGGCTGTACAATCTGCAACTACCTGATGGCACCATTGAGGAATACACGGCAAACATTGTTGCAGAAAGTCTCTACAGTTCTGTTGATGACGATCGAAGGATGTTCACTCTACTAGATGAGCTGATTGATCATGAATTCGACAACACTGCTTTAACTGATGAAGAGGCCACAACCATAGGCAAAAATGGCCGGCAAAGCCATAAGCCGACGACTAGGGGTTGGAGGATCCTCGCCAGTTGGAAAGATGGATCAGAATCATGGTGCAAGCTCAGTGATGTTAAAGAATCGTTTCCAGTGCAACTAGCTGAATACGCAGTCAACAATAATCTTGAAAATTCACCAGCATTCAGATGGTGGGTGTGCACAAAATTTTGAGAAGAAAGGAGCGAATCCTTAAGGCAGCCAAAACAGCCAAGTATTGGTTGAAGACTCACAAATATGGTGTCGAGCTACCACATTCAATTACACAAGCGCTGGCAATTGATAAGAAAACAGGTACTGACCACTGGGAAAGAGCAATTCACAAAGAAATGACCAACAATATGGCAGCGTTTGAATTTTCTGATGATGATGTTATCCCAGTTGGTCATAAAGAAATCACAACGCACATGATATTTGATATCAAGCTTGGATCCTTAACAAGGAAGGCTAGATTGGTAGGGGATGGTCATACAGTTCCTGCCATAGCAAAAGAGAATACATATTCATCTGTTCCTAGTCGTGATTCAGTAAGAATATTCTTCTTGCTAGCAGCACTGAACGATTTGAAGGTCCTCTCAGCAGATATCCAAAATACATATTTGACAGCCCCAATTAAAGAAGAACACTTTCTAAAAGCGAGAGCGGAAGACGGATTCCCGCCACATCTTGCACCAGGAAGGCCTTGCAAGATAGTTCGAGCATTGTATGGATTGCCAGTTGCGGGTGCATCTTTCAGATCATATCTCACACAGCATTTGAGAGATCTTGGGTATTCTCCTTGCAAAGCTGATCCGGATGTGCACTTACGAATTGAAACCAGGAAAGATGGATCCAGATATTGGGCAATGCTCATTGCCTATGTAGACGATATCTTATGTTCTGGTGAAGATCCAAAGTTCCAGCTTGAAAACATTGAACGGAAGTTCAAATTGAAGGATGATACAATTGAAGAGCCAACTCTGTATTTGGGAGCTGATATTGGAAAGTTCTACTTTGAAGGTGATTCAAAGCCAAGATGGTCACTATCAAGCACCAAATATACGGCAAAAGCTGTTGCAGCTGTCGAACAAGAGCTAGGAACTGAAAAATATGGCCACAAGTATCTACCAAAATCAGCGTCCAGCCCACTGTCACATGATTATTGACCGGAAATTGATATATCAGAGGAATTGAATCCTGAATTGCAAAATTACTATCAAGGTTTGATTGGAGTCCTCAGGTGGATTTGTGAATTAGGAAGGCTCGACATTGTAATGCCGGTTTCCCTCATGTCAAGGTATTTGGCTCAAGCAAGAAAGGGACATCTGAACCAGTTATTTCACATATTTGCATATTTGAAAAAATACAACAGGTCGAAATTGGTTTTTGATGATTCAGTGCCAAACATTGATCAGAGTAAATTTCAAAAATGTGACTGGTCTGAGTTCTATCCTGGCGCCACTGAAGTCATACCAGCAGATATGCCTGAAGCTTTGGGAAAACATGTGACAATGAGTTGTTTTGTTGATGCTGATCATGCCGGATGCAAGGCAACAAGGAGGTCTCATACCGGTGTTATTATCGTCATTAATAATGCACCGATCATTTGGTTTTCCAAAAGACAAACAACGGTTGAGACATCAACTTTTGGATCTGAAATCATTGCTTTGAAAATTGCAATCGAATTGGTTGAAGGTCTAAGGTACAAGTTGAGAATGATGGGTGTTCCAATTGATGGAAGCACCAATGTGTATTGTGATAATGATTCTGTTGTCACAAATGTTACACGACCTGGAAGCCCATGTAAGAAGAAGCACAACAGCATTGCATACCACAAAGCGCGTGAATCTATTGCAGCAGGAATAATCAGAATTGCAAAAGAACCAGGTTCAATATTAATAATATACGTATTTAAGTAACTTTAACCACCAAAGGTGGATCTAAACTACTCAGTCTGTATCCAGACTTTAACGTCGCCTCAATCGAAGAGAGTTTAAGCCCCAAGTTGTAGAACGACAAATTTGTCAAACGAATCCTGAAAGCAAGCAGGGAGAGTACAAGTGAACACTGTTGAAGGATACCAGTGGCAGAATCCAACAAACAGGTAGAAGGAAGGGTAAAATACTGGGAGCAGCACGGTGTGCAGAGGTGGGTAACTGGGGGAAGAACTAGGAAGGTCACCGGGCGGAGCAACCCTGGGAGACAGTGGGAGCAGCGCTGGGGACAGCGCCAGGAACCACACTGGATGCAGCATAAGGAGCAGCACAGGTGGGTGCAGAACCGGGATATACACTTGGGAGAAGCACTGGGGTGCAGAAGATGGTGACATATTGGAAGCATAGCCAGAAGCCAAACTTGATACAGCTCGAGGAGTATCACGAGGGGCAGAACCTGGTGAGACTGAAAGCAGCTCGGGGTGCAGTACCTGGGGAGACACTGGGAGCAGCACTTGGTGAAACACTGTAGCAATGTGGGGTGCACTGGGGGAGACACTGGGAAAAGCACTGGGGAAAGCGCTGGGTGAAAAGTGTGGCCCATCCGTTAGGATCCATTCAGCCAAGCCCTCAGCAAGGCAGCCTCCTGGCGATACGGCTGCTGGGAAGGGAGAGGGACTGCGTAGTGTCTCCTGGCAAGCTGGATGGTCGCAAGCCATTGACGCTTGGCAGTAAGAGTGTAACCACGGAGCACTTGGAGTGGAATCTGGAGGAGGGAGTGAGATTGAGGCAGAGCACCAGCAAAGCCAATGGCCAATTCAGATGAAATGGAATCATTGAGAGATTGGTGTTGTTCTGACTCAAGCAACCCTCCAGTGCCATGGAGCCAGTTGGTTTTGGTACGTCCAGAGATCCCAACAGGTGAGGAAAAATTGATGAATCACTGCAGTAGCCCATCGACGAGGAGAGCGTTTGCTACCAATCGAAGAATAATAGGCAGCCTGAATCTGATGCCAGAGGGGTGTCCACCTCCCAAGGAACCAGTTGTGCCAGCCAATCCGACGCTGAGCCCTTATAGCGGATGCAATATCAGGGGAGTAGGAGGTAGGGTGGATACGCCTACCTTGACAAACCCTAGTGGTGACATCCACAATGGCGAGAGCCAGTGAAGGGTCTGTAAGCTCAAAAGTAAGGCGCTGTTGCAAAGGGCCCCGAAAGGAAGACAAGCAGTGCTGGACAGCCCCGGTGTCGGCACATGAAAGAACGTGGGAAACCTTTTCCGCATCTTGGGCACACAGAGGGCATCGAGAGTGATCCTGGTGCTGGTAATGAAGTAACTGATTGCCAACACCAATACAACCCGAAGCAAACTTGACAAGCCCCCACTGCATTCCAGGAGGGAGGCGCTTGAAAGCAGAGTGATGGGCATACCAATGGATAGAATCAGAGACGTGTGGTGGAATGGAGATGTCGTGGTGAGTGTGCCAATAGTGAAGAAGTGGAGGACCTGAAATAAGAATGTGCAAGGCATCTCTGTCAAAGCGAGAGCATTTGAGACCCTTCTGTGAGAGGGCCCAGGGCTCAAACACAAGTCGGGGATAGTGGTAAGGAGAAGAACGTTTCATGGATAGAAATGCCTTGGCCATGCCATCAACTTGATGATTGTGAAGCGCCCACCAGTCAAGAGAAAGACCCTCTTGATGACCCTGAACCCACTTGAAGGTGACAGTGATTGGAAGAGCAGAGAGCATATTGCGAATGACATAGACATAGTCAAAAGATTTCTGAGAGATAGACAAGGGCCAGGTTCCCTGAGCCTGTTGAAGAGCCGTATCCCCATCAAGGGCAATGGTGAGGGAGCCGGAGGCTACATCATAGAGGTCCACCAGAGCCATACAGCAGGTGAGGACACCAATGATGCCAGCCAATTCACTCCGGTAGGAAGACTGATCTTCAGGGGAGCCACTGACAAGGTTAGATCCAGTGAGGAACAAGGAGGGAGACTTGGTGGAGGTGTTGGGGGAAAGGATGAAGGAAGATGTACCGCAGAGGAGAACGGGATCATAAGAGCCGTCACAGACAGCGCTGGCAGAGCCACGCAGAATGGCATCGGCAAGAACCTGGCATCCATCCTGGGGAAGGGAGTATTGATGGAGAAGGACTCGGGGACAACCGCAGAGAGCATCAAATGCATCCTCTGGGGTGGCAGGAAGACACTGAAAAGGATCATAGGTCAAGGGGTCTTCGTCTGGTGGATGAGAGATAAAGGAGGATTGACCGACAATCCGGAACACGTTCCCACTGGAAAGGAGGGAAACAATAGTGTCTGCACTGGGAGGTTTAGCACAAAGGATGGTAGTGTTAAAGCTATAATGACCTCGGCCTTGCGAAGAACCGACCCTCCAACCAGTGGAGCATTTGAAGAAGATCCGGTCAGTAGAACGACACAAAAACCAGGGCCAAACAGAGGAGGACTCGGTTGACAGCCAATGCCCCAGGTGAAAGGAGGGGTGAAAAGCTCGGTCCGAAGGCAAAGCCAACGGGGGTAAGAAGGATTTCCGAAGGGCATGTTGCCAAAGCTGAAGGGCTGGAAGATGCCACGGAGGGGGGCATCGAGGCCAGTCAAGGTGGGCGCGAAGATGGTTGGAGGACTGCAGCTGGAAGGCCATAGGAGAAAGCCGTGTGCCATCTGCAGTGCAGATATCAGCAAGGGAGATAGCCTGGAGAGACATCCTGATGAAATTCAGAAGAGACAGGTCGGCGCCCCGAAAGCCAGCAGTGACAAAAGCTTGCATGAGGTAGCAGTCATTCACTCTAAGCAGAGGAAGTGTAGGAAAGTCTTCCACCATACTCACAGGGTGCATAGAAAAGAAATGCCACACATGCTTATACCAGCAAGGAGTGATATAAGAGGCATAAGGCTGATAGGGGGTAATACCGAGATGAAAAGGGATCCCCAGTTCAAGCCGGAAGGCTTCAGCTGTAAGCCTAAGAATATGGCCTGTCTGGGAACCACGGACAGATTCCTGAAGTAGGGTAGCAATGTGGCTGAATTCCTGGAGAAGGAAAGGGTGAACGAAACCAAAGCCTTGATACAAAGATGGACCATAGAAGACCTTGCAAGGAAAGCTGCGAGACATGCCGGCCTTGTTGAGCACGGGGACCAGAGTTGGTTGGAGAATACGGTTCCAGGTAGAAGCGCTGAGCTGAGTGACGGGCATGGGGTATTCAAAAGACTTCATAAATGAGTACTTGAAGGTGTAGAGGGAGGTGTTCTTCTCGCACTTGGAGGACCTCATTTGAGATCCAAAGGACTGGGACTGGGTCTGCAGGTGATCAACTTGAGCTTCCTCATTGCCGTCAATAGAAATGTAGACATCCAGAGTCTTGTCAGCATGATCAACCTCAAAACGGTCAAGAGGGGACTGGGCACCAGATTTGTCAGTGATGGTGAAAACACCGGGCATTTCATCAACAGAGCGATAGTCCCACCCAGAACCGGTCCACTTGAAATCGATCAAGTAGCAGAAGGACTTAGCAGGTTCAATAGCGCCACCAGTAGCAATGAGACCACCAGCCCAGCGGTCTAAAGCGGCCTGAAAATCAACAGCCAAAGCCTCACCAGAGGTAGTAGAGGAGGAACCGGCACAAAAAAGATCAGTATCATCCACAAAAGCAAAACCAACCAAGGAGACCAGCTGAAGGGATAGGGAGGTGAGGAGATGAACCCCATGGCCTGCATTCTGCATCATCCGGAAAAGAATGGTAGAAACCAGAGCCCACAGAGTTGGGCTGAGACCGTTGCCTTGCCCAATACCACTGAGAGGAATAGATTCATCACCATACATAGGACCGGACCGGCCAAATCCAGTTTTAATGTGATGGGTGGCACGCTGGAGAGTGGAAAGTAGCACCTCGCAAACATGAGCCGGAATCCCAAAGCTTTGGAGGGTGAGACTGGCAATGGGATGGGAGATTCGATCATAGCAGCCTTTGGCATCATTCATTGCAACCGCCCCAGAGCGGCGCTTCTGTCGGAGGACATCACAAATAAGCTTCTTGTTGAGACAAGTGTTGATGGCTTTGTGATGCTTCCGGCTGCCATGCTGGTCAACTGCCACCGCGTTGGCCTGTTCAGCATGAGCAAGAATGCGTTTACCGATCATCTTGTTGTTGATCTGAAACTCAGGAGACATCAGTTGGATGAGTCTCATCTTGTCAACACGGTATTCACCAGGTTTCTTGAAGATTTCAACGTTGGTGATAACCTGCCAAGCAGAGGGCGAGAAGCCAGCAAGCAGAGGAGCAGTCCGCATCAGAGTATCAAAGGAATTCAGCTGTGTGTCCAAGGCAAAAGATTTATGGTGGGCAAAACTGAGGCAAGAAGGCTCACCAGCAGTGCGTTCCTTCTGGCATTTCCAGGCAGCAGCATTGTCAGCAGGGCTAACAGAATAGTCAAAGGGGGCCAAAGACTGAATAGCAGCAGGCACTTGAAGGCAAGTAAGGAATTCAGTCAGGTACTGGTCAGTTCCTGGAGGCGGAACGTAGGTGCCAGCAAGGACCTCAGCTGAGGCAGGTCCAGTTCCCAAGTAGCCGAAGGCCTGGATGAAAGAGGGAGACATGGAGGGAGTGTCTAGGCATTGTTGCTGACGGCAAACATTGGATGCAGCCATGGCCGGCACCATAGTGGACTGAGACTCTGAGACTTGTTCAGTGCCATCAGATCCAACTGCAACAGCCTTCAGAACAGCAGGCTTTGAGAGACGACCACGGATAGCGCGTGCAGCGAGCCCTAGATCCCGTTGGAGCCGTTCATGACGCATGCGTGCCCGAATCTGAGAGGCGCTCTGGTTGTAGGGCTTGCCTTCAGTAAGAAGGGCGTCCACCAAACCTTGGTTGAAGGAGTCACGCCACGAAGGAGCCAGGACTTTAACAGCACGGTATTGCTTGTAGGCTTGCTTCAAATGGAGGACAGCCGTGGCAAGATCACAGTGTTCACCCTTGTATAAGGAAAGCTTACATGCCAAGCGCTTCACCTTGGTGTGACTGGTGGAGACACCTTGACGAAGCTGCACAATCCGCCTCCAAAAATCTATGGTGTCCCGGTAAACCTGGAGCTTAGGAGACCAAGGAATCATGCCGGTGCGAAGCCGGCAAAGATGTTGTTCAACAGACAGCCGGATGGAAGCAGAGGTGGAATGGAGGACATCATAGGTAGTGATGAGAGTGTCGCGCACAGTGGTATCACCAGAGAAATACAGTGCCACCAGGTGCTCAAGCTTAGTCTGAAGGGGGAACACACCAGCAGTAGCAAAGGCATGTTTTACCCGCTTGAGATAGCGCTGCCGAAGGTGAGGGTGGGAAGATTTCAGGCGAGGAATAGAGGATCGCACAGGAGGTGGAAGATATTTGCCCAAGATACTGCCATTACACACTTCGATCCAGAGCAAGCGATGGTCAGAAACCATGCCGTGCTCACCATCAAAAGCACAGTAACCAGCTCGGACGACATCAACATGCTCAGTAGTCCAAATGGCATCAATGGGAGTCCTGGTAGTATTTCGATTGTGGGTGGCAGGCGGGGAAGTTGAAGGGTGGGTAGTTAAGATGGCATCCTTGAAGCCGAGGGCTTTGAGCTCAGAGGAAGAGACCGTCAGACCGGACATCAGAATTATGGTCAATCCCTAAGACGACGGAGTCACCGGCCTCTAGGCAAGCCTGAAGGGCGGCTGTGAGGTCACGTCGAAAGAGAATGCGTGGGTTGGGACAGCGAAGATCCTCCTCAGCCTGGAAGTAACGACAGTGTTGGTTCCAAACAGAGCCAAGATCCCTGTCATTTTCGACAGGGCAATAGGCAGAAAAGATGGTAACCGTAGCGTGAGCCCTTCCCTGAAACCTAACAAAGGTCCACCGGCCAAGCCCCGAGGGATCAGCACCATGGGCAAGCTTGTGAGAATGAAAGAGCCGGTCAATAGTAAACCCCGTACCACCAGGGATGCGCCACGTGCCAGTGGATGCCTCATGCTGGTTGCTAGCAAGGAAGGTGAAACTGGAAGGGTAGGCTTGTTTGATGCGAGAGTGGAAAAGGTCACAGAGGGGGAGCTGAGGTTCATTCAGACAATGCTCTGCGTAGAGAGCAACCCCAGCTTTACTTTGAGCAACACGCCAAGAATTGTGACGAGAGCGAGACATGAAGGCTGACTTCCGCTGCGGACCAATATTTTGGAAGGTAATGAGAGTAGAGTTGGAGGACGGAGCCTGGGGAAAGGGATGGCCAAAAGCATCAGCATCTTTAGCCACAAGGATGTCCCCATGAACGGGAGCAAGACATGAAGGCAGACTTCCGCTGGGGACCAATATTTTGGAAGGTGATGAGGGTAGAGTTTGAGGACCGAGACTGGGGAAAAGGATGGCCAAAAGAATCTGAATCTTTAGTCACAAGGATGTCCCCATGAAGATTGGATTGGGCTAGGCGGGAAGCAGGAGGAGGCAAGGAATGGGAAGAAGGACTGGAGGAATCCAGGTGGGGATGAGAGTTGGAGGGCATCCCACAGTGCCCTGAATGAGATATTCTAACCATGATCAGACGCATACCGTGTCTGTCGCACGGAAGAGGAAGCTGGTGAGGCATAGGTGTGGAATACGGAAGGCCACAGCAGGTGCCGTACCAGGAGAGGAATTGGCACTGGATGCAACCATGGGTGAAACACTGGAAAGCGTGCCCAGGACACTGACGGGTAAAACACTTGGGGGCAAACCAGATGCATTGCTGGAGGAAGAACTGGGAGTGGCGCCTGGTGCAGTGCTGGGAGAGGCACTGGGTGAAGATCAGGGTGGAACGCTGGGATAACCTGGGGATTCAACACTAAGCGCAGAACTGAGAGTAGTCCTGGGTGAGGCACTGAGGCACAAACCAAATGCATTGCTGGAGGAAGCACTGGGAGGGGCGCCTGGTGCAGCACTAGGAGGAACACTAAGTGCAGATCAGGGTGAAACATTGATAGCACCAGTTGATGCAGTAACTTGGTGGATCACTGGAGGCAACCCGAGGTGGAGCACTGGAAAGCAAACCAAATGCATTGCTGGAGGAAGCACTGGGAGTGTCGCCTGGTGCAGTGCTAGGAGAAACACTGGGTGCAGATCAGGGGGAAACACTAATAGCACCAGTGGATGCAGCACTTGGTGGATCACTGGAGGCAACCCGAGGTGGAGCACTGGAAAGCATACCAAATGCAATGCTGGAGGAATCACTGGGAGTGTCGACTGGTGCAGTGTGAGATGAGACACTGGGTGAAGATCAGGGTGAAACACTGGGATAACCTGGGGATTCAACACTAAGCGCAGAACTGAGAGTAGTCCTGGGTGAGGCACTGAGGGGCAAACCAAATGCATTGCTAGAGGAAGCACTGGGAGTGTCGCCTGGTGCAGCGGTAGGAGGAACACTAAGTGCAGATTAGCGTGAAACATTGATAGCACCAGTGGATGCAGCACTTGGTGGATCACTGGAGGCAACCTGAGGTGGAGCATTGGAAAGCAAACCAAATGCATTGCTGGAGGAAGCACTGGGAGTGTCGCCTGGTGCAGTGCTAGGAGAAACACTTGAGTGCAGATCAGGGTGAAACATTGATAGCACCAGTTGATGCAGTACTTGGTGGATCACTGGAGGCAACCCGAGGTGGAGCACTGGAAAGCATACCAAATGCATTGCTGGAGGTATCACTGGGAGTGTCGCCTGGTGCAGTGTAAGATGAGACACTGGGTGAAGATCAGGGTGAACCACTGGGATAACCTGAGGTTTCAACACTAAGCGCAGAACTGAGAGTAGTCCTGGGTGAGGCACTGAGGCACAAACCAAATGCATTGCTAGAGGAGGCACTGGGAGTGTCGCCTGGTGCAGCGCTAGGAGGAACACTAAGTGCAGATCATGGTGAAACATTGATAGCACCAGTTGATGCAGTACTTGGTGGATCACTGGAGGCAACCCGAAGTGGAGCACTGGAAAGCAAACCAAATGCATTGCTGGAGGAAGGACTGGGAGTGTAGCCTGGTGCAGTGCCAGGAGAAACACTGAGTCCAGATCAGGGGGAAACACTAATAGCACCAGTGGATGCAGCACTGTGGTGGAACACTGGAGGCAACCCGAGGTGAAGCACTGGAAAGCATACCAAATGCATTGCTGGAGGAATCACTGGGAGTGTCGCCTGGTGCAGTGCTAGGAGAGACACTGGGTGAAGATCAGGGTGAAACACTGGGATAACCTGGGGATTCAACACTAAGCGCAGAACTGAGAGTAGTCCTGGGTGAGGCACTGAGGGGCAAACCAAATGCATTGCTAGAGGAAGCACTGGGAGTGTCGCCGGGTGCAGCGGTAGGAGGAACACTAAGTGCAGATCAGGGTGAAACATTGATAGCACCAGTTGATGCAGTACTTGGTGGATCACTGGAGGCAACCCAAGGTGGAGCACTGGAAAGCAAACCAAATGCATTGCTGGAGGTATCACTGGGAGGGTCGCCTGGTGCAGTGTTAGATGTGACACTGGGTGAAGATCAGGGTGAACCACTGGGATAACCTGGGGATTCAACACCAAGCTCAGAACTGAGAGTAGTCCTGGGTGAGGCACTGGGGGGCAAACCAAAGGCATTGCTGGAGGAAACATTGGGAGTGTCGCCTGGTGCAGTGCTAGGAGAAACACTGAGTCCAGATCAGGGGGAAACACTAATAGCACCAGTTGATGCAGTACTTGGTGGATCACTGGAGGCAACCCGAGGTGAAGCACTGGAAAGCATACCAAATGCAATGCTGGAGGAAGCACTGGGAGTGTCGACTGGTGCAGTGTTAGATGAGACACTAGGTGAAGATCAGGGTGAACCACTGGGATAACCTGGGGAGTCAACACCAAGCTCAGAACTGAGAGTAGTCCTGGGTGAGGCACTGGGGGGCAAACCAAAGGCATTGTTGGAGGAAACATTGGGAGTGTCGCCTGGTGCAGTGCTAGGAGAAACACTGAGTCCAGATCAGGGGGAAACACTAATAGCACCAGTGGATGCAGCACTTGGTGGAAAACTGGAGGCAACCCAAGGTGAAGCACTGGAAAGCATACCAAATGCAATGCTGGAGGAATCACTGGGAGTGTCGACTGGTGCAGTGTGAGATGAGACACTGGGTGAAGATCAGGGTGAAACACTGGGATAACCTGGGGATTCAACACTAAGCTCAGAACTGAGAGTAGTCCTGGGTGAGGCACTGGGGGGCAAACCAAAGGCATTGCTGGAGGAAACATTGGGAGTGTCGCCTGGTGCAGTGCTAGGAGAAACACTGAGTCCAGATCAGGGGGAAACACTAATAGCACTAGTGGATGCAGCACTTGGTGGAACACTGGAGGCAACCCGAGGTGAAGCACTGGAAAGCATACCAAATGCAATGCTGGAGGAATCACTGGGAGTGTCGACTGGTGCAGTGTGAGATGAGACACTGGGTGAAGATCAGGGTGAAACACTGGGATAACCTGGGGATTCAACACTAAGCGCAGAACTGAGAGTAGTCCTGGGTGAGGCACTGAGGGGCAAACCAAATGCATTGCTAGAGGAAGCACTGGGAGTGTCGCCAGGTGCAGCGGTAGGAGGAACACTAAGTGCAGATCAGGGTGAAACATTGATAGCACCAGTTGATGCAGTACTTGGTGGATCACTGGAGGCAACCCGAGTTGGAGCACTGGAAAGCAAACCAAATGCATTGCTGGAGGAAGGACTGGGAGGGTCGCCTGGTGCAGTGTTAGATGAGACACTAGGTGAAGATCAGGGTGAACCACTGGGATAACCTGGGGAGTCAACACCAAGCTCAGAACTGAGAGTAGTCCTGGGTGAGGCACTGGGGGGCAAACCAAAGGCATTGCTGGAGGAAACATTGGGAGTGTCGCCTGGTGCAGTGCTAGGAGAAACACTGAGTCCAGATCAGGGGGAAACACTAATAGCACCAGTGGATGCAGCACTTGGTGGAACACTGGAGGCAACCCGAGGTGAAGCACTGGAAAGCATACCAAATGCAATGCTGGAGGTATCACTGGGAGTGTCGACTGGTGCATTGTGAGATGAAACACTGGGTGAAGATCAGGGTGAACCACTGGGATAACCTGGGGAGTCAACACCAAGCTCAGAACTGAGAGTATTCCTGGGTGAGGCACTGAGGGGCAAACCAAATGCATTGCTAGAGGAGGCACTGGGAGTGTCGCCGGGTGCAGCGGTAGGAGGAACACTAAGTGCAGATCAGGGTGAAACATTGATAGCACCAGTTGATGCAGTACTTGGTGGATCACTGGAGGCAACCCGAGGTGGAGCACTGGAAAGCAAACCAAATGCATTGCTGGAGGAAACATTGGGAGTGTCGCCTGGTGCAGTGCTAGGAGAAACACTGAGTCCAGATCAGGGGGAAACACTAATAGCACCAGTGGATGCAGCACTTGGTGGAACACTGGAGGCAACCCGAGGTGAAGCACTGGAAAGCATACCAAATGCAATGCTGGAGGAAGCACTGGGAGTGTCGACTGGTGCAGTGTTAGATGAGACACTAGGTGAAGATCAGGGTGAACCACTGGGATAACCTGGGGAGTCAACACCAAGCTCAGAACTGAGAGTAGTCCTGGCTGAGGCACTGGGGGGCAAACCAAAGGCATTGCTGGAGGAAACATTGGGAGTGTCGCCTGGTGCAGTGCTAGGAGAAACACTGAGTCCAGATCAGGGGGAAACACTAATAGCACCAGTTGATGCAGTACTTGGTGGATCACTGGAGGCAACCCAAGGTGGAGCACTGGAAAGCAAACCAAATGCATTGCTGGAGGTATCACTGGGAGGGTCGCCTGGTGCAGTGTTAGATGTGACACTGGGTGAAGATCAGGGTGAACCACTGGGATAACCTGGGGATTCAACACCAAGCTCAGAACTGAGAGTAGTCCTGGGTGAGGCACTGGGGGGCAAACCAAAGGCATTGCTGGAGGAAACATTGGGAGTGTCGCCTGGTGCAGTGCTAGGAGAAACACTGAGTCCAGATCAGGGGGAAACACTAATAGCACCAGTGGATGCAGCACTTGGTGGAACACTGGAGGCAACCCGAGGTGAAGCACTGGAAAGCATACCAAATGCAATGCTGGAGGAATCACTGGGAGTGTCGACTGGTGCAGTGTGAGATGAGACACTGGGTGAAGATCAGGGTGAAACACTGGGATAACCTGGGGAGTCAACACTAAGCGCAGAACTGAGAGTAGTCCTGGGTGAGGCACTGAGGCACAAACCAAATGCATTGCTGGAGGAAACATTGGGAGTGTCGCCTGGTGCAGTGCTAGGAGAAACACTGAGTCCAGATCAGGGGGAAACACTAATAGCACCAGTGGATGCAGCACTTGGTGGAACACTGGAGGCAACCCGAGGTGAAGCACTGGAAAGCATACCAAATGCAATGCTGGAGGAATCACTGGGAGTGTCGACTGGTGCAGTGTGAGATGAGACACTGGGTGAAGATCAGGGTGAAACACTGGGATAACCAGGGGATTCAACACTAAGCGCAGAACTGAGAGTAGTCCTGGGTGAGGCACTGAGGGGCAAACCAAATGCATTGCTGGAGGAAGCACTGGGAGTGTCGCCGGGTGCAGTGCTAGGAGGAACACTAAGTGCAGATTAGCGTGAAACATTGATAGCACCATTTGATGCAGTACTTGGTGGATCCCTGGAGGCAACCCAAGGTGGAGCACTGGAAAGCAAACCAAATGCATTGCTGGAGGAAGGACTGGGAGGGTCGCCTGGTGCAGTGCTAGGAGAAACACTGGGTAAAGATCAGGGTGAAACACTAGGATAACCCGGTGATTCAATGCTAAGCGCAGAACTGAGAGTAGTCCTGGGTGAGGCACTGGGAGGCAAACCAAAGGCATTGCTGGAGGAAGCACTAGGAGTGTCGCCTGGTGCAGTGCTAGGAGAAACACTGAGTCCAGATCAGGGGGAAACACTCAGAGCACCAGTGGATGCAGCACTTGGTGGAACACTGGAGGCAACCCGAGGTGATGCACTGGAAAGCATACCAAAAGTGATGCTGGAGGAATCACTGGGAGTGTCGCCTGGTGCAGCGTTAGATGAGACACTGGGTGAAGATCAGGGTGAAACACTGGGATAACCTGGGGATTCAACACTAAGCGCAGAACTGAGAGTATTCCTGGGTGAGGCACTGGGGGGTAAACCAAAGGCATTGCTGGAGGAAGCATGTGGAGTTTCGCCTGGTGCAGTGCTAGGAGGAACGCTGGGGGCAGAGCAGGGTGAAACACTGGGAGCACCAGTTGATGCAGCACTAGGTGGAACACTGGAGGCATGCCTGGGTGAAGCTCTGTGGAGCAAACCAAATGCATTGGGTGCAGGGTTAGCAGAAACACAGTGGGTTAGACAAGGCGGGAAGCAGGAGGAGCGGAGGAAGAGGAAGGTTGACTGTTGGATGCAGAGGTGGAATTTGGAGAAGTAGGCATTCCACCAGGCCAGAAGAAAGGGGGCCTAACCATGGTCAGAGGCATACCGTGTCTGTCGCACGGAGAGGAGAGAAGCCGGTGCAGAGCTGGTTGAGGCATTGGTATGGCTCAGCTTGCTGATACTGGCGTCGGTGCTGGGAGAAAAAGCAATGGAGGTGAAACCAGAGCGGAGAGGAGAGTTGTGGACGGTGGGGAGTGTGCTAGCGGGGGACAAGATGTCAGCCATGGCAGCGCCGTCGAGAGGGGTATCAGGTGGAGGGGCAGCTAGAACAGAAGTGATGTTGGAAGTGCCGGTGGCAAGAGTAGACATGGACTGGCCATCATCAAAGCCACACCCAGCGCTGTCCTCACGAACCTGAAAAGAGAAGTGCATATCCAGGTCAAAAGTAACAGCGTTGGAAATGGAGTCAATGGACAGGTCATCATCCACGAGTTCCCAATCACAGACGTCACCACGACCAAAGAAGGGCAAAGCATCCTCCGGCTCCTGGTCTGGTGTAGGGGCATTTTCAACTACCCTTCCTTCAGTGGGATCCCAATGAAAGTCCTCCAACTCAGTGAGACACTCAGTAGAGAACCATTGGCGAACACAAGAGCCGTACCGGGCCTCCAGGAAGATAGGAAGAAAGGACAGCATGGCTTGAGCTTCAGCGGAGGTAGTAGTGTTGTACAGGGCCAGGATTTCACCACGGTAGGAGCTGGTGTCAACAGAGAGAAAAAGTGGCCAGGACCAGTTGTCCCTAGTACGAATTCCCAGAAGAACACGGCGCAAAGTGGTAGCACCCAGTCCCTGACCCAAATCAACAGGAAGGTCCAGGTCAACAACACCTAGAACAGAAGCAGTTTCATGGGTCTGGATGAACTTGGCTTGCCGGTGCTTAGCTTGACGAAGGGTCTTCAGCTTGGAAGGGGAAAGGCATCGGTCAGAGGGATTGGTAGCAGTCTCAATGAACTTGTAGAATTTACCATCAGGAAGGGAAGCTATATCAGATGCAGAGCAGCGATTGAACTGAGCCTTCAATAGCTTGACAGTCTGGGAATGCTTGGTAGAATCACACAAGATGTGGGCAGCTGGGACCGGAGAGGGATTGGGGGTTCGGGAGTTGTCGAGCCGAATGTTCTTCCGGATGACAGCAATAGGGAAGGCTTGAAACCGAGGATGGGTCTGGAGCAGCGCATTGTAATGGTTAAGATCAAAACGCTGCATATAAGACCCGAGCAGGAAACCACAGGTGACAGTAGTGGAGGCTTGAATATGATCGTACTTGAAGTCCATTTCACGGTCCTGGAGAGGCTGAAGGAGAGTGTCAGACAAAAGAGCATCCACTGGGACACTGTGTCCGATGTAGAACCGAAGATGAGGTGCAGCGCGAACCCGGAGCCAGAGGGAAGCAACATAGAGCTTGTTGTCGGCCAAAAAATACGGATTTTGTTTGCATCAAATTCGATTGGAAAAGCCGACAAAACGAAACGACCGAGGTGCGGGAAAACAAAACAATACGAGATACAAATAGTTCAAAGCTTAGAATCAAACGTACCTCCACTACATGAAAATCCCTAAGTGGTAAAACAATGTCACTTAGGCAGGACTACAAACAAAAAGGGATAATCGGTTAGAAACAAGAAATATCCAAAGACCTGAACAGTAAGTAAACACTTGGAACCCATAAGTACATTCAAAAGAATATACTTGATATCCCGTGAGGAAATTACTTATTGCAATCAAGAAAATCAGTACCGATTCCAGATGGGCCTCATATCCAGCATATATACCACGAATAAGCATACGCCCCATCGAACAGAATACTTAACCCCATAATGACCGATAACATCGAATGACCGATACAGTAAAACCGACACGACGCTAACACAGCAACAGCAGCAGAAGAATCGGTACGACGGTAAAGCAGACAGTAACAAATAACCGGGGAAGATCTCTACCACATGAAATACAGCAGAGAGCCCCAATACACAGTGAAAATACGTAGTAAAAATAAGAGCGTCTCTCTGAGCTCACATCTCTTTAAATTTTAACATCATATACCTTTTGGTCGATTTTTAGAGTAACAACAGGTTATAGAGCCCTTATAACTTACACTTGTGTCCCGCAAGAGCACCAGTGTTTACCTTAAGCTACCTATCTCCGGCCGTTCAGCACCTCCACTGTCGGTTAAATCCAGAGGAAATTCTGTGCTTAGCTCCCTGTGCGACACATTCTCGGCCTCCCCCCCCGTCTCATTCTTTCTCTCTCTTTCTCCCTGCTCGTGAATCAAGGGGTGTGATACAGATCCATCTACAAGAATCTTCTCTTTGTAATCCACGACCAAGCACCGACGACCGATTGTTTCTCCGAACATCGTCACCAACATTACATCGATCCCGTTCTTTGGCCCTCTCCTCCGCAGATCGTCCGGACGATCTACTCCAATTGTTCCAATTGTTCCTCCAACACTCGGTTACTCCCTTTACAAATTACATCGCAACGATGAATTAATTCGTATCGACGATACTGATTCCAACACCAAATCGAACGAACACATACAACACGGGTTAATTCAACAACGACGACGACGACAACCAAAGGTCAACACGTACGATGCCGACGAATCCATTTGACTGGACTCCAATCTTTGGAATCGAATTTCGATTTTCAAGCGCTAGCAATCCAACTGTGGCCACTTCCCTTAACAAAGCCTACTCTGAAATCATTGGCAAAGATGAACTCTCAGAATTCTTTGTGACCCGCGAGGATGAAGAAGAGGGACCACTCGAAATAGCTCCGGATCCACAACTCCACATCCTCGATTGCGTTGCAAAAGCTATTGCCATCAACCTAGTAGAGCCACCACCGGATGAAATAACAAAAGGCCACATTGCCAATCTCCTCGACAAATGTGTCATCAAGCATGTCAGAAATGGTGGATCTACAAAACGCATGAGATATAAAACAGAATTTGACGCTGCTGCGAAGCATGCCATTCGGACCAACACAGATGATGAACCAATTGTTCTAATCGAAATCACAATTACCCACTGGCGTTTCAAGAAAAATTGGCGCCCAGACCTATTCATGGAAGCCTACACTGGAGATCCACCATCAGATGACGAGGCAGACGTTCCAGATACACCTGCCGCAACGGCTGCAACTGTCTCCCCTACTGAGATGGGACAAATTACGACCCTACTACAACAACTGGTCAACAATGGCAACAGCAACAACAATAACAGTGCCGGCGCCAACCACCAAGCATCACTCGACTTACCATGGAATTCAGCAACCTTACCACCACCTGTCAAGGACCGATACTACAAGAGAGATGAATTCCTCACCAGAGATGATATGAAGGACTTCCCAATCACCTACACCGACTCATCTGGAAATGAAACGGTCATCAGGCAAAACTACTACCTACACAACCTAGGCAGCGGTAGAAACGACCAACGTCTGATCACTAGAAGTGGTGACTGTTTTGATTTGACCAGAGCCTCTGACAAGTCCAAGGAAGCAGCTAGAGACAAACTGTTTCTCTCAGGATTCCCACAACTAAAGGACGCAACGGACCCTCAGGTTAGAAAATGGTACAGAGAAATCACAGCTCATTCCCAGCAACACCATATTTATGTACACCCATACTATCTATTCAGGCGTGAAGCTGATCACCTCAGAGGATTCACAATTGGAGATGACTTTCCAAACGACCTACTTTCAAGATATGAATTGGCTATCAATGAATGGGGAAATCTCATTTACACAGCCCTAAGAACCGATAAAATCATCCCTGATTCATGTACAAGTATGAAGGCCACTATTCAGAGCTTTGAAGGCGGACAGGGATATGAAGCGCTATACACAGTTATTGCTCAAACACATCCCAACTCAAAAAGGCCATCCAATGCCAGCAGAATGGTCAGAAACCCTCCCAACCAAGATGCAAATGAATCCCTTGAAGAATACTACTTCCGGTACAAGGATTATCTGAGACTTAGAGTGTTCCTCCAAAACCAACCCAGCACTATCAGTTCAACAGAAGAAGTCAGCAACCTTATTGCAGGAACCACCCTCTCAGAAGAGCTCTTCAAAAAGACAGAAGATGAACGCGACTCTGATGACCGATTCAAACGGGACAAATACAAGGCGGGTAGGCTTCTACAAACCCTCCAAACCTATGAACAAGAGATCAAGGCTGAACAAAAGTACGAGAGGAACACCTCCAAATCAATCCAGCCCAAGCAATTGCCTGTCTCAGGTACCAGACCAGGTCACCGGCGCAATGATAGGTTTCAGAAGCGCGCTAGCAACAGCACTGTTAGAACACCTTCTACTTTGACCTCTCACTCAATCAGCCTGATTGAATCACTTGGCTACCCGGATATGGACGAAGAATCTGACGATCCCTTCCTCCACCAAGCATACTGCAATGCTATCACGGCATTCGATAAGCAACCTAGTCTTTTTGACACATCCAGAAAATGTATTGTTTGTCACATGTCCGGTCACAATTTTGATAATTGTCCTGCATTGCAAGATATTGAGTCCCTGAAGAAACATAGGATTGCTGCGGCTGTTTTTCTGAACAAATCCAATAAACAGACCCAACAACTCTTAGATTCCACCCAACAAATCTCTCAGATCAACATTGGCAATGAAGATCAAGATGAAGTTCCACCTGACAATGCAGTAGAAGAACAAAAATTTTGCGATGGCCAAGGATAAAAAGTCTTCCTTGCAGCCACTCTATGACATCACCTCAAGATGACCTCCAAGGATTTGACAACGTCACAGCACCCCAAGTGAACAGCTTATGCCCCTCCTTGGACTCCAGCAGTGTCAGCTCCTACGAATCTGTCATAATTGGTGCCGTCAACCTCCTTCCCAAGGACAGCCTCCAGTCATCAATCCCAATTGATTTCTACTGTGATATGGAATCACTCAGGGCTACGACCCCTACATTGGAATCACACCTGAAGACCAATGAGGATCCCAATTTTGATAGGGACAACCCTACGCCAGTTGATACATACAATGTGCAATCCCTAGTCCCACCGGACCCTATTGCAGCTACAGCCTACTTCCAACAGGGTGTCAGGGCTCAGATTGACACCGGTGCAAAAGTTTCCTGCACAAATCTCAAACACATCCTGCACGGTTACAAACCTTACACCAGGATAAGGAAATGTCCTGTCAGGCTTACAGCAGCAATAGGAGGAAAAGCAGCTACCTGCATCCCTGAAGGCTCAGGATATTTACACATCCCAGCACCCAACCATATAGGGTATCTCAAAGTCTTCTTCTACTATTCTCCCTCCCTGTCAACGACATTACTGAGTGAGAATGATCTCTGTGGAATGACATCTCGCATGCGACGTCAGTTCAGTGGGCAGTCAATCCATAAATCATTCATTGACGACTATGACTCAGCTGCTCCACAAAACGGCAACCTCACAATTATCTGTCATCACAAGCAAGACACTGCCAGCAGCATTGTCCTCCATGGAAGCATCATTGATGGTCAATGCTATACACACCCAGTACTGCTCCCAGACATTGATATTGCATCTCCATATGCCAATTGTGCAACATCGTCCGCCTATGCTTTGGCGAATGACATGCAGTTCAAGGAAGCTTGTGAACTGGCTCCAACCTTGTCACACTGCAGAAGTGCACCGAAGCAGCTCATGCTCAGTCTGATACCAGCGACGTGCCAAAGTTTGATGCTAAATTCTTCTTCACCAAGATTGTGGACAAAAATATCCCCATCCACGCCATCAAAACCAAGACATCGAAACTTCTGTGGCATCAACGATTGGGACACCCATGCGATGACTTTCTATATCAGGCTCATAAGCACATCGTTGGAGTACCAAAGTTCAAGCGTCAAACCAGTATTCTTGACCAATGCCCAACTTGCATACAATGTAAGCAAACCAAAACACCTGCTGGCTCACATTCCACATGAAAGGCCACACAACCGTTTCAAGGTTTATCCATTGATTTTGCATTCTCAGGTACCAAATCCTCCAACAGCAAACGCAAGCGCGATTATGAAGGCATTCATGGAGAAACAGCTTGGATTCTCATCACAGATCACTACACTGGTATGAAATATGGAGATACGCGAATCTCTAAAGCAGCGCCACTACACTGGTTGGAACATTTCTTCGCCCAGCACAACCCAACTTGTGCCAACAAGTATGTTTCAGTTGATCAAGGTGGAGAACTCTATCACAATCCTGACATCAGAAACCTCTTCTCTGCGTTTGGATATTCAATCTTTCCAACCGGTGCTGACGCTTCTCACCAGAATGGTACAGTTGAAAGAGCCCACCGGACCCTCGCCAACTCAATGAAGACCATGCTCAGTGGTGCGAATTTGCCCATAAAATTCTGGCCCTTTGCATTTTATCATGCCCTTCGGTTGTCCAATGCTTTTCCAGAAGGCAATCAACAACACTCACCCTTAGAATTGGCAACTGGCCACAAGGAAAATCTTGCTGACTTTCGCACTTTTGGATGCAGAGTTTGGGTACGACCCCCAGGCAAGCGCTCAATCAAGCTCAAATCTAATGCTCGCAAAGGCATCTTCCTGGGTTTTGTCCCATACACCACCCGAAACATCCTTTGGTATGATACTGAGACACACCGTGTCAAAATAGCCACACATGTCCGGTTTGATGAAGGAATGAATGACTTACCTCTTGCAGATCTTCCAACCAATGTCAAGCACCTGCTCCGGACTGATGACAACACTCCACTTCCTGCAGAACCCCATGAGGTCTCATCTACTGCTTTCCAATTCTCCATTTCCCCCTTTGCAGACCTCACCAATCTTCGACTCACTGTCTCACCATCTTGCGCTGATCCCAAGTTTGGCCTTCGCTATGCCAATGACTCACTGATTGGCAGAGCTTACATCACTGACATCCTTCCCAAACGTCCTGCCTCCAAGCTTTTCTCCTCCCACAAGAAGACTCTCTCCAAGCTCCGAGGCGCTTATATTGTATCTATCAATCACAATCGTGTCTTTACTGCTGCTGATGTTACTACAGCCTTACAGGCCTGCCACGATCGAGGGGTGCGGGATTCTTCAATAGATACACCAATTACCTTTGCACTTGAAGAAACATTATCTATGAAGGAGGTCAGGAAACACTCAAATGAATTTGGTTTATTTGCTCCCAATACCTCCTGGAAGGAACCCACTGCTGAAGAAGATCCACCATTCTTGGACCGGATTTCATCAATCAAAGCTATCCAGCGCATTGGTATCAAATACAAGCAGCTGATACAATCAAGAATCAACCAGGTTGATAGCACTGAAGCACTCCATGCCTCCATCCAAAAACACTTGGCACCAATTGAAGACGACATGGAGGTTGTCATTCCTACTATTGATATTGCATCCCTCAGAGCTATCACCAAGCTTCATAAACCAGGAAATCATGCATTACCGCTAGATGCCGATTCACTACCCACTGAACAAATTGAACTTTTCATCAAGGCCATCAATTCCAAGGCAACTACACCTGAAGAACAAGCACTAGGGCACTTCACTCAAAGGAATCTCAAGCCTTTATCTACATGGCCTGAATGGCAAGCTGGGGAGCGAAAACAGCTTGATCAGTTTGAAGATTTGGAAATGTTTGGATCACCAATTCAATACCCTAAGGACCCAGACGCTATCATTCTCAGGCCTCACTGGCAATACAGTGTCAAAAGAAATGGTGTCAGAAGAGCCAGGCAATGTTGCAATGGAAGCAAATATGCAGCCCCAACCCTGCATGCCATAGCAATGTCATACTCATCATGTGTTGAACATCCCATTCAAAGGTTATTCTTTGCTATTGCTGCAAGCCTCAACCTCAAAGTGTATGGGGGTGATGCTGCAGACGCCTACGCGCATAGTCCAGGACCCAACATTCCTACATACATGACTATTGATGATGCATATGCAGAATGGTACAGACACAAGCATGGCAAGGACATAGACAGAAGATTGGTGCTCCCAGTCCTTTGAGCACTTCAAGGCCACCCAGAATCTGGAAGACTCTGGGAAACCCACATCAACAAAATATTGAAAGGCCCTGATCTCAACTTCAAAACCACCACACATGACAGGACGATCTACACGACAGTTTTTGAAGGTGAAACGGTTTACATGCTGAGACAAGTTGACGATTTTGCACTGGCTTGCACATCAGAATCCATATCTGACAAGATCTATGACATAATTGGCGCAAAGCTGAAGCTTCCTAGAGAAGATGTTGTCCCCTTCACAAAAATGGGATTGCTTGAAGACTTCAATGGAATTGATGTCAAACAGACAGCTGACTACATTGAACTGTCCTGTGCGAGCTACATTGACAGAATCATGACATCCCATGGTTGGGAGACTGATTCTAAAATGAAACCCCACTCCAAGCCTTCAGCACCATTATCAACGGAAGTATTGAGTCAACTTCAATCACACACGAATGGACCATTAGAAGGCACCAAGGAACATGCTGAATTGCAATCCACATCTGGCTTCTCCTACAGGACACTCTTAGGTGAAATGATGTTTGCATATGTGAGTTGCGGGCCAGACATTGGCTACGCAGTAACTCTGATGTCAAAGTACAGTTCCAATCCCACTGCTTTCCACTATTCCAGCCTGAAGAATATAGCCCGCTATCTCAGAACCACCAGATCTTGGGGTATCAGATTCTACAGGCCAAATGCTGAGCCATCTCTACCACCAGGAGAACCATACAACGATGCAGTCCAAGATGTATCACTCCCAAAATTCCCGGAAGACATCAAGCAAGCCAAACTGATGTGTTTTGTGGACGCCGCATATGGAAATGATCCAAAACACCGAAGGTCCACCACAGGATATGTGTTCACTTATGCTGGTGGAGCAATTGTTTACAGATCCAAAGCTCAGTCCCTTACCGCACAGAGTTCTACAGAAGCAGAATTCATTGCTGCAGTCACAGCGGCCAAAACAGCCAGATACCTCAGATCCGTACTCAAAGAATTAGGATTTGCTCAAGCTGGTCCAACCCCTACCTATGAAGACAATGCATCAGCAATTTAAATCATCAATGCCCAGAAGCCAACTGAAAGAACCAGACATATTGAAATCAGGTTCTTTGCAATTCAAGCTTGGAAAGAAAATGGTGAAATCAAGATGATTCATATTCCGGGAGTTATCAACCCCGCTGATGATCTAACCAAACCATTGGTATGGATCTTGCACGCCCAAAACGCAAGATATATCATGGGACACTACCCAGGTTAGATCGCCTGTTCGTTACGATTCGATCCGAGCGTTTGATCCGATTCGATCCGAATGTCCGATCTATCAATCGATAAAACGTTGATACGACTCCAAGATGCACAACCGGTTCTGATCTACTCCGACAGTAATCCAACAGTGAAATCCATCAATCGATAAAACTCAGGATGATATACTCCGACAGTAATCCAATACCACGCAAGTAGAGTATTGGATCAAGGGGTGTGTTGTCGGCCAAAAAATACGGATTTTGTTGGCATCAAATTCGATCGGAAAAGCCGACAAAACGAAACGACCGAGGTGCGGGAAAACAAAACAATATGAGATACAAATAGTTCAAAGCTTAGAATCAAACGTACCTCCACTACATGAAAATCCCTAAGTGGTAAAACAATGTCACTTAGGACTACAAACAAAAAGGGATAATCGGTTAGAAACAAGAAATATCCAAAGACCTGAACAGTAAGTAAACACTTGGAACCCATAAGTACATTCAAAAGAATATACTTGATATCCCGTGAGGAAATTACTTATTGCAATCAAGAAAATCGGTACCGATTCCAGATGGGCCTCATATCCAGCATATATACCACGAATAAGCATACGCCCCATCGAACAGAATACTTAACCCCATAATGACCGATAACATCGAATGACCGATACAGTAAAACCGACACGACGCTAACACAGCAACAGCACAGCAGCAGAAGAATCGGTACGACGGTAAAGCAGACAGTAACAAATAACCGGGGAAGATCTCTACCTCATGAAATACAGCAGAGAGCCCCAATACACAGTGAAAATACGTAGTAAAAATAAGAGCGTCTCTCTGAGCTCACATCTCTTTAAATTTTAACATCATATACCTTTTGGTCGATTTTTAGAGTAACAACAGAGCTCAAGAGTGCGCCGGTCAGGCAGGGTAGACCAGAGTTTGGGGACGGGCTTAGCCTTGCGGTTAATGCTGGCGCGGGAAGGAAAGACATAGAGAACCAGCTTCCGATCCACCGACCAAAGCAGGCTGAGTGCATCAGTCAGGGACTCCAGCATTTCGTCGTACAAATCACTGAGTCGGGGTGACATCAACCTGGGGAGAGACAGAGTGAAGTAGGAGCTGTAGGAGCACTTGGTACCTTCAGTGACATCAACCGGGGCCCTGGAATCACTGGAGCAAACCCCACGCCGTTGAAGAAAGTGACCGACAGAAGAAGAAAGGACAGAAGCAGCTCCAACAGAAGGAAAAAAGGAGACAGACCGAGAACCTGGCACCGGGGTGGAAGAAGCAGAGACAGCAGAAGGAGCAGGGGCAGGGGGCTTAGTCTTGAAGAACCAATGAGAGCCGAGGACCCGGTTGGCAGCCAGCCACACCAGCCCTTCAGTGCTAGGCATAAGGTTGCCTTCACAGTACAGGGCATCAAAGCATTCAGGAGACATTTTAGCGAGACCAATGAGACATTTCCGGAGGGCTTGGCCGGGAGGGGATTTGGTCCACGCAGCAGAGCCTTGGAAGCAAGCCAAAGCCAGGGAAACCAGAGACTCCACAGTAGCGGACCTCCAGTCAGAATCAGCGGGATTGACCAAGGCGTACACCGGGGCAACTGAGAGACGGCACACATCATGAATGGATTTCTTGTCACGGCCATCCTTCTTGCTGAAGAAGTGGGTAGGACTGGGAGAGGCATTCCAAACCCGGGTCTGCGCTGGAGACTTCCGGAGGCGGTGGATGAAATATGGGGTAGGGAGACGGCCATCACCATAGAAACGCCACAGGAAAGAAGCAGGGTGGGCCTGATTGGCAGCAGTCAGAGCCTGTTTACGAAGTGCTTGACGATCCAAGCTGGGGGAGGGAGTCAGGGAGGGTGACGGCTGAAGGAGAGACTGCTTAAGAGCTGGGGTAGGGGCGGGACGAGCGACAGATGGTGCTGGCTGCTGAAGGGCGGAGGGAGTAAGGACAAGCTGCTTGAGAGCGGGAGGCTGAAGGGGGGGAGACTTAAGGGCGGGCTTCTTAGAATCCTGAGGAGGAGCAGGCTTCTTAACAGACTGAGGAGAGGAGGCCACAGAGGAATCAGAGGAAGAGACGGACATGGAGGTAACAGAGGATTGACTGGCCGAGGAAGAGGAACAAGCAGACAGAGATGCATCTTTCCGGGGGCGAAGAGAGGAAGAAGGAGTGGCCTGGGTAGGAGCAGGGATAGGGGGGGAGGACTTCTTCAGATGGGCGCGCTTGGGGTAACGAGAGCCAGATGCAGAGCGGGCAGACGAAGAAGATAGAGAGGGTGTAGACTGAAGTCTTTTCTTAGGGGAGGAAGCGGAAGAGCGACCGGCAGTAGATGCAGGAGAAGTTGGTGTAGGCATGCTGCGTGTGCTACGGGGACAATCGAGCGAGCGATGAAGCGGCTGTACGATGGCGGGTAGAAGGTGCGAGCGATTCGATGAAGCAGTCGAGAGCAGAGCAGCGACGTCGGTCGGTGCGGTGTCGATTGGGAAAGAATCGCTAGTAGAAGGGGCAAGCGATTCGATGAAGCAAGCGAGAGCAGCGGCGTTGGGCGGTGCTGTGATAGGGTGGATACAGTAAAGCAAGTGGAGTCGAGCGTTTGGAGAAAACGGGTCGAAGAAGAGCGATTTTTTGTTATCTGGAATGGGAATGTAGGGAGACAGTGCGAGCGATTGTGGCGTGTCGGCGTGTGGAGGAGGAGCCGGCGGTTGGATGGTGTGGCTATGGCTTCGCTACGTAGAAACTGTACTGGGGCCAGCGTAGAAAATTATGTGTTGAAAATTATGTGTTGTGTCCGGACCGGGAGCGCCGACCGACGACGACAACGTAAGTAGAGCCAACAAAGCAACCAAAGGAGGCAACAAGCAACCAAACTAATAGCTAGAATAGAAGGAGCGGGTCCTAGAAGGTAGAGGTGGGGCCGGGTGTCGGTATAAACGGAGGGAAGGAGAGAAGATAGGATAAAGAAATTCTGTGTAGAATCCTACGTGTTTTGAGTACTGGAAAATCGGAACGTCGGACAACATTGCGAGACGCGAAGTTGTGCAAAAGAACCAGGTTCAACAAATATCGCTGACTTGTTTACCAAGCTTATGAGCGGAGCTGTGTTTCGAGAACATTGTTCCCGATGCATGTGGTAAGCATGTTTTTTTGTTTTGCGTGTGGTAAGTAAATAAGAAACAAATCAATCATTCGATGGAATGTTCGATCGATTATCCGATCGAAGTAACAAGTTGATTTTTGTTTGATCATGGAATAAATTGATCTGCAATGAGCATTTCGAAAAATGGATAATTTGATCCATGAATACAATATATCAAACCGGCAAGGATCAGGGCAAAATGCCATGATACAAGCCAGAATGAATGGCAAAATGCCTTCCCATTTTTGATAGGGCCTCTGATGGTAGACTGGATACAGTTTGGTATTCAACACATGACAATGACTCACGATGAATAGGTTAAGTCATAGAATCCAGCCGCTTAACGGTTGGAGGATTTACGACTGAAGGGGACTGAAAAGAATTCACCGTGTAAACGCGTATTCATACGTACTAAGCGGGCGTATCGTACGAAGAGTCATAAAGAAGGCAATAACCTTATTTGTAAGGTTATTAACCTGATGAGTGAATAATCGTCGGCGCTTTCATGTGGATTGCCTCTTAGCGGGATTTCCCCATCAGCTCACTCTTTGAAGAATTAACAACTCTAAAACACTATCATGCCCTAAAACCTATGTACAACCCAGTACTAATTCTACATAATAAGGTACAATCACATGTGATATTCAATGAGAATATCACGGTGAATTATACGGTAAAAAGACCGATCGAAGATGGTTTGCATGTGTTTCGTGTCTTATTTACGTCTGTTTTGTATGCTTAGAATTACACGGTAATATGCTGTAAATCGACACGACGATACGACGAGTAATTAACCTGTCCATCGACAAAGACGATTGAACTGTAACAATGATCTTACTCACTAAATCAATCGATCATAAGATCAATTGCGTTTGTTTGTTACGACGCACTTTCTTTACTGGGACCGAGGCCTGGAGTGAGTAGGGACGCGGGGCTTGGACCGAGGCCGTGGAGGAGGGGATTGGACGCGTGGCGTGGACCGAGGCCGTGGGGGGGTAGAAAGGGAAGAGGAAGGGACTCGGGGCTCGGACCGGGGCGTTGGCATCGATATGGAGGTAGGCCGGTGGAGGGTACAGAGCAAGAAGGAAGGAACTGGGGGCGCGGACGGGGACCGGCCGGGCTCGGAAGGAACTTGGGGCGCAAACGCGGGCGACATAGGGGGCAAACTGAAACGCACGAGTGGGGGCTTACCGAGTTCAGGGTTGATTTGTACGGGTGATGGGGGGGTAGATGGGCGTCGTGAGGAAGGCAGGGCCCCCTTCGGTGATTGAGAGGGCAGGGTCAAAGCGCCAAAGGGGCGCTTGCCATTTGGTCAGACACCAAAAGCGGCTTGGCACCAAGTCCAGACTTGGTCCTGTTCACTGCTGGTGATGGCGCCATGGTCCTGGATGTTCCTGCAGTTGGTGTAGCAGGTTCCTTGAAGGTGATAGGAATGGCACCTTTCTTTGCCATCTGGATGAGTCAAGGGAGTGGTGCCTTTTTCTTTCATGGTAGCGATGACTTCCCTCAGTCAGGCGCGTAGGACTTTGTTGGCTACCCCCTGCTGTTTGTAGCCGGGGATCCAGGTTGGGGTTGGACACTCGGGCACCTCCAGCGGAGCCTTGGTCGGGGCTGGGGGTAGTCTTGCCGGGCTTGGTGGTGCCTGGGGTTGCAGCAGGGGCAGCCACGGCGGCGACGCGACGCAGGTGCCTCAGAGCCGGCACATTGGTGACATTGGGGAGCCAGTAGAGGTTCTGGGTGATACGGAAGGCTTGGAAGTCCTTCCCAAAGTCGGGGGAGGGGACCGTGAAGGTTGATCCCCATTGTTCCTTGAGCCAACCTTGCACCCGGATTTGGAAGCAGTATACCACAATGGAGGGAGTGATGAGCTCCCCCAGTTCATCGGCAATTGCTCGGCGGAGGGGCATTTGCTGGAGCTTGAGCTTGGCGAGTCCATTCTGGTAGCCCTGCACGACTGGGTGATGCATGCCTAGAATGGTGGCCAGGACGGCGAGATAGCTTTCCAGTTGGGTGGTAGCTTCAGTCCAGTCGATGGGTAGGTATGCCTTGGTCTTCTGGAGCTCCAGGGAGTCCTTCAAGGTGAGGGAGTTGCCTTTGGTGGAGATCATGGTGTCATAGGCCGCCACAGTGGCTGCAGCTTCCTGTTCCCTCTTCAAGGAGGCGGCAGATCCACCGGGGGGAGTGAACGCCAAAGGGAGTATGCCGTTCGCCACGTCAAAGGGGTCAGTCCCATGAAAGTTGCCATCTTGGAACTTCTTGAGTGCCGCCGTGGTGACCAAGGGTGCCTGGATGAGGAGCTCGGCGGCACATGTGGCCACTTGGCTCTGGAAGATCATGTGGGTTTTTTCGTGCTTGCCTTTCTGTGCCCAGGCTTGGTAGATGGGGGGTAGGTCGGCTTCCTTGAGCTTACCACATAGCAGCAGCAAGCGCTGGGTGTACAAGGGGCCCCACGTGTTCTGGACCGTGGCAGGGGGGCGAAGTTGGTCTAGGCCCTCACTGAGCTTGAGCTGTTGGTTGGCGAGGGCGGTGAGGGTAGCTGCCAGCGTGGGATCTACCCCGGCCGGTTGGCCGGGTGCCGGCTGCTGCCCCGGATGGGAGGGTTGCTTCAAGCCCGGGAGGTCCCGGTATAGTACCTGATTGCGCATGTACAAGGTCAGGCCTGGCTCCCCTCGAAAGGGGGTGCCGGGTGTGGCAAAGTGGACACCCCCATCGATGGTGGTGGGGTCGGTACCTGCAGCTTGGAGGGTATTCAGTAGGGGGGCGCAAGTGAGTGCCAGGTTGAGTGTGTCGAGGTAGGGGTAGATGATGTTCAAGGCTTGGATTTGACTAAGGCCCTGGCCCAGGAGTAGGGGCACCAATTGGAAGGGGATGAAGCAGGCCTTGTAGGGGGTGATGACTTCCATGTGAGGATCATTCGCCTAGCACCATAGAGATCATGTGGGAATGGTGAGCATGCTTGATGACGTCGAGGTGGCGGTCAAGGGACAGCACCAAGGTCTCGGGCGCCTGCTCGAGGAGAGCAGCATCCACTAGCACTAGCTCTCCGGCGTCGCCTTCGATGTCATCCAGGTAGCCAAAGGCCTTGCCCTTGTTGGTACTTGGCGCGGTTAAGGGCCCCGGGTACTTCCGAAGGCCATGCACCAATCAGAGGCGCGCCCTTCCAAAGGTGTCGGTCAGGAATATTCCTAGGGGCCCCACAGGTTCTGGTTTGAAGAGGTCCAAGAGCCGGCCCAGGAGTATGGGGGTGGCTGTTTCCTCAGCAAAGTAGTCGTAGATGGTTTGGTAGGCCAGGTCCCGGGCAGGTCCCACTCCAAGGGGACTGGTGGTGGTCTGGTAATACTCAGTGTAGGTCAGCATATTGTGCCTGCGCTTGGAGATGGATGTATAATCCAACAAGAATCGAATGGAGGTGCAAACCGGTACCGAATAGATCGCGGACGCTTGGAGGTGCGTTGCTGATCTGAGGAAACCAAGGGAGGTGCAGACCGGTCACCCAAATGGAGGTGCAGACTGGTAACCAACTTGTTTCGCGGACGCTTGGAGGTGCGGACGAGGAGGCGGCTGGAGGTGCGTTGCTGATCTGTGGGGACCGAATCCAAGTCGACTGGAAGCTTGGAGGTGCAGACTATCGGAGAAGTCAATTGGAGGTCTACAAGAATCAACTGGAGGTGCAAACCGAGTCGACTGGAAGCTTGGAGGTGCAGACTATCGGAGAAGTCGATTGGAGGTCTACAAGAATTGACTGGAGGTGCAAACGAAGTCAACTGGAAGCTGGGAGGTGCAGACTATCGGAGAATTCGATTGGAGGTCTACAAGAATCAACCAGAGGTGCAACCGGTACCGAATCGATGCTCGGGCGCTTGGAGGTGCAGACTATTGTGGAGAATTCGATTGGAGGTCTACAAGAATCGACTGGAGGTGCAAACCGGTACCAAATCGATGCGTGGACGCTTGGAGGTGTCTTGGTGAATCGATTGGAATCAACTGGAGGTGCAACCGCGGAAGGACGCTTGGCCAACTTGGTTGACTGGAGGTGCCGTGGAGGAATCGAATCGATCGGAATCCACTGGAGGAGCAACCTCGGAAGGGCGAATGGCCAACTTGGTTGACTGGAGGTGCCGCGGAGGAATCGAATCGATCGGAATCAACTGGAGGTGCAACCTCGGAAGGGCGCTTGGCCAAAACTCTGTTGACTGGCTCGAGGTGCTGCAGAGGAATCGACTGGAGGTGCTTGGGTAGTTGTCACCAGGCTGCTGTAAGTACGGGGACGAGGATATGTGAGTAGTTAAGAGACTGACTGCTGCATGGGTACACTAGGCCAGGCTAGGGGACCAAGACAGGTAGACTGCTGTACGGGTACACTAGGCAAGGCTAGGGGACCAGGACAGATAGTAGGCTTGTCGTACGGGGACAATAGGATAACAATTGGACCAGGACGCGTTACCTATTTATTTATTCTACTACTAATTGGTTTAGGAGCAAAAGAGTGAGCTGTGGGCTTGTATTCTGCTGGGGGAATCCTCTACAGGCTTGTTAGCGCTTAGCCTGTATTTGCAGAGATTTGCTTGCGCTTAGCCTGTATTTGCAGAAATTTGCTTGCAGAATTTGCTTGCAGAATTTGCTTGCAGAATTCGTGAGCGTAAGATTTGTACTGTACCTACAGGGAACGTTCCGGGGATATGGTACGCACCAATGTTGCTGATTGCTGATACAGTGAGATCTTTCTCGAAGTACGTGCGCTGTATACTCAAGGTGGTTCCCCTGCTGGTCTGTACTTCACTACCATTCCCCTCATCCGGTTTGCTACATCAATTCCCAATATGCATTTGATGAGTCATGATGAATGTATTCATGGCTTGGACCAGATACTTTTGGAGTCATTACCTAATAAGTTAGTTTGTGCCCTGGAATTGCACCAAAAATACCCTCATTTGTGCCATTTGGAGAGTCAAACCACAACATTTGGGGCATTCTGTGTGACAAAGTTGTTCCCAATATGCATTTGATGGGTCATGATGAATGTATTCATGGCTTGGACCAGATACTTTTGGAGTCATTACCCAATAAGTTAGTTTGTGCCCTGGTATTGCACCAAAAATTCCCTCATGTTTGCCAGTTGGAGAGTCAAACCACAACATTTGGGGCATTCTGTGTGACAAAGTTGTTCCCAATATACATTTGATGAGTCATGATAAATGTATTCTTGGCTTGGACCGGATACTTTTGGAGTCATTACCCAATAACTCAGTTTGTGCCCTGGAATTGCACCAAAAATACCCCCATGTTTGCCATTTGGAAAGTCAAACCACAACATTTTGGGCATTCTGTGTGACAAAGTTGTTCCCAATATGCATTTGATGAGTCATGATGAATGTATTCATGGCTTGGACCAGATACTTTTGGAGTCATTACCTAATAAGTTAGTTTGTGCCCTGGAATTGCACCAAAAATACCCTCATTTGTGCCATTTGGAGAGTAAAACCACAACATTTTGGGCATTCTGTGTGACAAAGTTGTTCCCAATATGCATTTGATGGGTCATGATGAATGTATTCATGGCTTGGACCAGATACTTTTGGAGTCATTACCCAATAAGTTAGTTTGTGCCCTGGTATTGCACCAAAAATTCCCTCATGTTTGCCAGTTGGAGAGTCAAACCACAACATTTGGGGCATTCTGTGTGACAAAGTTGTTCCCAATATGCATTTGATGAGTCATGATAAATGTATTCTTGGCTTGGACCGGATACTTTTGGAGTCATTACCCAATAACTCAGTTTGTGCCCTGGAATTGCACCAAAAATACCCCCATGTTTGCCATTTGGAAAGTCAAACCACAACATTTAGGGCATTCTGTGTGACAAAGTTGTTCCCAATATGCATTTGATGAGTCATGATGAATGTATTCATGGCTTGGACCAGATACTTTTGGAGTCATTACCCAATAACTCAGTTTGTGTCCTGGAATTGCACCAAAAATATCCTCATGTTTGCCATTTGGAGAGTAAAACCACAACATTTTGGGCATGCTGTGTTACAAAGTTGTTCCCAATATGCATTTGATGGGTCATGATGAATGTATTCATGGCTTGGACCAGATACTTTTGGAGTCATTACCCAATAAGTAAGTTTGTGCCCAGGAATTGAACAAAAAATACTCCCATGTTTGCCATTTGGAGAGTCAAACCACAACATTTTGGGCATTCTGTGTGACACAGTTGTTCCCAATATGCATTTGATGAGTCATTGTTAATTTCCTTTCGAAACTGGCTGTTGAGCTGATTCAATCCAAAGGCAAAGAAGAGCAACAGGAGCTTTAGCTGCAGGCCGGTTGAGGTGCCGGTCTGTTGTGTTCTAATATTTCTCTGATATCCACTACGACTGGATGCGAATCCAATCAGATCTATTCTGACTATCGACCAATCGACGCAATCAGTTAGATCTTAGGCTTGTAGTTCTACAAAAGGGACGCAAAGGAGGCGTCCGGTGCAAGGTTTAAGGTTGAATAATCAAATAATCTAAAAGGTATGAGCCATGTATCTTGCTGGAGAGCAAGATATCGCTCGTGCTGCCGCTAATACAGCACTTTGTTACAAATATATACGGTAAAATACCGCGTTACAGGGAAATACCGTGTTGCCGCTAATACAACACGTATTTTGCAGATAAACAAGTGAGCAGCGCTTCGAACCTTTGCTGTCTTTTCTTGAAAACAAAGACGCTTAACAGAATATGGCACATGCTAATATCTGGCATGCGCTCTTGTTTGGGTCACTAAGTATCGAACTTGAGTGACGATCGATTCTTCTCATCCAGTTAAGTATCGATTCTCGATCGTAAGAATGAGTCTAGTAACTCGCGAGGTCTCATTATTTTCGATTCTCGTACCTCTACCAACTTAGACACGAAAGGAATTTAATACTCCCCATGTGTCCACATGAAAGCATCCTCTAGTATCTGGTGCAGTCATCCTGCAATAGATCACCAGTGTTTCCACAGTAGTAAAAGATGGGCTTGAGTAAAGGATACACCACCGAGTGTCCCCAATGCTTTGTGAGGATATCAGCACAATTATCTTTGCCCGCAAGGTGTTGCATGAGGATGAAGCCTCTAGCTATCATGCTTCTGACATAATGATATGATAGAATGTGATGCCTCTTGTGGAGCCTCGCATATGGGAATGTGGAGGTTTGGATCATCTTTTCATTGTCTCCCCATGTGTAGGATGTGTCGTGTACCCTAGTACCTAGATATCTGAATGACTGTCGAATGTCAACAATCTGCTCAATACATGTTCTAGCAGACACAAATTCGGCGCCAAAGGTAGCTGTTTCAGAGGTTGCTTGCTTCTTGGAGAACCACATGATAGGGGTCTTGTTTGCAAAATGTAGGATGCCAGTGACAGCCTTGCCACTTAGGATGTCATGCATTAGGTTTGCATCATAAAAATGAGACAACACAACTACCTTACCCATGGGTTTAGGAGCATCACTAGGGAGGTCCTCGGAGTGCTCCCCATACACTGTATTGGACCAGTCTGTGCTGGTACCTTCAGTGAGTACAAAATCTGGTATGCCCACTCTGAATCGGATTTTGAAGTGTCGAAACTTAGAGATGTAACCATAGATTCTTTTGGCTCTGTTGAGATGGCCTTCCCTAGGTTGTACTCGGAAGCTTGACAATGTCATAACAGCAGTCTGCACATCAAAACGTCCAATAGCTATGACCCATTGAAGTGAACCAATCATGCTTTGATACTTTTGGATATCAGGATCACTTAGGAAGGATGTTGAGTCTAGCTCTGGGTGGTCGTTCTCAGCAAGTGGTGAATGGAATCTGGTGGTAGGTTTGCAGCCAAACATTTGTACATACGAGGCCTCCATTTTCTCGATGAACTTGATGGGGTTCATGCAGAGCACACCATGTTCATCTCTTTCGAATCCACATCCCAAATGAAAGTTCATTGGCCCAGAACCCTTTAATTTGAAATTATAAGGTTCAGACTGTAGGATTACCAGAAAGGTTTCAGGATTGGCCATACATAAGCAAAGGTCATCAACATATGTGCATATGAGCTCATATACTGGCTCCCCATGTTTGTTGTTGCCAGGTTTGATAAAGATTTCAGGCTCTGCCTTGGATCTTTCAAAACCTAGTTCAACGAGGCAGGCAGCAAGTAGATCACCAAAGCACTTGCCAGATGATCGAAGTCCATATAGGGCCTTGTAAATCAATAGGAGGTGGCCTTCTAGTGATCCAAATTCAGCGCCAGCCTTGATGCATACTTTTTCGCAGGTAACAGCTTCGAGGTATGCGTTACCAATGTCAGTTCCCCATGCTTCTAAGCTATTCAGCTCAGCAAGGAATAGGCACATGCGCAAGCCCCGAAGAGATACAACGCCTGCATATACACTGTGGACAGGAGTTTCAGTGAGATTGCCATTTGCAACTAGCCGGGCTTTGTGTCGACCATCATGCTTGACCGCATAAATCATGTGGACCTTGATCTGTTGGAAACCAATGGGTATGTTGCTAGCCTTGTAGATACCTTTGTCAATAAAGGTGTCATATTCTTGAAGCTGTGACATTTCCAGCGCTATGGCATCCTGCCATTTGGTATTGCCATTGGCTGTGTCAAACTGGATGGCTTCGTCATGATTGCGAGGTACCTTGAATCCATACTGATACTGTGGGGCAGTGCGAAAGGAGCGAAGTTTGGCTTGGTGGATTAGCCTGTCTAGCTTCTTGGTTCTTCTGGCAAGGGAAACAATGCGTTTGAGATGTTTCCACCCAGGTTGATCAAGCATGTTGTTGTCCTTTGCATATTTGGCTACAGTAACAGGGTCGTCTGCAGCTACATTGGAGAGAGGTTCATAGGTGCGCTCCATGTTTTCCCATTCAATCCATAGGTTGTATTTGGAACCTTTGTATTGAGGATGCTTGTTGTCAAGGGGACCTTGATGACCAAGTATGCGTCGGAAAGACCAAAGTTTGCCATCTTCTTGAGTTACATCCCTGTGGATGTAATTCATGACGTCATTGTAGGCTATGATATCTGTAAGTTCATCATCTGTATGCTTGCATTTGAACTTGATGAAGTCTTTGTTTTTCTCAAGACTGTTTTCAATGTCAACAACTGTCATTCTTTTCTGTGTGCCATCAGGGAGGGCCATGAGAAAAGACCGACCTTGCAATTCAGTAACAGGGATAGCAGGGATGGTGATGGGTGTGCCATCATCGTCAAATTGGGCATTGCCTTCTTCATCAGTAACAACTACTTCAGATGTGCCAACAGATGGGGTAGCAGGATTGATGGGTGAAGGTGTGGCTTCACTAACATCAAAATATGCTAGCTCAGGGGGACCAAAATCATCTTCAGTAACAGGTACGCCGTTAGGGGTTTTGCTGAAGATGTGAGGGGTTGGAGGTCCATCAAGAATCTCCCCATAGTTGTTAGGGAGTGGAGAAGGTACAAAGCTTCGTGTATTAGGAACCTTGGAATAAAGGAATGTAGGCAAGGATGGCTTTGTGAGGAGCAGAGGAGGTGATGCTGGTACGGGATGGGGTGGTGTGGGATGTTGGAAGGAGGGACTATCACCGGAAGACTTAGGAGTGAGGGAAGCATCCTTTGCCTTGCGCCATGCAAGAAAGCCATCATCAGTGAACAAGCCAGCGCGCTTGTTGCGATGCTCAGGAGTTAAAGCAGTGCGTACACCAGAGCGATCAAGGAGTTTATTGGTGATGGGATCCCAGATGGTAAAACATAGGCTGTTACCTACATGCTCGGCAATGCCAACAAAGTGACCAAGGCATTCAGTGGTCTGGGAGCCAAACTGGGTATCAGGAGTCTTGTAGTAGACAGGCTCAAACCAGAAGAAACTAAGGTAGGGACTGATGTCACCAATGATACCAGTAGCAATAAAGAAAGGTTGTTTGTCAGAGAGAGTGGGATCAGACAAATGATTCATGAGACGGCCAACATATTGCATACAAAGAAGCCAGAGGTGTGGTGGAGTGCCCGTGCGATCCATGATTCTATTGACAATGCGTTTGAAGGTTTGGTATCGCCGTTCAAAGAGATTTTGGTGTTGATGGTATGGTTCACTTTGCCATAAGCCAATCCACATCATTTTGAGGTAGTCAAGAACAGATGTGCTGGACTGGTAAGATCCATGATCACAGAGCAATCTGAGTGGTCTACCCCATTGCCGAACAAAATTTTGGAGGCAAGGGAGAAAATCACCAGTAGTCCTCATTTCTTCAACATGAATGATATGAGATTTTCGACCAAAGAAAACTTGAGCGATTTTGGAACCACCATCGATAGCGGGGGTGTCGGAATAGATGACATCAGAGAGGACATCATCATTGAGAGGCCGGACATTCATGGCAGGCTGTGGTGATTGGAACCTTTTGAAGATGTTACCATCCGGACTAAGTGACAGTGAGCCATACTGTGTGGAATTGTTGAAGGTGGCCTTGATACGGTCAAGGGAGATCCATCCAAAGAAGGGTTTCAGGGACAGGTAATCGATATCAGTGGGCGATTGAACATGGGCTGCAGCAGTGATAAAGGTGGAAGGAGATTGATTGGAGCACCTACTAAGGATGTCTTGATGAATGTAATCAGTGGGGCTAAGCCAAAATGAAGTATCAGAAACATCCAAGGCCTGTAGGGAGGAGGTAGTGCTGTTGGACAAGAATGAGGTGACCGTGGAGGAGGTGCCAATGTTGATATCCCTAAGCGCGCCATATTCATCATAATCTTGATATGGAAGTGATGTGAAAACAGGTGGGTATTTCTGAATGAAGGTATCATCCTGTGGGGTATATGCGTTATCCAGTACAGATGGGTTCCAATGCTGATCACTTGTCATTATGACATGGGGAAGAGTAGCAAATTCTGCACTGGTATACTTGCGCATAGCAAGGTAAGGTAAGCCATGGCATATACTGAGTGGAAAGACATGACCATCAGTAGTGGTAATGACTTGGGAGCCGCCTGTCTTGATAGAGGAATCATCCACGGTTGAGTGGTATGCTTCCATCTGGGGAGAAGACAAGATAGATGGGTGTTGTCCGGTGTATGCACTCTCATGAAAAATGATAATGACAGGACCTCTGTTGGAGACAGAGTAGGCGCCGCATGTTGCAATAGGGATGTTCTGGATTTGGTGGTTGTTTATACCAGTTACATTGACATATCTTGGGGGAATATCTTTAGAGATGAGACATGCGTCATTTCCGATGATACACCCATTGGCACCTCTGTCAACCATAGCAGAACCAGGTGTGTATACAGCAGTTTTGCTGGAGTGATACGTAGTGATGGGGTTTGCTGATGAAACAGGAGATTCACATTCCAGCGGTGCCCAATAGTGAAAGTTCACTGATCGTGAGGTTTGTTCAACAGGGATATAGACATTGCCTTCTTTCTTGTAAAGTATATCAGGGTTGTCTGCAAGGAATCGGGCTGGGTGTGCAGGAGAAACAGAAGACTTGAGGGGCCTGGTGTCTGATTGGGAAGATGATTTGTATACACCAAGTGATGCATGGAATGCAGATCTGGCTGAGCTCTCGTCAGCAGGCGATAGAACTTGCTCAGTAGAGGGTGAGGGGATCTGCTCATCAGTATGGTGCTCATAGGCCCGGCGTGTGATTGGCTTGCTGGAATTGGGGTCCGGTGGTAATGCAGCATCAAGGAGCTCAGGCCGGAGGCAGGCAACTAGTCGTGTCTTGTCATCAGCTGTGAAGCCAAGCCAATGCTTCATGCCTTGCTTAGAGAGAGTTGTCCAAACTGCAGATGGTAGCCTTGTGGTCGGGTCTGGGGTTCTTCCAGCCTTGTAAACAGCGTAGTCTTGATAGTCACCATTAAAATCAATAGGAGGTAAATATGATGCCGAGTCGTCAGTGATAGCAGAATATGTGGACTGTGTCATAGAAGACAAACCATGAGTATTGGCTTTGACAGACATCCGACTTCGAGGTTGGGACAGGGAAGCTTGGGAATCTAGTCTGGTGGCTTCAAGGAGGAGGGTATTTTTCAATTCACTGATAGCAACGGCTTCATGCTGCCTAAACTTAATCAAATCCTGTGCTGCAGGAGGATCATCAACCTTATAGAACTGTTCACTGAGCTGGAAGCTGCTACTACAAGCCTTGCAAAGGTGCGTTTTGACAGTATCAAAATCAAGTGGCCTTTGCGGATCACGTAGTGTGTTGAGATATTCCAACTGAGCAAACCACTGGGTGATGAATTTGACCTTGGTGTCCTTCCACGTCCTCAAATCAATGTCCAATAGTTGTTGCATCACGATGGAGGTATCATATACTTTGGATTTGGATCTGTCGTGCAATGACACAAAGTCAAAGAAGGCTTGTCTACCATCTCTTGAGGAGGTATGGCTGAGCACGCAGGAGTAGGAGAGATCACTCTGGAGGGCATGTAGGACAAGGGTCCAGAAGAAAGCACATTGCTTGTCATGGAGAGCTTTTTCATACCCGACGAGCGGTGTATCAGGCCAGCTTGGGTCAAGGAATGTGCGAGTGTCTATGTCAGACGTTTCCAGCTTTGCCTTGAATTTTACAAGCCAGCGTTCAAACCTTGCATCATTCTGCAGGATGGGAAAGGTGGATTCATCCCTTGATTTCTTGGTCCAGGATTCATATCTAAGCTGTTCAATGGGCTTGGAGGATCTTTCCTGTTGTCGTCGAGGCGTGCCGGCGCTAGTGATTGTAATGTTCGTTCCAGATGCTCTTCTGGCTTTGACAGCACTAATACAGTAGCTGCGAAAGTCGTCTTTGGTATACTGGGTTCTATCCTCTGAGTCGAGTCCTTGTGCTGTGAGATGCTCGCCGTAGTCAATGACTTGCTGTATGGACGTCTGTACATGTCGATAAATTGGGGTTCTTACTCCGCCTTCGAGGAAAACTAAGTCTCCAATGTTCTCGATGTACAAGAAGGCTAGCCATGTCTTGATCCTCGCAGCAATGAGAGCCTCACACAGGGCGTCATTTTGTTCCCTTGGTACGTCAAAGATTTCATGCAAGAATGTGGCTAGTGGTTGGTCAAATGATGGGAAGAGGTGTTCGATAGGTGTGCTTTCTTCTTCATCGTCATGCAACCTGTCCTGCGGGTCGTCCATGTCGTTTGCAGGCAGTAGGGATGTGGTTGCAGCGCTTCCGGGTTGGAGTGTTTGGAATCCCGTGGACCTGCTTCGTCCCGTCGATCTGCTTCGCGTTCTGGCGGCGACGGGGATGTCCGGCATGAGAGGATGGGTCTAATGACTGTAACGCTGCGAGAGGCAACGAAAATCCGTTTCCTGCGTTTGTTGCTGTAGACCAACGCCGCAGATTTCTTGTATCGAGAACGTAAGTTCGTTGACTTTGTGTTGTTGTTTTGTTTTCGTAATAAAAATTCGGATTGTCGTCGGCGTCGAGTGCTTTTACTTGTCGTCTTCTTTTGCAAGCTTCAACAAGCTTGCGACTGTTAATCTGTTAATTTCCTTTCGAAACTGGCTGTTGAGCTGATTCAATCCAAAGGCAAAGAAGAGCAACAGGAGCTTTAGCTGCAGGCCGGTTGAGGTGCCGGTCTGTTGTGTTCTAATATTTCTCTGATATCCACTACGACTGGATGCGAATCCAATCAGATCTATTCTGACTATCGACCAATCGACGCAATCAGTTAGATCTTAGGCTTGTAGTTCTACAAAAGGGACGCAAAGGAGGCGTCCGGTGCAAGGTTTAAGGTTGAATAATCAAATAATCTAAAAGGTATGAGCCATGTATCTTGCTGGAGAGCAAGATATCGCTCGTGCTGCCGCTAATACAGCACTTTGTTACAAATATATACGGTAAAATACCGCGTTACAGGGAAATACCGTGTTGCCGCTAATACAACACGTATTTTGCAGATAAACAAGTGAGCAGCGCTTCGAACCTTTGCTGTCTTTTCTTGAAAACAAAGACGCTTAACAGAATATGGCACATGCTAATATCTGGCATGCGCTCTTGTTTGGGTCACTAAGTATCGAACTTGAGTGACGATCGATTCTTCTCATCCAGTTAAGTATCGATTCTCGATCGTAAGAATGAGTCTAGTAACTCGCGAGGTCTCATTATTTTCGATCTCGTACCTCTACCAACTTAGACACGAAAGGAATTTAATAGTCATGATGAATGTATTCATGGCTTGGACCGGATACTTTCGGAGTCATTACCCAAAAACTCAGTTTGTGCCCAGGAATTGCACCAAAAATACCCTCATTTTTGCCATTTGGAGAGTCAAACCACAACATTTTGAGCATTCTTTGGGTCAAAGTTGCTATCACGCGCTACGTTTGTGATAGCTTCAGTAGCTAACCTACTTGTAGTAATGGATGTGAAATGCTTGTAGTTCACTTGTGGGTTGGTGGGTTAAGCAGTGCTAGAAGTTTGCTTTGCCCACACACACCGGTGTACAGTCGGGCTTAACAGCTTGAGCGGTTAAGCCTCTTGCTGTTAAACCTTTTCTGCGGGCGGGAGTGGCGGGCTATTTATTTATTCTACTACTAATCGGTTTAGGAGGAAAAGAGTGAGCTGTGGGCTTGTATTCTGCTGGGGGAATCCTCTACAGGCCTTTTAGCGCTTAGCCTGTATTTGCAGAGATTTGCTTGCGCTTAGCCTGTATTTGCAGAGATTCACTTGCAGAATTCGCTTGCAGAATTCGCTTGCAGAATTCGTGAGCGTAAGATTTGTACTGTACCTACACAGAACGTTCCAGCGATATGGTACGCACCAATGTTGCTGATTGCTGATACAGTGAGATCTTTCTCGAAGTACGTGCGCTGTATACTCAAGGTGGTTCCCCGGTCTGCCGGTCTGTACTTCACTACCATTTCCCTCATCCGGTTTGCTACATCAATTCCCAATATGCATATGATGGGTCATGATGAATGTATTCATGGCTTGGACCAGATACTTTTTGAGTCATTACCCACTAAGTTAGTTTGTGCTCTGGAATTGCACCAAAAATACCCTCATTTGTGCCATTTGGAGAGTCAAACCACAACATTTGGGGCATTCTGTGTGACAAAGTTGTTCCCAATATGCATTTGATGGGTCATGATGAATGTATTCATGGCTTGGACCAGATACTTTTTGAGTCATTACCCAATAACTCAGTTTGTGCCTAGGAATTGCACCAAAAATACCCTCATGTTTGCCATTTGGAGAGTCAAACCACAACATTTGGGGCATTCTGTGTGACAAATTGGTTCCCAATATGCATTTGATGGATCATGATGAATGTATTCATGGATTGGACCAGATACTTTTGGAGTCATTACCGAATAAGTTAGTTTGTGCCCAGGAATTGCACCAAAAATTCCCTCATGTTTGCCAGTTGGAGAGTCAAACCACAACATTTTGGGCATTCTGTGGGTCAATGTTGTTCCCAATATGCATTTGATGAGTCATGATGAATGTATTGATGGCTTGGACCAGATACGTTTGGAGTCATTACCCAATAAGTTAGTTTGTGCCTAGGAATTGAACCAAAAATACCCCCATGTTTGCCATTTGGAGAGTCAAACCACAACATTTGGGGCATTCTGTGGGACAATGTTGTTCCCAATATGCATTTGATGAGTCATGATAAATGTATTCATGGCTTGGACCGGATACTTTTGGAGTCATTATCCAATAAGTAAGTTTGTGCCCAGGAATTGAACAAAAAATACCCCCATGTTTGCCATTTGGAGAGTCAAACCCCATCATTTTGGGCATTCAGTGTGACAAAGTTGTTCCCAATATGCATTTGACGGGTCATGATGAATGTATTCATGGCTTGGACCAGATACTTTTGGAGTCCTTACCCAATAAGTTAGTTTGTGCCCAGGAATTGAACCAAAAACACCCCCATGTTTGCCATTTGGAGAGTCAAACCACAACATTTGGGGCATTCTGTGTGACAAAGTTGTTCCCAATATGCATTTGATGGGTCATAATGAATGTATTCATGGCTTGGACCAGATACTTTTGGAGTCATTACCCAATAACTCAGTTTGTGCCCAGGAATTTCACCAAAAATACCCTTGTTTGTGCCATTTGGAGAGTCAAACCACAACATTTTGGGCATTCAGTGTGACAAAGTTGTTCCCAATATGCATTTGATGAGTCATGATGAATGTATTCATGGCTTGGACCAGATAGTTTTTGAGTCATTACCCAATAACTCAGTTTTTGCCTAGGAATTGCACCAAAAATAACCTCATGTTTGCCATTTGGAGAGTCAAACCACAACATTTTGGGCACATTCTTACGATAGAGAATTGATACTTAACTGGATGAGAAGAATCGATCGTCACTCAAGTTCGATACTTAGTGACCCAAACAAGAGCGCATGCCATATATTAGCATATGCTATATTCTGTTAAGCGTCTTTGTTTTCAAGAAAAGACAGCAGAGGTTCGAAGCGCTGCTCACGAACTTGTTTCTCTGTTGCACAAAATAAGCGTTGTATTAGCGGCAATGCGGTATTTTGTCGTATATTCGTAATATCGTGCTGTATTAGCGGCAGCACACTCTAAAGCGGTAACTTGCTCTCCAGCAAGCCGACACGCTTATACTTTTAGATTATTTGATTATTCAACCTTAAACCTTGCACCGGACGTTCTTGCGTCCTACTGTAGAACTACAAGCCTAAGATCTATCTGATTGCGCCGGTTGTCAATAGTCAGAATAGATCTGATTGGATTATCATCCAGTCGTAGTGGATATCAGAGAAATATTAGAACACAACAGACCGGCACCTCAACCGGTCTGCAACCTCAGCTATCGTTGCTCTTCTTTTCCTTTGGACGAGTCAACTCAACTGTTGTCACTCTAAAAATCGACCGGTAAGGTATTGGATAATTGAAATTTAAAGAGATGTGAGCTCAAAGAGAGGCTCTTATTTTTACTACGTATTTTCACTGTGTATCGGGGCTCTCTGCTGTATTTCATGTGGTAGAGATCTTCCCCGGTGCTGTTATTATTCTCGTACCGATACTGCTGTTGCTGTTGCTGTATTAGCGTCGTGTCGGTCTTACTGTATCGGTCATTTAGTTGTTAAGTAATCTGTTCGATGGGGCGTATGCTTGTTCACGGTATATATGCTAGATATGAGGCCCATCTGGAATCGGTATTGGTTTTCTCGATTGCAATAAGTAATTTCCTCACGGGATATCAAGTATATTCTTTTGAACACACTTAAGGGTTCCAAGTGTTCACTTATTGGTCAGGTCTTTGGATATGTCTTGTTTCTAACCGATTAACCCATTTTGTTTGTAGTCCTAAGTGATATCGTTTTTACCACTTAGGGATTTTCATGTAGTGGAGGTGCGCTTGGTTCTAATGCTTGATCATTGTCGTTCCGCACCTCAGTTGTCGTTTCGTTTTGTCGGCTTTTTCAATCGTATTTGATGCCGACAAAGTCCGTATTTTTCGCCGACAACACACCCCTTGATCCAACACGTATTGAGGTTGGATTACTGTCGGTGTATTCTGTATTAATTGAGTCGACAATTTGGAATGAAGTTATTTTGTTTAACCTGCGCTCAATCGGAGCGATCGAAAGATGTAACTGACTATCGATCAAAGCGACCGAACGATTTAAGCTGGGTAGTGTCCCATGATATATCTTGCATGTCGGGCGTGCAAGATCCATCCCAATGGTTTGGTTAGGTCATCGGCCGGGTTGATAACTCCAGGAATATGAATCATCTTGATCTCACCGTTTTCTTTCCATGCTTGTATGGCGAAGAACCTGATTTCAATATGTCTGGTTCGTTCGGTTGGCTTCTGAGCATTGATGATCTCAATTGCCGATGCATTGTCTTCATAGATAGGGGTTGGACCAGCTTGAGCAAATCCTAATTCTTTGAGTACGAATCTGAGGTATCTGGCTGTTTTGGCCGCTGTGACTGCAGCAATGAATTCTGCTTCTGTAGAACTCTGTGCAGTGAGTGATTGCGCTTTGGATCTGTAAACAATTGCTCCACCCGCATAAGTGAACACATATCCTGTGGTGGACCTGCGATGTTTTGGATCATTTCCATATGCTGCATCAACAAAACACATCAACTTGCTATGCTTGATATCTGCAGGGTATTCTGGGAGTGATCCATCTTGGACTACATCATTATATGGTTCTCCTGATGGAAGAGATGGTTCTGCATTCGGTCTATAGAATCTAATACCCCAGGATCGGGTTGTTCTGAGATATCGAGCGATGTTCTTCAGACTGGAATAGTGGAATGCAGTGGGATTGGAGCTGTATTTTGACATCAGGGTCACTGCATAGCCAATGTCTGGTCGGCAGCTCACATATGCAAACATCATTTCACCCAAGAGTGTTCTGTAGGAGAACCCTGATGTGGATTGTAATGCAGCGTGTTCCTTGGTGCCTTCCAATGGTCCATTCGTATGTGATTGCAGTTGGCTCAGTACTTCAGTTGATAACGGCGCTGATGGTTTGGAGTGGGGTTTCATCTTAGAATCAGTCTCCCAACCATGGGATGTCATGATCCGGTCAATGTAATTGGCGCAGGACAGTTCAATGTAGTCAGCTGTCTGTTTGACATCAATTCCATTGAAGTCTTCAAGCAAACCCATTTTGGTGAAGGGGACAGCATCTTCTCTAGGGAGCTTCAGCCTTGCACCTATAATGTCATAGATCTTGTCAGATATGGATTCCGATGTGCAAGCCAGTGCAAAATCGTCAACCTTGTCTCAGCATGTAAACCGTTTCTCCTTCAAAAACTGTCGTGTAGATCGTCCTGTCATGTGTGGTGGTTTTGAAGTTGAGATCGGGACCTTTCAAGATCTTGTTGATGTGGGTTTCCCAGAGTCTTCCAGATTCTGGGTGGCCTTGAAGTGCTCGAAGGACTGGAAGCACCAATCGTCTGTCTATGTCCTTGTCATGCTTGTGTCTGTACCATTCTGCATAAGCATCGTCAATAGTCATGTATGTAGGGATGTTGGGCCCTGGAGAATGGGCATATGCGTCAGCCGCGTCCCCCCCATAGACTTTGAGATTGAGACTTGCTGCAATGGCAAAGAACAGTCTTTGGATGGGGTGTTCAACACATGATGAGTATGACATGGCTATGGCATGCAGAGTTGGAGCTGCATACTTGCTTCCATTGCAACATTGTCTGGCTCTTCTGACACCATTCCTTTTGACACTGTATTGCCAATGGGGTCTGAGAATAATCGCGTCTGGGTCCTTAGGGTATGGAATTGGTGATCCAAACATTTCCAAATCTTCAAACTGATCAAGCTGTTTTCGCTCCCCAGCTTGCCATTCAGGCCATGTAGATAAAGGCTTGAGATTCCTTCGAGTGAAGTGCCCTAGTGCTTGTTCTTCAGGTGTAGTTGCCTTGGAATTGATGGCCTTGATTAAGAGTTCAATTTCTTCAGTTGGTAGTGAATCTGCATCTAGTGGTAATGCTTGATTTCCTGGTTTATGAAGCTTGGTGATAGCTCGGAGGGATGCAATATCAATAGTAGGAATGACAACATCCATGTCGTCTTCAGTTGGTGCCAAGTGTTTTTGGATGGAGGCATGGAGTGCTTCAGTGCTATCGACCTGGTTGATTCTTGATTGTATCAGCTGCTTGTATTTTGTACCAATGCGCTGGATAGCTTTGATGGAGGAAATCCGGTCCAAGAATGGTGGATCTTCTTCAGCAGTGGGTTCCTTCCAGGAGGTATTGGGAGCAAATAAACCATATTCATTTGAGTGTTTCCTGACCTCCTTCATAGACAATTTCTCTTCAAGTGCAAAGGTAATTGGTGTATCTATTGAAGAATCCCTCACCCCTCGATCGTGGCAGGCCTGTAAAGCTGTAGTAACATCAGCAGCAGTAAAGACACGATTGTGATTGATAGATACAATATAAGCACCTCGTAGTTTGGAGAGAGATTTCTTGTGTGAGGAGAAAAGTTTTGAGGCAGGGCTATTTGGGAGGATATCTGTGATGTAAGCTCTGCCAAGCAGTGAATCATTGGCATACCGGAGGCCAAATGTTTGATCAGTACAAGATGTGGAGACAGTGAGCCTGAGATTTGTGAGATCGGCAAAGGGGGAGATAGAGAATTGAAAATCACTGGATGACACCTCAGTGGGTTCCGCAGGAAGTGGAATGTTGTCATCTGTCCTGAGCAGGTGTTTGACATTAGTGGGGAGGTCTGCAAGTGGGAGATCATTCATGCCTTCATCAAACCTGACATGCGTGGCTATCTTGACTCTGTGTGTCTCAGTATCATACCACAGAATGTTTCTGGTAGTGTAGGGTACAAAACCTAGAAATATGCCTTTTCTTGCATTGGGTTTGAGCTTGATTGATCTCTTGCCTGGAGGTCTAACCCAAACTCTGCAACCAAAGGTTCGGAAATCAGCAAGGTTTTCCTTACGGCCAGTTGCCAATTCCAATGGCGAATGTAGTTGGGTGCCTTCAGGGAATGCATTGGACAACCGGAGTGCATGGTAGAAAGCAAAGGGCCAGAACTTGATGGGCAAATTAGCACCAGACAGCATTGTCCTCATGGAGTTAGCAAGAGTTCGGTGTGCTCTTTCAACTGTGCCATTCTGGTGTGAAGCGTCCGCGCCAGTGGGGAAAATGGAATATCCAAACGCAGAGAATAGGTTTCGGATGTCAGGATTGTGATAGAGTTCTCCACCTTGATCAACTGAAACATACTTGTCGGCACAAGTTGGGTTGTGCTGGGCGAAGAAATGCTCTAACCAGTGTAGTGGCGCTGCTTTAGAGATTCGCGTGTCTCCATATTTCATACCAGTATAGTGATCTGTGATGAGAATCCAAGCAGTTTCTCCATGAATGCCTTCATAATCGCGCTTGCGTTTGCTGTTGGAGGATTTGGTACCTGAGAATGCAAAATCAATAGATAAACCCTGAAACGGTTGTGTGGCCTTGCGTGTGGAATGTGAGCCAGCAGGTGTTTTGGTTTGCTTACATTGTATGCAAGTTGGACATTGGTCAAGAATACTGGTTTGCCGTTTGAACTTTGGGACTCCAATGATGTGCTTATGAGCTTGATACAGAAAATCATCGCATGGGTGTTCCAACCTTTGGTGCCACAGGAGTTTCGATGTCTTGGTTTTGATGGCTTGGATTGGGATATTTTTGTCCACAATTTTGGTGAAAAACAGTTTGGCATCAAACCTTGGTATGACACTGGTATCAGACTGAGCTTTCGCTGCTTCAGTGCATGTCTGCAGATTGACAAGGTTTGTGTATATATCATACCTGTAGTTGCTAATTGCTTCTTTGGAGGCCAGTTCACAAGCTTCCTTGAACTGCATGTCAGTCGCTAAGGCATAGGCGGACGATGTTGCACAATTGGCATATGGAGAGGCAATATCAACGTCTGGGATCAGTACTGGGTGTGTATAGCATTGACCATCAATGATGCTCCCATGGAGGACAATGCTGCAGGCAGTGTTCTGCTTGTGATGACAAATAATTGTGAGGTTGCCATTTTGTGGAGCAGATGAGTCATGGTTCTCAGTGAATGATTTATGGATGGACTGTCCACTGAACTGACATCGCATACGGGATGTCATTCCACAGAGATCGTTCTCACTCAGTAATGTTGTTGACAGGGAGGGAGAATAGTAGAAGAAAACTTTGATATATCCAATGTGATTCGGTGCTGGGATATGCAAATATCCTGATCCTTCAGGGATGCAGGTAGCTGCTGTGCCTCCTATTGCTGCTGTAAGCCTGACAGGACATTTTCTTATCTTGGTGTAAGGTTTGTAACCGTGCAGGATGTGTTTGAGGTTTGTGCAGGAAACCTTTGCACCGGTGTCAATCTGAGCCCGGACACCCTGTTGAAAGTAGGCTGTAGCTGCAATAGGGTCCGGTGGGACGAGGGATGGCACATTGTATGTATCAACTGGCGTAGGGTTGTCCCTATCGAAATTGGGATCCTCATTGGTCTTCAGGTGTGATTCCAATGTAGGGGATGTAGCCCTGAGTGATTCCATGTCACAGTAGACATCAATTGGTATAGATGACTGGAGGCTGTCTTTTGGAAGGAGGTTGACGGCACCAATTATGACGGATTCATAGGAGCTGGCACTGCTGGAGTCCAAGGAGGGGCATAAGCTGCTCACTTGAGGCGCTGTGGCGTTGTCAAATCCTTGAGGATCATCTTGAGGTGATGTCATAGTATGGCTCCAAGAAAGACTTTCTATTCTTGGCCATTGCAAAAATTTTGTCCTTCTACTGCAGCATCAGGTGAAACCTCATCTTGATCTTCATTACCAATGTTGATCTGTGAGATTTGTTGGGTAGAATCCAAGAGTTGTTGGGTCTGCTTATTGGATTTGTTCAGAAAAACAGCCGCAGCAATCCTATGTTTCTTCAGGGACTCAATATCTTGCAATGCAGGACAATTATCAAAATTGTGACCGGACATGTGGCAAACGATACATTTTCTGGATGTGTCAAAAAGACTAGGTTGCTTATCGAATGCCGTGATGGCATTGCAGTATGCTTGGTGGAGGAAGGGATCGTCAGATTCTTCGTCCATCTCCGGGTAGCCAAGTGATTCAATCAGGCTGATTGAGTGAGAGGTCAAGGTAGAAGGTGTCCTAACAGTGCTGTTGCTAGCGCGTTTTTGACATCTCTCATTGCGCCGGTGACCTGGTCTGGTACCTGAGACAGGCAATTGCTTGGGCTGGATTGGTTTGGAGGTGTCCCTCTTGTACTTTTGTTCAGCCTTGATCTCTTGTTCATAGGTTTGAAGGGTTTGTAGAAGCCTACCTGCCTTGTATTTGTCTCTTTTGAATTGATCATCAGAGTCGCGTTCATCTTCTGTCTTTTTGAAGAGCCAGTTTCGAAAGGAAATTAACAATTCTGTGTGACGAAGTGGTCCCCAATATGCATTTGATGAGTCATGATGAATGTATTCATGGCTTGGACAAGATACTTTTGGAGTCATTACCCAATAAGTTAGTTTGTGCCCAGGAATTGAACCAAAAATACCCCCATGTTTGCCATTTGGAGAGTCAAACCACAACATTTGGGACATTCTGTGGGTCAAAGTTGCTATCACGCGCTATGTTTGTGATAGCTTCAGTAGCTAACCTACTTGTAGTAATGGATGTGAAATGTTTGTAGTTCATTGGTGGGTTTGTGGGTTAAGCAGGGCTAGAAGTTTGCTTTGCCCACACACCCCGGCGTACAGTTGGGCTTAACAGCTTGGGCGGTTAAGCCTCTGGCTGTTAAACCTTTTCTGCGGACGGGCGTGATGGGCTATTTATTTATTCTACTACTAATCGGTTTAGGAGAAGAAGAGTGAGCTGTGGGCTTGTATTCTGCTGGGGGAATCCTCTACAGGCTTGTTAGCGCTTAGCCTGTATTTGCAGAGATTTGCTTGCTCTTAGCCTGTATTTGCAGAGATTTGCTTGCAGAATTCGACGCTTGCAGAATTCGATGCTTGTAGAATTCGATGCTTTCAGAATTCCCAGTAAGATTTGTAGTGTCGTACCTACAGGGAACGTTCCGGGGATATGGTACGCACCAATGTTGCTGATTGCTGATACAGTGAGATCTTTCGCGAAGTACGTGCGCTGTATACTCAAGGTGGTTCCCCTGCTGGTCTGTACTTCACTACCATTTCCCTCATCCGGTTTGCTACATCAACTATCACGCGCTACATTTGTGATAGCTTCAGTAGCTAACCTACTTGTAGTAATGGATGTGAAATGCTTGTAGTTCATTGGTGGGTTGGTGGGTTAAGCAGTGCTAGAAGTTTGCTTTGCCCACACACACCGGCGTACAGTCGGGCTTAACAGCGTGGGCGGTTAAGCCTCTGGTTGTTAAGCCTTTTCTGCCATTGGGCCATACGTCACCGGGTGGGAACGGCGTCGAGAGCGTGAGCGCGAGCGTGAGTGCGCGCGTGAGCTTGGAGCAGAGTGAGGGAGGGAAGAGGCGCCAGGGTGCCTCAAAGAGAGCTGCCAGCAGGAGTGGGGTCTTGGGCCGGAACCCATTCCTTGGGCAGGAAGGAGTATGTTCCATTGTTGAACATGACAGAGGCAAGATTCTTGAAGATGGGGAGGGATTGCTGATGTAAGTAGCGCATCATGCAGTCACTGTGCCATTTGGCAAGGAGCTTGATGACATTAGTGTCGCATTTGCCCTGGAGCAGGGCCATTGCCCCACCCACGCGAAGGGAGCGAGCAGAGATGGCTGCAGGGGCAATGCCAGTGGTAGGGTAGAGGGGCTGGGCATAGACTCTCAGGGAGGAAGTGACAGTTGCTGCGCGAACAAGGGTAAGGACCCCATTGTTGAAGTAACTGGCAAGCGTGAGGGAGGGACCGAAGGGAGAGCTGGAAGAGCAACAGCTTCAAAGATGAAGGACTTGGCGCGCACAGGCGGCAACGGGGCAGCATAGTGAGTCACCACTCCTGGCATGCGCCACGACTTCCCCTTTGTTGCCATTCTTCTGGATGGTGAAGGTGAGCGTGACAGAGGTAGCAGTGTGGAGCTCATGTGCCGGGCCATCGTGGTGGACGATGCGGGAGTCAAGGTAGAAGGAGACGTCCTGGAGGTGGAAGGCTTGGTCATCCATGGTAGTACCAGTGTACTCACCAGGGCGTAGACAGAAAAAGAAGGCAATGCAGATCATGTTTGCAATGGCCTGGCGAGAGGGGGAAGGGGACTTGTGGTATGCAAAGTGGAGGGCATGCATCATGAGGGTGATGGGGACCGGCTTGACCCGGGAGGAGGCCGGGTCGAGCTTGGCATAGGCCTTGAACTGGGCAGTTAGCCGGAAGTCAAGACTGCCTGTGGAGTAGGTTCGAGTGTCTTTGGACCCCAGGCGGGCGAGCGTCTGGCCCACTGACCGGATGGTGTCCGATACCGTGCGAGATCGGATGGGCTTGTGGCTACGTGAGAGGTTGCCATCATGGAGTCGTTTGGCAAAGACTTGGAGGATGGGGATTGGATCCTGAATGGACTGGAGGCGCGGGTCAAAACCTTGAGACAAACTGAATTGAACCCATTGGTCCCAATGGGCATCCTTGCGCTTGGCGTAGAGCTCAGTGACTGAAGCTCGCATGGTCTTCTGGACAGCGCTAAGGTCAGCGCGGAATGCATGGGCGGCCGAAGGTGGCATAAGGTCCAGGGCAAGTCCTGTGGGTAGGTTGTGTTAAAGTGATGGAGCAAGGCAGTGTCATAGAGTTCAGATCGAGAGAGGAGGTCCGCTAGGTGGTTAGCGGGGCCCGGGATGTAATCTCGAAGGGGGACATATTGAAAGAGGCGCTGGTGCAGAGACTGGAGCCGGAGGAGGTAGGCTGCAGGGCATGTGGTGGTAGTGGCGCCTTTGCGTTGCCAATAGACAGCTGCTGTGTTGTCATAGCAGTTGTGGGTGTTGCGGGCGTGGACACAAGCAGCCTGGGTCAGAATATCATTGTGGGCAATGGAACCGGCGAGCTCAAGGTCACTGTTGGTGATGGAGCCCTCAGGATTGTCGAAGGAGACGAGCTGGGCGGAGATCCACTTGGGGAACGCATGCCGCCACATGACAGGCTGCACGGCGCCCGTGGGAAGGGGACAAAATGGATGCCCCCCATGCCCACACCCGAAGCATTGCAGGCGCCCAAGGTGGCAGGGAAGGTGTCCGGCACAAGTTCGGCAATGGAGGTAAGCCGGTTGGAGAGATCATTGGCAAGCCATTGGAAGTCGCGAAGGAAGCTGTGGACGCGCTTGGTGAGCCGGAGGCGCTGCCTGCCCGGTTCCTGGTGTCTGAAGGCTTCTTGGAGAATGGAGAAGAGGCCAATGGAGCCCGGAATGGCCAGCGCCATTGACCGGAGCTCCCCAAGGACTTGGTGCCATTGCTTGAGGGGGACATGGCGCTGGGTGGGTGAGATGGAGTGGAGAATCGCGTGGAGGCGGGCAACCCGATGGGGAGGAAGGCTGATGGTTTTGTTGACGGAATCGATGAGCCAGCCGAGGATAACTTTCTTGGTGGTCCAAGTGGCGTCCCCTTGGAGCATTTTCTTGAGGGAAGCAGGTTCCTGCCGGAAGGGAGTGGCAGTGGCATCCAGGGGCAGGAAGACTGTGTCAAGGGATTGGAAGAGAACGCGCTTGATGGCGCGGTGTGTCCATTGGTTGCCCTGGGCAAGGCCACAGAAGTCATCCACATAGACATCCCAGTAGCAAACCGGCGACTTGCTGGGAGTGTTGCTACTAGGGGGGATGAGGGGCGGCTTGGAGGCCGTAAGGGGAGGAGGAGGCGGCGTCTGGGGGGCCAGAGAGGGTGGCTCAATGGGAGGCGCGACGGGTGTGGTTTCAGATGGGATGAGCCAGGCCTCGGCAAGTCCGGTGGCAAGAGTGGCATTGGCCAAGTCTGCAATGGTTTCAGTGAAGGCACAGAAGTTGGAAGGACTGGATTTCCACCCCATAGGGTTGGTGAGTGGGATGCCAATGAGCGGAGCGTCCCTGGGGCGAGAGGGGAACAGGACCCCAAGCTTCATGGTGTCGTCCGGGTGCAATCGGACGCGGTAGAAGCCATCGGCAAGGTCAATCTTGGACATATACACAGGACCAAACCTGTTGTTGGCGCGGTGCAGTTTGGTGAGGAGGCGCGGGAGTGTCTGGCCAAACTGCATGGCGTCCGCAGGGGCAAGAGGGATGGTGTCTTGGTTGACGTCCGAGTAGGTGTAATCGGATATCATGCGTAGGCGGCGGCCTCGTTGGGGGGCTAAGCCAAGGGGCTCAGTCGGAGTCCGGGAAGTTCGTGGATGAGGCTGGCGGGGAGAACAGTCCATTGTTGCTTGTCCATCATGTCGGCATACTCCTCGCGCAGGAAGTCAATGCCCTGGTGGGAGGATTGGTGGGGACCCCGTTGGAGGGCAGCTGCAATTCGAGGTTGATCCCAAGGTGGCCCGGACATGGTGGCGGGGGTGCCGTCCGTGCCAAAGCGGGCAAGGAGGCTCCCTGCTGGGTGGGGGATGGTGGCGACGTCAGGATGGATGTCACCCCTTCCTCGGATGGTCCGGATGAAGTCCCCCCAGCTAGTGCTGTTGTTGTAGACAGTGACAGCCCGGTTGATGTGCACGTCCAGCCTGTCAACGAGGTAGGGGGATGTAGTGATGAGGGGAACGGAGAGTGGTGCCGGGCCTAGGGGCTCTGGCCCAGGCGTTGGTGGGGGGTTGACTAGGTGCTCAGGCCTATGCAATGGGTTGGTGGGGTTGACTAGGAGCGTCGGCCTAGGCAATGGGTTGGTGGGGTTGACAAGGAGCTCGGGCCTAGGCAACGGGTGGGCAGTGACGAGGAGCTTGGTCCTAGGCAATGGGTTGGTGGGGATGACTAGGAGCTCAGGCCTAGGCAATGGGTTGGCAGTGACGAGGAGCTTGGTCCTAGGCAATGGGTTGGTGGGGAGGACTAGGCGCTCGGGCCTAGGCAAATTGGCAGTGACAAGGAGCTCGGGCCTAGGCAAGGACAATGTGGAAGTGGAGGTGGATGAAGGGAGAGGGAATACCAAAGCTGTAGGAGGGACTGGGGACTCGGAAGCAGGTCGTGGGGAGGGGGAACTCGGGAGGGTCTTTGAACCTGTAGAACGTTTGGGAGGCACATACAAGGCGAGAGGGGTACATGTGCGCGCGCGCGGTTTGTGCTTACCTAATTCATGTGTGATTCCTAAGGGCGGAGATGGAGGCGTAGGTAGTCGTCGTGAGGAAGGCATAGATGGGGGGGGTAGATAGTCGTCAGGAGGAAGGCATTGCTCCCCTCGGTGATTGAGAGGGCAGGGTCAAAGCGCCAAAGGGGCGCTTGCCATTTGGTCAGACACCAAAGGCGGCTTGGCACCAAGTCCAGACTTGGTCCTGTTCACTGCTGGTGATGGCACCATGGTCCTGGATGTTACGGCAGTTGGTGTAGCAGGTTCCTCGAAGGTGATAGGAATGGCACCTGTCTCTGCCATCTGGATGAGACAAGGGAGTGGTGCCTTTGTCTCTCATGATTGCTATGACCTCCCTCAGCCAAGAGTATTTCACTTTGTTGGCTACGTCAGAGACCTTTAGCCGGGGATCCAGGTTGGGATTGGACACTCGGGCACCTCCAGCGGAGCCTTGGTCGGGGCTGGGGGCAGTCTTGCCGGGCTTGGTGGTGCCTGGGGTTGCAGCAGGGGCAGCCACGGCGGCGACGCGACGCAGGTGCCTCAGAGCCGGCACATTGGTGACATTGGGGAGCCAGTAGAGGTTCAGGGTGATACGGAAGGCTTGGAAGTCCTTCCCAAAGTCGGGGGAGGGGACCGTGAATGTTGATCCCCATTGTTCCTCGAAGCCAACCTCGTACCCGGATTTGGAAGTAGTATACAACAATAAAGGGGGTTATGAGCTCCCCTAGTTCATCGGCAATTGCTCGGCGGAGGGGCATTTGCTGGAGCTTGAGCTTGGCGAGTCCATTCTGGTAGCCCTGCACGACAGGGTGATGCATGCCTAGAATGGTGGCCAGGACGGCGAGATAGCTTTCCAGTTGGGTGGTAGCTTCAGTTCAGTCGATAGGTAGGTATGCCTTGGTCTTCTGGAGCTCCAGGGAGTCCTTCAAGGTGAGGGAGTTGCCTTTGGTGGAGATCATGGTGTCATAGGCCGCCACAGTGGCTGCAGCTTCCTGTTCCCTCTTCAAGGAGGCGGCGGATCCACCGGGGGGAGTGAACGCCAAAGGGAGTATGCCGTTCGCCACGTCAAAGGGGTCAGTCCCATGAAAGTTGCCATCTTGGAACTTCTTGAGTGCCGCCGTGGTGACCAAGGGTGCCTGGATGAGGAACTCGGCGGCACATGTGGCCACTTGGCTCTGGAAGATCATGTGGGTCTTTCTCGTGCTTGCCTTTCTGTGCCCAGGCTTGGTATATGGGGGGTAGGTCGGCTTCCTTGAGCTTACCACATAGCAGCAGCAAGCGCTGGGTGTACAAGGGGCCTCAGGTGTTCTTGACCGTGGCAGGGGGGCGAAGTTGGTCTAGGCCCTCACTGAGCTTGAGCTGTTGGTTGGCGAGGGCGGTGAGGGTAGCTGCCAGCGTGGGATCTACCCCGGCCGGTTGGCCGGGTGCCGGCTGCTGCCCCGGATGGGAGGGTTGCTTCAAGCCCGGGAGGTCCCGGTATAGTACCTGATTGCGCATGTACAAGGTCAGGCCTGGCTCCCCTCGAAAGGGGGTGCCGGGTGTGGCAAAGTGGACACCCCCATCGATGGTGGTGGGGTCGGTACCTGCAGCTTGGAGGGTATTCAGTAGGGGGGCGCAAGTGAGTGCCAGGTTGAGTGTGTCGAGGTAGGGGTAGATGATGTTCAAGGCTTGGATTGGACTAAGGCCGTACGGATACGTCTGGCCGCTTGAAGAAGAGGCGCGGTCACAATCCCTGGAGGTGCGGACCCGATCGAAGAGGTGCGAGGTGCGGATCTGTGGAGACCATATCGAATCGACTGGGGGAGTAGTCAGTCCGTACGGATACGTCTGGCCGCTTGAAGAAGAGGCGCGGTCACAATCACTGGAGGTGCGGACCGGTAGCCAAAATCGATTCACGGCGTCTGTCTCTGGAAGAAGGGAAGCGACTTGCCACTTGGTGCGATTGTTGGAGTGGATTCGCGGAGTGGAAATCAACTGGAGCTTGCGACGAGTTGCTGATCTGTGGGGACCAAATTCGGGTCGATTGGATGCTTGGAGGTGCGGAGTGGAAATCAACGGGAGTTGCGACGAGTGGGCGTCCGTATCTGTGCTGAAAAAGGTGCGGATCAGTCGGAGTTGAAGTCGTCCGTATCTGCAGCTAGTAGGGAATCCGCTTGGAGGTGCGGACCGGTAGTGCCGTGTATCTATCAAGGCCGGGCCTATTGTAAGGTGACAATGGGGACCTGCGGAAGTGTGAGTGTGTTAGCAAGAGAGGACTGACTGCTGTATGGGTACGCTAGGCAATACTAGGGGACCCGGACAGGTACACTAGGCAAGGCTAGGGGACCAACAGATAGGCTTGTCGTACGGGTACAATAGGATAACTATTGGACCAGGACGCGTTACCTATTTATTTATTATACTACTAATCGGTTTAGGACCAAATATTCTACTACTACTCGGTTTAGGAGCAAAAGAGTGAGCTGTGGGCTTGTATTCTGCTGGGGGAATCCTCTACAGGCTTGTTAGCGCTTAGCCTGTATTTGCAGAGATTTGCTTGCGCTTAGCCTGTATTTGCTGACATTTGCTTGCAGAATTCGATGCTTGCAGAATTCGATGCTTTCAGAATTCCCAGTAAGATTTGTACTGTCGTACCTACAGGGAACGTTCCGGGGATATGGTACGCACCAATGTTGCTGATTGCTAATACAATGAGAACTTTCCCGAAGTACGTGCTCTGTATACTCAAGGTGGTTCCCCTGCTGGTCTGTACTTCACTACCATTTCCCTCATCCGGTTTGCTACATCAATTCCCAATATGCATTTGATGGGTCATGATGAATATATTCATGGCTTGGACCGGATACTTTGGGAGTCATTACCCAATGACTCAGTTTGTGCCCTGGAATTGCACCAAAAATACCCTCATTTGTGCCATTTGGAGAGTAAAACCACAATATTTTGGGCATTCTGTGTTACAAAGTTGTTCCCAATATGCATTTGATGGGTCATGATGAATGTATTCATGGCTTGGACCAGATACTTTGGGAGTCATTAACCAATAAGTTAGTTTGTGCCTAGGAATTGTACCAAAAATACCCTCATGTTTGTCCATTTGGAGAGTAGAACCACAACATTTTGGGCATTCTGTGTGACAAAGTTGTTCCCAATATGCATTTGATGAGTCATGATAAATGTATTCATGGCTTGGACCAGATACTTTGGGACTCATTACCCAATGACTCAGGTTGTGCCCAGGAATTGAACCAAAAATACCCCCATGTTTGCCATTTGGAGAGTAAAACCACAACATTTTGGGCATTCTGTGGGTCAAAGTTGTTCCCAATATGCATTTGATGAGTCATGATGAATGTATTCATGGCTTGGACCAGATACTTTTTGAATCATTACCCAATAACTCAGTTTGTGCCCAGGAATTGCACCAAAAATAACCTCATGTTTGCCATTTGGAGAGTCAAACCCCAACATTTTGGGCATTCAGTGTGACAAAGTTGTTCCCAATATGCATTTGATGGGTCATGATGAATGTTTTCATGGCTTGGACCAGATACTTTTGGAGTCATTATCCAATAAGTAAGTTTGTGCCCAGGAATTGCACCAAAAATACCCCCATGTTTGCCATTTGGAGAGTCAAACCACAACATTTGGGGCATTCTGTGTGACAAAGTTGTTACCAATATGCATTTGATGAGTCATGATGAATGTATTCATGGCTTGGACAAGATACTTTTTGAGTCATTACCCAATAAGTTAGTTTGTGCCCAGGAATTGCACCAAAAATACCCTCATTTGTGCCATTTGGAGAGTCAAACCACAACATTTGGGGCATTCTGTGTGACAAAGTGGTTCCCAATATGCATATGATGGGTCATGATAAACGTATTCATGGCATGGACCAGATACTTTTTGAGTCCTTACCCAATAAGTTAGTTTGTGCCCTGGAATTGAACCAAAAATTGTTAATTTCCTTTTGAAATTGGCTGTTGAGCTGACTCAGTCCGAAGGCAAAGAAGAGCAACAGAAGCTGTATCTGCAGGCCGGTTGAGGTGCCGGTCTGTTGTGTCCAATATTTCTCTGATATCCACTACGATTGGACGCTAATCCAACCAGATCTATTCTGACTATCGACAACGACGCAATCAGATAGATCTTAGGCTTGTAGTTCTACAGTAGGACGCAAAAGGGCGTCCGATGCAAGGTTTAAGGTTGAATAATCAAATAATCTAAAAGAATAAGCGTGTTGGCTTGCTGGAGAGCAAGTTACCACTTTAAAGTGTGCTGCCGCTAATACAGCACGATACGGGTATTTTATACGGTAAAATACCGTGTGTTACGATTATACGGTAAAATACCGTGTTACGGGGAAATACCGTGTTGCCGCTAATACAACACGTATTTTGTACAGCAGGAAACAAGTTCGTGAGCAAGCGTCCGAACCTCTGCTGTCTTTTCTTGAAAACAGAACACTTAACGGAAGATACCAGATGCCAGTATCCGACGCGTGTTCTTTCTTCAGTCTCTAAGTATCGATTAATTCGATCGTACGAGTGACGATCGTTGTGGCTCGCAAGACTGAGTCATTTGGTCAATAATGAGATACTTGGCTAGCAAGACCAAGCCATATGGTAAATAATGAGATACCCGGCTCGCAAGATTGAGCCATTTGGTCACCAAAATGAGATATTTGGCTCACAGATTGAGCCATTTGGGCCATAACGTTAAACACTATGATTCGCGTACAACCAGGCTGGACGCGTGTGGGTAAAGAATGAGATGCCATTGTACCATTGTTACATACAGCTATGCCGGACATGAAAGGAATTTAATACTCCCCATGTGTCCATGAGAAAGCATTCTCTAAGATCCGATGCAATTGTCCTGTAGTAAATCACCTGTGTTTCCACAGTAGTGAAAGATGGGCTTGAGCAATGGATAGTACACCACTGAATGTCCCCAATGCTTTGTGAGGATATCAGCACAATTATCTTTGCCCGCAAGATGTTGCATGAGGATGAAGCCTCTAGCGATCATGCTTCTGACATAGTGATATGAAAGAATGTGATGCCTCTTATGGAGCCTTGCATATGGGAATGTGGAGGTTTGGATCATCTTTTCATTATCTCCCCATGTGTAGGACGTGTCATGTACTCTAGTACCAAGATATCTGAATGACTGACAAATGTCAACAATCTGCTCGATGCAGGTTCTAGCAGATACAAATTCAGCGCCAAAGGTGGCTGTTTCAGATGTTGCTTGCTTCTTGGAGAACCACATGATGGGGGTCTTGTTTGCAAAATGCAGGATGCCAGTGACAGCCTTGCCACTTAGGATGTCATGCATTAAGTTTGCATCATAGAAATGAGACAACACAACTACCTTACCCAGGGGTTTAGGAGCATCACTTGGTAGGTCTTCAGAGTGCTCCCCATACACTGTATTGGACCAGTCTGTACTGGTACCTTCCGTGAGCACGAAATTGGGTACTCCTACTCTGAATCTGATTTTGAAGTGCCGAAACTTGGAGATGTAACCGTAGATTCTTTTGGCTCTGTTGAGATGGCCTTCCCTGGGTTGCACTCGGAAGCTTGACAATGTCATAACGGCAGTCTGCACATCAAAACGTCCAATAGCTATGACCCATTGAAGTGATCCAATCATGCTTTGATACTTTTGGATATCAGTATCACTTAGGAAGGATGATGAGTCTAGCTCTGGGTGGTCATTCTCAGCAAGGGGTGAATGGAATCTGGTGGTAGGTTTGCAGCTGAACATTTGTACATACGAGGCCTCCATTTTCTTGATGAACTTGATGGGGTTCATGCAGAGCACACCATGTTCATCTCTTTCGAATCCACATCCCAAATGAAAGTTCATTGGCCCAGAACCCTTCAATTTGAAATTATAAGGTTCGGACTGTAGGATTACCAGAAAGGTTTCAGGATTGGCCATACATAAGCAAAGGTCGTCAACATATGTGCATATGAGCTCATATACTGGCTCCCCATGTTTGTTGTTGCCAGGTTTGATAAAGATTTCAGGCTCTGCCTTGGATCTTTCAAAACCTAGTTCAACGAGGCAGGCAGCAAGTAGATCACCAAAGCACTTGCCAGATGATCGAAGTCCATATAGGGCCTTGTAAATCAATAGGAGGTGGCCTTCTAGTGATCCAAATTCAGCGCCAGCCTTGATGCATACCTTTTCACAGGTAACAGCTTCGAGGTATGCATTACCAATGTCAGTTCCCCATGCTTCTAAGCTATTCAGTTCAGCAAGGAATAGGCACATGCGCAAGCCACGAAGGGAAACAACCCCTGCATACACACTGTGAATGGGAGCTTCAGTGAGATTGCCATTTGCAACTAGCCGGGCTTTGTGTCGGGCATCGTGCTTGACGGCATAAATCATGTGGACCTTGATCTGTTGGAAGCCAATTGTTAATTTCCTTTTGAAACTGGCTGTTGAGCTGATTCAATCCAAAGGCAAAGAAGAGCAACAGGAGCTATGGCTGCAGGCCGGTTGAGGTGCCGGTCTGTTTGTGGTCTAATATTTCTCTGATATCCACTACGATTGAACGCTAGTCCAATCAGATCTATTCTAACTACCGGTGGGCTCAGTCAGTTAGATCTTAGTCTTGTAGTTCTACAATGGGAAGCATGGCTACCGGTGCAAGGTTTAAGGTTGAATAATCAAATAATCTAAAAGTATGAGAGATAGAGAGATGATCCTTGCTGGAGAGCAAGTATCTCTTCTAAAGGTCGGTGCTGCCGCTAATACAGCACAGCGAATGTACGTGTTGCCGCTAATACAGCACGTATTTTGTACAGCAGAAGACAGGTTCGTGAGCAGAGCTTCGAACCTCTGCTGTCTTTTCTTGAAAACAGCACACTTAACAAGAGATTGCATGTGCGAACCTCTAGTGTGCGTTCTTTCTTCGAGTACTGAGTATCGAACTTCGATTGTAAGAATGACTGTCGTAAGAATGACTGTCGTTCGTTCACTAAGTATCAAATTTGGGTGTCAGAATGACGATTGCACCTCTGGTTCGATCGTATTCCAATCTCACATAGAGAAAGAGGTAACCTTCGAGTCTCATTATTCCAAACGCTAAAGGTGCACTTCGATTTGTATGATCGTATCATTCCATCTGCAGTACTGTAAGTTACGTAGGAATGTACGTACGCAATTTAGAGTACTGTCGTTTTCGCGTACGTGCAAAAGGAATTTAATATGCCCCATCTTCTTCGCAAGTGATAAAGCACAATCATTATCTCTGTGAGAAGAACAGACAAAATTCCTTGAGTACGTATGTTAGGAACATGTAATATGCCCCATCTGCTTACTCGATAGAAAGGAAGAAACCTTTATCACAGGAAGAGTACCAAAGGAGAAGAATGCCCCATGATTGGGCATAGATTTGCATAGATCAAGATGCCCCATGATTAGGCATTGATTTTGCATAGAGTAAGATGTCCCATGATTGGACGTCAACTAATTGTAGATGTTGGATCAATTGTAGATTGTGGATCAATCGGGGTCAGATCGGATCGAGGAAGATTGGAAATCGATTGAGTATCAAAACATGGACGATTGACGTAATTGGACATGTAGAATCATCGATCTTAGATCGAATCTTGGAAGCAAATTGTAGATCAAATTGTAGATCAAATCGTAGATCAAATTGTAGATCAAATCGTAGATCAAATCGTAGATCAAATTGTAGATTTGTAGTCGTAGAAGCCGATTGATCGTAGATTGATTGATCGTAGATTCTCAAACATCGGTCGTACAAGCAATCCATAAGCATTCTATTGATGAGTCGTAGATTGAACCGATGATTTGTAGAAAGCGAGTGATCAAAATCAATCGTAATCGAAGCTTGATACCTTGATGGTGGAGTACATGTGTCAATTGTAGACTTGATTCGACTGAGTAACAAATCAGAGATGACTGACTGACGGTCGAATCGTGGGGATTGATTGCTCAAAACTCAGTAATCGATTGAGTATCAAATTGAAGATGATTGAACCGTATGAGATTCGATTGATCAAGACGAGACATCAACTGTGACTATAGATCTAATCGTAGATCGAAGTGTAGATCAGATCGTATACGAAACGTATGATCATAGGTATCGTGGTAGCGTGGATCGTGGGATCAACTTGAGGCTTGATTCTCATCGCTTCATCGAAGATTCGCAAAGACACCGATCAAAGAATCACGTCGTAAGACTTTCGTGTGATCATAGATTAGATCCTTGCAAATAGTCAATGGATCGGCAGGTGACGTCATCATAAATCCAGTTAGCAAACAAGAGAGTGGCGTGTAGGTGATACATCGTAGATGAATAGTAGATCAAATCATAGATCAAATCGTATATTGGATCTGTCAGGTGACGTTGCCGTAGAGCCAATTGGCACGCAAGAGAGTAGCATGTAATTGATAAAGGTTGATCTTGATAGCATCACGGTGCCGTTTGGTGATACGTACAGCAGGCAAATCGTAGGTCATAGAATAAGTAGATGGCTTCCCAACTGGACAAAAGGATGTCCCATGAAGAGGCTTCTGTGCTCCGTAAAGAAACGTCCAGATTGGGCGAAAACGTCTGGATTGGGCCAAAGGATGCCCCATAAAGAGGCTTCGTGACTGAGCTGGAAACGACACTATCTTTAGAAGATGCCCCAGATAGTGGAAGTTGCAAAGAAGAAATGCAAGAAGGTTGGGTAGTAGAACGGGCACGATGAAATACTACGGTTTCAGACTGAGGGTAAAACGTCCAACAAGAGTTGGCGGGAGATGGATAGGAAGTTCGAGCGCGAGTGGAATGTGGCTCACGTTTGCATTGAGAGGGAACATCTCCAGTAGGAATGTCGGCAGGAACAATACTAGGAGAGGAGGAATAGGCGATTCTGCTGAATTGGACTGAATCAGTGCTGGTTGAATACTTCCAGGTGTAGATATAAGTACCGGTGGGTGTGGAATCAGCAGTTGATCCAGGATTGGAACTACCAGGAAGTCCTGTAGGGGTCTCAGGATTGTCAACAGTAGGGTGGTCAGCCGTTTTGCAGGCAGTAGTAGGAGGGCTGTTATGAACAGCGGGAGTGCTACGGGTGGAATGAACGGGTGCGCGAGTTGAATCTGGTGCGGCTGGAGGCATTGGAGGTGACACTGTCTCGTCCCTTGGTTTTCTGATCCATGATTCATATGTGAGCTGGTCTGTCGGTTTTGTCGATCGATCTGTTCCATCTGGTGGTATGCCGTTAGTGGTCACTGCGACCCTGTTGGCCGTGGAGTCTCTGTTGGCTTTGACGATCCCACGCCAGTATTTCCTAAAGGCTTCCTTGGTGTAATGGTCACGTTCTTTCCAGTCTACACCCTGTTCAGTGAGTTGTCGACCAAAATCAACGAATCGCTGTAATCTGATCTGTACATGGCGAGTTAGTGGTACTCGTGCACCCCCTTCCTGATATGTGAGAACATCGATGTTGTCAAGGAATAGAAAGTCTGACCATGTCCTATACTGGCTATTGATGAGCGCCTCACACAAAGTGCTGTGGGATTCCTTTGGGACATCGAAGGAGTCGTGTAGGAATGTGGCTAGCGCTTGATCAAATGATGGGAAGAGGTCCGATATGGGGACATCCTCCTTATCATCTTGATTAGTGTTATCCTGTTGATCGGGCGTCATAATTGCAGGTAGAGGACAAGCGTGGGGTCAGTAACAGGTACAAGATTCGCCGCTTCTCTGGGATACAGACGCTTTGATGGCGTGAACAGTAAGGAGCAAAACGAACGGGCTTGTTATAGTCTAGCCTTTATTTGAAAATCGCTATCGCGTGGCTGGTCCGTAAGAATAGAAGTAACGGATACAGGAACGCGTAGAGGCCTATAACAATGGTGGTCGCTTTGAATTCGTTTGTCGTTGTCAATCAGTGCGTTGTTGGAATAAATGCTGTGGCCTCCGTCGCCGTTGCTGAGAAATCGCTATCGCAATGAGATCGATGTGTCTGTATATAGCAAGGTAATTCGTTCTCGATGGGATCCGTTCGTATCTAGGTCTCGGCGTAATGTGAGGTTCTCGTATCGAGTAAGTTGGATACCTCTGTCAATTCTTGGAGATATGGAACCAGATTGGGACCGTCGTGTCCGCAATACCAAGGAGGTTTCGTTTTCGTCGATAACCTGACGTTGGAGGAGTGCACCCTTTCGATGTTTCCTTGCTCGGTCTGGGGATTCGCCAACGTTGGAGGATTCCGGAATACTGTTTGATGGATCGAATGGTTGGTGTGTTAACATTCAATATTTCCAAGAGGTGGTTGTGGGTGTGACAAGTGCCGTGTCTTTCTTGTATGTAATCGAGTGAAACACAACAAAAATTCGTTTACTTTGTATCGTTGTTGTCGACAAACGCGTAGTCTTCTTGCATCGAGAAAGTTGAATATCTCTGTCAATGTTGGGAGATAGAGGACCAGAATGGTACCAGCGTGTTCGCAATAGTGGTGAGAATCCGTTTCCGTTGGGATACGGTGTGCCGGTGGCGTTGTTGTCGATGAGATACGACGTGCCGGTGACGTGGAGAGGCAACGCAAATTGACTTGTAAGAGATGTGGTGAAACAACGGAGTGGTTTGCTGTGGTCTCGCCGTCTCCGTTGCTGAGAAATCGCTATCGTAATGAGAACAATGTGTCTGCAAACAGCAAGGTAATTCGTTTTCGATGGTTTGATAGTCGTAATGACGTGGACGCGTGTCCTAGACGTGACGAACCAGCGAAAGTTCTTTGTTCTGCAAAGGGAGGTTCGATGTCCTCCGAACTTGGATTTCGAAGACTGGTGTGTAATCGAGGGATCTGTTACTGTGTAAAGGAGGGTGGTGATTTTGTTGCGTTTTCGTTTTCGCTTTTCGCAACACAAATTCAATTAATTCGGATCGTCGTTGGCGTTGGTAACAGTGGGGTGGCCAGGGATGAATCACGACGCGGATGAGAATGGACCCAGAAAGCTTGTGGGTCTTGAATGAACGGATTGCTATTGGCGTGCCCAATGCAACGTCTTTGTCGTGTGATCGAATCAGAGAACTATCGATCGTCGGCCGTAGTCTAGTCAATCGATGATCTGCTGTTGGATCGGGCGTCGATATGTCCGTTGTTGTGTTGACAAAAGGTGTAAGACAGCTATCGTTGGAATAGCTGTAAACGATGGTTTGTGGTGCGTAGCACTATCAAATGGGCGTCGTTGGGTTCTTGACACGCTTGGTGTCGTGTAGACGCGAAAATATACTCCGGAACGGGGGAACTGGTGAAGCGGTCCTTGGATGGAGATATTGCTATTGGCGTGTCCAATGCAATGGGCTTCTATTAAAGGCAAACGGCTTGTTCGTTTGGTCTTAGTTATGCTGTAATCGGATCAGAGAACTATCAATCGTCGTCCGTAGTCGAGTCAATTGATGATCTGCTGTCGGATTGTTTTCGTCGTCGGGTGCTTCTACTGTTGTCTTCCTTTTGCAAGCTTCAACAAGCTTGCGACTGTTAATCTGTTAATTTCCTTTTGAAACTGGCTGTTGAGCTGATTCAATCCAAAGGCAAAGAAGAGCAACAGGAGCTATGGCTGCAGGCCGGTTGAGGTGCCGGTCTGTTTGTGGTCTAATATTTCTCTGATATCCACTACGATTGAACGCTAGTCCAATCAGATCTATTCTAACTACCGGTGGGCTCAGTCAGTTAGATCTTAGTCTTGTAGTTCTACAATGGGAAGCATGGCTACCGGTGCAAGGTTTAAGGTTGAATAATCAAATAATCTAAAAGTATGAGAGATAGAGAGATGATCCTTGCTGGAGAGCAAGTATCTCTTCTAAAGGTCGGTGCTGCCGCTAATACAGCACGCGAATGTACGTGTTGCCGCTAATACAGCACGTATTTTGTACAGCAGAAGACAGGTTCGTGAGCAGAGCTTCGAACCTCTGCTGTCTTTTCTTGAAAACAGCACACTTAACAAGAGATTGCACTGTGCGAACCTCTAGTGTGCGTTCTTTCTTCGAGTACTGAGTATCGAACTTCGATTGTAAGAATGACTGTCGTAAGAATGACTGTCGTTCGTTCACTAAGTATCAAATTTGGGTGTCAGAATGACGATTGCACCTCTGGTTCGATCGTATTCCAATCTCACATAGAGAAAGAGGTAACCTTCGAGTCTCATTATTCCAAACGCTAAAGGTGCACTTCGATTTGTATGATCGTATCATTCCATCTGCAGTACTGTAAGTTACGTAGGAATGTACGTACGCAATTTAGAGTACTGTCGTTTTCGCGTACGTGCAAAAGGAATTTAATACCAATGGGTATATTGCTAGCCTTGTAGATACCTTTGTCAATAAAGGTGTCATATTCTTGAAGCTGTGACATTTCCAGCGCTATGGCATCCTGCCATTTGGTGTTGCCATTTACTGTATCAAACCGGATGGCTTCTTCATGATTTCGAGGTACCTTGAATCTATATTGATACTGAGGAGCAGTACAGAAGGAGCGAAGCTTGGCTTGGTGGATTAGCCTGTCTAGTTTCTTGGTTCTTCGAGCGAGTGAAACAATGCGTTTGAGATGTTTCCAGCCAGGTTTATCAAGCATGTTGTTGTCTTTTGCATATTTGGCCACGGTAACAGGGTCATCTGCAGCTATATTGGATAGTGGCTCATATGTGCGTTCCATATTTTCCCATTCAATCCATAGGTTGTATTTGGAACCTTTGTATTGGGGGTGCTTGTTGTCAAGGGGACCTTGATGACCAAGTATGCGTCAAAAAGACCAAAGTTTGCCATCTTCTTGAGTGGCGTCCCTGTGGATATAATTCATGACATCATTGTAGGCGATGATATCTTCAAGTTCATCATCTGTATGCTTGCACTTGAACTTGATGAAGTCTTTGTTTTGCTCAAGACTGTTTTCAATGTCAACAACTGTCATTCTTTTCTGTGTGCCATCAGGGAGGGATATAAGAAAAGAGCGACCTTGCAATTCAGCAACAGGGATAGCAGGGATGGTGATGGGTTTGCCATCAACGTCAAATTGGGCATTGCCTTCTTCATCAGTAACAACTACCTCAGATGGGCCTACTGAAGGGGTAGCAGGATTGATGGATGGAGGTGTGGCTGCACTAACATCAAAATATGCTAGCTCAGGGGGACCAAAATCATCTTCAGTAGCAGGGACGCCGCCAGGGGTTTTGCTGAAGATATGAGGGGTTGGAGGACCATCAAGAATCTCCCCATAGTTGTTAGGGATAGGAGAAGGGACAAAGCTTCGGGTATTAGGAACCTTGGAATAAAGAAAGGTAGGCAAGGATGGCTGTGGGATGCGCAGAGGAGGTGATGCTGTGACTGAACTGGGTGGTGTAGAATGTCGAAAGGAGGGACTATCACCAGAAGATTTAGGAGTGATGGAAGCATCTTTGGCCTTGCGCCATGCAAGAAAGCCATCATCAGTGAACAAGCCAGCGCGCTTGTTGCGATGCTTGGGAGTTAAAGCAGTACGTACACCAGAGCGGTCAAGGAGCCTATTGGTGATGGGATCCCAGATGGTGAAACATAAGCTATTGCCAACATGCTCGGCAATGCCAACAAAGTGGCCAAGGCATTCAGTGGTCTGAGAGCCAAACTGTGTATCTGGAGTCTTGTAGTATACGGGCTCAAACCAGAAGAAACTAAGGTAGGGGCTGATGTCACCAATGATACCAGTAGCAATATAGAAAGGCTGTTTGTCAGATAGAGTGGGATCAGACAAATGATTCATGAGGCGACCAACATATGTCATACATAGAAGCCAGAGGTGTGGTGGAGTGCCCGTGCGATCCATGATTCTATTGACAATGCGTTTGAAGGTCTGGTACCGACGTTCGAAGAGATTTTGGTGTTGATGGTATGGTTCACTTTGCCATAAGCCAATCCACATCATCTTGAGGTAGTCAAGAACAGATTTGCTGGACTGGTAGGACCCATGATCACAGAGCAGTCTGAGTGGTCTACCCCATTGCCGAACAAAATTTTGGAGACAAGGGAGAAAATCAGCAGTAGTCCTCATTTCTTCAACATGAATGATATGAGATTTGCGCCCAAAGAAAACTTGAGCAATCTTGGAGCCACCATTGACGGCAGGGGTATCTGAATATACAACATCAGAAAGGACATCATCATTGAAAGGTCGGACATTCATGGCAGGCTGTGGTGATTGGAACCGTTTGAAGATGTTACCATCGGGACTAAGTGAAAGTGAGCCATACTGTGTGGAATTGTTGAAGGTAGCCTTGATACGGTCAAGGGAGATCCATCCAAAGAAGGGCTTCAGTGACAAGTAATCGATATCAGTGGGCGATTGAACATGGGCGGCAGCAGTGATGGAGGTGGAAGGAGACTGATTAGAGCACCTACTAAGGATTTCTTGATGGATATAATCAGTGGGACTGAGCCAAAAGGAACTATCAGAAGCATCCAACGCCTGGAGGGATGAGGTGGTGCTGTTGGACAAGAATGAGGTGACCGTAGAAGATGTGCCAATGTTGATATCTCTGAGTGCGCCAAATTCATCATAATCTGAATATGGAAGTGATGTGGCAAGAGGCGGGTATTTTTGAATGAAGGTATCATCCTGGGGGGTATATGCACTATCTAGTATAGATGGGTCCCAATGCTGGTCACTTGTCATGACAACATGGGGAAGATGGGCAAATTCCTCACTGGTATACTTGCGCATGGCAAGATATGGTAATCCATGGCATATACTGAGTGGAAAGACATGACCATCAGTAGTGGTGATGACTTGGGTTCCACCTGTCTTGATAGAGGTATCATCGACGATCAAGTAATATGCTTCCATCTGAGGAGAAGACAAGATAGATGGGTGCTGTCCAGTGTAGGCACACTCATGGAAGATGATAATGACTGGACCCCTGTTGGAAACCGAGTAGGCGCCGCATGTTGCAATAGGGATGTTCTGGATTTGATGATTGTTGATACCAGTGACATTAACATACCTTGGGGGAATATCCTTAGAGATGAGACATGCATCATTTCCTATGATACATCCATTCGCACCTCTGTCAACCATAGCAGAACCAGGTGTGGATACAGCAGTTTTGCTAGAGTGGTACGTAGCGACAGGGTTTACCGGTGAAACAGGAGGTTCACAGTCCGGTGATGCCCAATGGTGGAATCTTACAGACATTGAAGGCTGACCAGCAGGAACATAGACGTTGCCCTCTTTCTTGTAAAGGATATCAGGATTGTCGGCAAGGAATCGAGCTGGGTGTGCAGGAGAAACAGAAGACTTGAGAGGCCTGTTATTGGATTGAGAAGATACCTTGTATACACCAAGGGATGCATGAAACGCGGATCTGGCCGAGCTTTCCTCAGCAGGTGAGAGGACCTGCTCATCATCAGGTGAGTGGACCTGCTCATCAGTAATGTGTTCATAAGCGCGACGCGTGATTGGCTTGCTGGAATTGGGGTCTGGCGGTAATGCGGCATCAAGGAGCTCAGACCGGAGGCAGGCAACGAGTTGCTTCTTGTCATCAGCTGTGAAGCCAAGCCAATGCTTCATACCCTGCTTAGAGAGAGTTTTCCAAACTGCAGAAGGTAGTCGTGTGGTCGGGTCCGGAGTTCTTCCAGCCTTGTAAACAGCATAGTCCTGGTAGTCACCATCAAAGTCGATAGGGGGTAAATATGAGGTTGAGTCATCAGTGAGGGCAGAATATGTGGATTGTGTCATGGAGGATAAATCGTGAGTGTTGGCCTTGACAGACGTCCGACTATGAGGTTGGGATAGTGAGGCTTGGGAATCTAGCCTGGTTGCTTCAAGGAGGAGAATATTTTTCAACTCACTGATGGCAATGGCTTCATGTTGTCGGAATTTGATCAGGTCCTGGGCTGCAGGGGGATCGTCAACCTTGCAGAATTGTTCGCTGAGTTGGAAGCTGCTACTACAGGCCTTGCAGAGGTGTGCTTTGACAGTGTCAAAATCAAGTGGCCTTTGTGGTTAGGCTTGTAGTTCTACAGTAGGACGCAAAAGGGCGTCCGATGCAAGGTTTAAGGTTGAATAATCAAATAATCTAAAAGAATAAGCGTGTTGGCTTGCTGGAGAGCAAGTTACCACTTTAAAGTGTGCTGCCGCTAATACAGCACGATACGGGTATTTTATACGGTAAAATACCGTGTGTTACGATTATACGGTAAAATACCGTGTTACGGGGAAATACCGTGTTGCCGCTAATACAACACGTATTTTGTACAGCAGGAAACAAGTTCGTGAGCAAGCGTCCGAACCTCTGCTGTCTTTTCTTGAAAACAGAACACTTAACGGAAGATACCAGATGCCAGTATCCGACGCGTGTTCTTTCTTCAGTCTCTAAGTATCGATTAATTCGATCGTACGAGTGACGATCGTTGTGGCTCGCAAGACTGAGTCATTTGGTCAATAATGAGATACTTGGCTCGCAAGACCGAGCCATATGGTAAATAATGAGATACCCGGCTCGCAAGATCGAGCCATTTGGTCACCAAAATGAGATATTTGGCTCACAGATTGAGCCATTTGGGCCATAACGTTAAACATTATGATTCCCGTACAACCAGGCTGGACGCGTGTGGGTAAAGAATGAGATGCCATTGTACCATTGTTACATACGGCTATGCCGGACATGAAAGGAATTTAATAAAAATACCCTCATTTGTGCCATTTGGAGAGTCAAACCACAACATTTGGGGCATTCTGTGTGACAAAATTGCTATCACGCGCTACGTTTGTGATAGCTTCAGTAGATAACCTACTTGTAGTAATGGATGTGAAATGCTTGTAGTTCATTGGTGGGCTGGTGGGTTAAGCAGGGCTACTAGTTTGCTTTGCCCACACACACCGGCGTACAGTTGGGCTTAACAGCTTGGGCGGTTAAGCCTCTGGCTGTTAAGCCTTTTCTGCCATTGGGCCATACCCCACCGGGTGGGAACGGCGTGGAGAGCATGAGCGCGAGTTTGAGCGCGCGCTTGAGCTTGGAGCAGAGTGAGGGAGGGAAGAGGCGCCAGGGTGCCTCAAAGAGAGCTGCCAGCAGGAGTGGGGTCCGCAGCCGGAACCCATTCCTCGGGCAGGAAGGAGTATGTTCCATTGATGAACATGACAGAGGCAAGATTCTTGAAGATGGGGAGGGATTGCTGATGTAAGTAGCGCATCATGCAGTCACTGTGCCATCTGGCAAGGAGCTTGATGACATTAGTGTCGCATTTGCCCTGGAGCAGGGCCATTGCCCCACCTGCGCGAAGGGAGCGAGCAGAGATGGCTGCAGGGGCAATGCCAGTGGTAGGGTAGAGGGTCTGGGCATAGACTCTCAGGGAGGAAGTGACAGTTGCTGCGCGAACAAGGGTAAGGACCCCATTGTCAAAGTAACTGGCAAGCGTGAGGGAGGGACCGAAGGGAGAGCTGGAAGAGCAACAGCTTCGGAGGTGAAGGACTTGGCGCGCACAGGCGGCAACGGGGCAGCATAGTGAGTCACCACTCCTGGCATGCGCCACTACTTCCCCTTTGTCTCCATTCTTCTGGGTGGTGAAGGTGAGCGTGACAGAGGTAGCAGCCTGGAGCTCATGCGCAGGGCCATCATGGTGGACGATGCGGGAGTCAAGGTAGAAGGAGATGTCCTGGAGGTGGAAGGCTTGGTCGTCCCTGGTAGTACCAGTGTACTCACCAGGGCGTAGACAGAAAAAGAAGGCAATGCAGATCATGTTTGCAATGGCCTGGCGGGTGGGGGAAGGGGATCTGGTAGGCAAAGCAGAGGGCATGCATCACGAGGGTGATGGGGATTGGCTTGACCCGGGAGGGGGCGGGGTCCAGCTTGGCATAGGCCTTGAACTGGGCAGTTAGCCGGAAGTCAAGACTGCCTGTGGAGTTGGTGCGAGGGTCTTTGGACCCCAGGCGGGCGAGCGTCTGGCCCACTGACCGGATGGTGTCCGATACCGTGCGAGATCGGATGGGCTTGTGGCTACGTGAGAGGTTGCCATCATGGAGTCGTTTGGCAAAGACTTGGAGGATGGGGATTGGATCCTGAATGGACTGGAGGCGCGGGTCAAAACCTTGAGACAAACTGAATTGAACCCATTGGTCCCAATGGGCATCCTTGCGCTTGGCGTAGAGCTCAGTGACTGAAGCTCGCATGGTCTTCTGGACAGCGCTAAGGTCAGCGCGGAATGCATGGGCGGCCGAAGGTGGCATAAGGTCCAGGGCAAGTCCTGTGGGTAGGTTGTGTTAAAGTGATGGAGCAAGACAGTGTCAGAGAGTTCAGATCGAGAGAGGAGGTCCGCCAGGTGGTTAGCGGGGCCCGGGATGTAATCTCGCAGGGGGACATATTGAAAGAGGCGCTGGTGCAGAGACTGGAGCCGGAGGAGGTAGGCTGCAGGGCATGTGGTGGTAGTGGCGCCTTTGCATTGCCAATAGACAGCTGCTGTGTTGTCATAGCAGTTGTGGGTGGTGCGGGCGTGGACACAAGCAGCCTGAGCCAGAATATCATTGTGGGCAATGGAACCGGCGAGCTCAAGGTCACTGTTGGAGATGGAGCCCTCAGGATTGTCGAAGGAGACAAGCTGGTCTGAGATCCACGTGGGGAACGCATGCCGCCACATGATAGGCTGCACGGCGCCCGTGGGAAGGGGGACAAAATGGATGCCCCCCATGCCCACACCCGAAGCATCGCAGGCGCCCAAGGTGGCAGGGAAGGTGTCCGGCACAAGTTCGGCAATGGAGGTAAGCCGGTTGGAGAGATCATTGGCAAGCCATTGGAAGTCGCGAAGGAAGCTGTGGACGCGCTTGGTGAGCCGGAGGCGCTGCCTGCCCGGTTCCTGGTGTCTGAAGGCTTCTTGGAGAATGGAGAAGAGGCCAATGGAGCCCGGAATGGCCAGCGCCATTGACCGGAGCTCCCCAAGGACTTGGTGCCATTGCTTGAGGGGGACATGGCGCTGGGTGGGTGAGATGGAGTGGAGAATTGCGTGGAGGCGGGCCACCCGATGGGGAGGAAGGCTGATGGTTTTGTTGACGGAATCGATGAGCCAGCCGAGAATAACTTTCTTGGTGGTCCAAGTGGCGTCCCCTTGGAGCATTTTCTTGAGGGAAGCAGGTTCCTGCCGGAAGGGAGTGGCAGTGGCATCCAGGGGCCGGAAGACTGTGTCAAGGGATTGGAAGAGAACGCGCTTGATGGCACGGTGTGTCCATTGGTTGCCCTGGGCAAGGCCACAGAAGTCATCCACATAGACATCCCAGTAGCGAACCGGCGACTTGCTGGGAGTGGTGCTACTAGGGGGGATGAGGGGCGGCTTGGTAGGGGGGGTGAGGGGCGGCGTGGAGGCCGTAGGGGGAGAAGGAGGAGGCGTCTGGGGGGCCAGAGAGGGTGGCGCAGTGGGAGGCGCGACGGGGATGGTTTCAGAGGGGAGATCCAACCGATGGGGGGTGAGCCGGGCCTCGGCAAGTCCAAGGCAAGAGTGGCATTGGCCAAGTCTGCAATGGTTTCAGTGAAGGCACAGAAGTTGGAAGGACTGGATTTCCACCCCATAGGGTTGGTGAGTGGGATGCCAATGAGCGGAGCGTCCCTGGGGCGAGAGGGGAACAGGACCCCGAGCTTCATGGTGTCATCCGGGTGCAATCGGACGCGGTAGAAGCCATTGGCAAGGTCAATATTGGACATATACACTGGACCAAACCTGGCGTTGGCGCGGTGCAGTTTGGTGAGGAGGCGCGGGAGTGTCTGGCCAAACTGCATGGCGTCCGCAGGGGCAAGAGGGATGGTGTCTTGGTTGACGTCCGAGTAGGTGTAATCGGATATCATTTGTGGGTGGCGGCCTCGTTGGGGGACTAAGCCAAGGGGGCTCAGTCGGAGTCCAGGAAGGTCGTGGATGAGGCTGGCGGGGAGAACAGTCCATTGTTGCTTGTCCATCATGTCGGCATACTCCTCGCGCAGGAAGTCAATGCCCTGGTGGGAGGATTGGTGAGGACCCCGTTGGAGGGCAGCTGCAATTCGAGGTGGATCCCAAGGTGGCCCGGACATGGTGGCGGGGGTGCCGTCCGTGCCAAAGCGGTCAAGGAGGCTCCCCGCTGGATGGGGGATGGTGGCTACATCAGGATGGATGTCACCCCGTCCTCGGATGGTCTGGATGAAGTCCCTCCAGCTAGTGCTGCGATGGTAGGCAGTGATGGCGTGGGCGATGTGGGCGTCCAGCCGGTCAGGGGGGTAGCTGGATGGAGTGGAGGGGGATCAGACGCGGGGCTGGGACCGAGGCCTGGGTGTAGGGGAGGGGGATCGGATGCGGGGCTGGGACCGAGGCCTGGGTGAAGGGGAGGAGGATTGGACGCGGGGCTGGGACCTAGGCCTGGAGTGGGTAGAGACGCCGGGCTTGGACCGAGGCCGTGGGGGAGGGGATTGGACGCGGGGCGTCGACCGAGGCCGTGGGGGGGTAGAAAGGGAAGAGGAATAGAAAAAGTGTGTCGTAACAGTAATAAAACAGAACGCGATCTTCCTTACGGTCGATCGATTTAGTGAGTAGAATCATTGTTACAGTTCAATCGGCAAAGCCGATTGACAGGTTAATTACTCGTCGTATCGTCGTATCGTCGTGTCGATTTACAGCGTATTACCGTGTAATTCTAAGCATACAAAACACACGTAAATAAGACATGAAACACATGCAAACCACCTTCGATCGGTCTTTTTACCGTATAATTCACCGTGATATTCTCATTGGAATATCACATGTGATTGTACCTTATCATGTAGAATTAGTACTAGGTCGTACGTAGATTTTAGGGCATGATAGTGTTTTAGAGTTGTTAATTCTTCAAAGAGTGAGCTGACGGGAAGAATTTCCCTAAGAGACAATCCACATGGATTAATCACCGACGATTATTCACTCAGGTTAAATAACCTTACGAATAAGGTTATTTGCCTTTGTGACTCTTCGTACGTGCGATACGCGTTACACGGTGAATTCTTTTCAGTCCCCTTCAGTCGTAAATCCTCCAACCGTTAAGCGGCTGGATTCTATGACTTAACCTATTCATCGTGAGTCGTGTTGAATACCAAACTGTATCCAGTCTACCATCAGAGGCCCTATCAAAAGAAAATGGGGCGGCATTTTGCCTTTCATTCTGGCTTGTATCATGGCATTTTGCCCTGACCCTTGCCGGTTTGATATATTGTATTCATGGATCAAATTATCCATTTTCGAAATGCTCATTGCAGAACGATTTGTTCATTATCCATTTTTCCGTGATTGAACTTAGAAAATCAACTTGTCGCTCCGGTCGAACGATCGATCGAACATTCCACTGAATGATTGATTTTTATCAAATCTCTTACCACATGCAACGAGAACAATGTTCTCTGAAAACAGCGCCACTCATTAGCTTTGTAAACAAATCAGCAATATTTGTCGAACCTGGTTCCTTTGCAACTCGGATAATCCCTGCTGCAATAGATTCTCGGGCTTTGTGGTATGCAATGCTGTTGTGCTTCTTCTTACATGGGCTTTCAGGTCGTGTAACATTTGTGACAACTGAATCATTATCACAATACACATTTGTGCTCCCATCAATTGGAACACCCATCATTCTCAACTTGTACCTTAGACCTTCAACCAATTCGATTGCAATTTTCAAAGCAATGATTTCAGATCCAAAAGTTGATGTCTCAACTGTTGTTTGTCTTTTGGAAAACCAAATGATCGGTGCATTATTAATGAAGATAATAACACCAGTATGAGATCTCCTTGTTGCCTTGCATCCAGCATGGTCTGCATCAACAAAACAACTCATCGTTACATGTTTTCCCAAAGCTTCAGACATATCTGCTGGTATGACTTCAGCAGCGCCAGGATAAAATTCAGACCAGTCACATTTTTGGAATTTACTCTCGTCAACATTTGGTACAGTATCATCAAAAACCAATTTTGACCTGTTGTACTTTTATTAAATTCCTTTCGTACGTATGAGACAGTTATGGTAATCGAACCTATGTACGTACATTCCTACGTAACTTACTGTACTGCAGCTGGAATGATACGATAATACGAGTCGAAGTGCACCTCCAGTGGTTGGAATAATGAGACCTCTTTCTCTATGTGAGATTGGAATACGATCGAACCAGAGGTGCAATCATCATTCTGACACCAAACTCGATACTTAGTGATCGAACAACAGTCATTCTTACGATCGACGTTCGATACTTAGTAATCAAAGAAGAACACACACTAGAGGTTCGCACATGCAATCTCTTGTTAAGTGTGCTGTTTTCAAGAAAAGACAGCAGCGGTTCGAAGCGCTGCTCACGAACTTGTTACTTGTTTTCTGTATAAAATACGTGCTGTATTAGCGGCAGCACCGATCTTTAGAAGAGACACTTGCTCTCCAGCAAGAAACATCTCTTCATCTCATACTTTTAGATTATTTGATTATTCAACCTTAAAACCTTGCACCGGACGCCTCCTTTGCGTCCCTTTTGTAGAACTACAAGCCTAAGATCTAACTGATTGCGTCGATTGGTCGATAGTCAGAATAGATCTGATTGGATTCGCATCCAGTCGTAGTGGATATCAGAGAAATATTAGAACACAACAGACCGGCACCTCAACCGGCCTGCAGCTAAAGCTTCTGTTGCTCTTCTTTGCATTTGGATTGAATCAGCTCAACAGCCAGTTTCAAAAGGAAATTAACAGATTAACAGTCGCAAGCTTGTTGAAGCTTGCAAAAGAAGACAACAGTAGAAGCACCGAAGACGAAAACAATCCGACAGCAGATCATCAATTGACTCGACTACGGACGACGATTGATAGTTCTCTGATCTGATTACATAACAAAGACCAAACGGACAAGCCGAAGTCTTTAATAGAAGCCCATTGCATCGGACACGCCGATAGCAATCCCCCCATCCGAGGACCGCATTGCAAGTTCCCCGGATTACATTTATTTCCGCGTCCACACTCCACGACGCCCATCATTTGATTGTGCTAAGCACCACAAACCATCGACTACAGATGTTCCAACAATAGCTGTCTTACACCTTTTCATCTACACAACAACGTCAATTGCGTTCACGAGGCCAAGCCATTGAGAGCCAACACCAACCAACGACGCAACGAAAAACGAAACAAACACGAATTTTGTTGCTCCTCCAACCCTCTCTTACCAAGTAAAAGACCTAGTAATTTCAAGACAGACGAAGAAGAAAAGACGGCAAGCCATCAAAGCGTCTGTATCCCAGAGAAGGGGCGAATTTTCCACCTGTTATCGACACCCACTTGTCCTACGGAACCACGTACTACCAGATTCGCTTCGAAAACGGCATCACACGAATTCTTTCGTTATTTGCAAACTCACCGATCATTCGCAATCGAATTTTTGTTACGAAAACAAAACAACGACACAAAGTCAACGACTTTTCGTTGCTTCACAACGTCACCGGCACATCGTACCTCATCGACAACGACGCCACCGGCACGTCGTATCCCACCGAAATAGTTCAGCTCCTACTACGACCCAGCAAGCCACTTGGTTTCGCTTCTCTCAAGACCTAGATACGTCCGGATCTTGTATCCGTTACTTCTATTCTTCCAGACCAGCCAAGCCAACTACACGCCTTACGTCATTTGTTGAGGCTACAGCATCTAATCCAGCACGGCGCTGAGAGAAGGGACGACCATTCCGAAAGAACGGCGAGACTACACCAAGCAATTTGTTCCGCAGCAATTCGTTTCGCTCGTCCGAAGACCATCGTAACTACCATCTTGTCTCAATACATCCCCACCGTAAACAAGATATCGCACATTCATCATGAATACCCCGAATCTCGCATCACTATTCCCATCGTTTGATCCAGCGCTAGCCACCTTCCTACACGACTCCTTCGATGTCCCAAAAGAATCTCACAGTACTTTGTGTGCGGCACTCATCAATGCCCGGTATAGGACATGGCCAGCTTTCCTACACATTGAATACATCGATGATCTTGAATATTACGACGGGAGTGCAAGAGTACCACTCACTCGGCATGTACAGCTCAAGCTACAACGATTCATTGATTTTGGTCGACACCTCACCGAACAGGGTCTAGACTGGGAAGAACGTGACCATTACACCAAGAAAGCTTTCAAGGACTACTGTCAAGGAATCGTCCAAGCCAGGCGAGACTCTGCAGTGACCAACCGCGCCACGATATCAACAGATGGACATGGCTGGCCGCCAAAACCGATAGCCCAGCTCCATTATGAATCATGGATCAGAAAACCAAGGGACGCCACCACCTTTCCAGTGTTACACAATGATGCAACGTTCGAACATTGGCTTGTACCATTCAAGGCACAACTAGAAGCGATTGGTATTAACCCCACAACATTCCTTGATCCATACTGGTCAGATCACGCGCTTACAGGGTACCCCAAGGCCCTCTATGACAAACAATGTGCATTCTTCTGGACACTCCTCCGGCATGTGTTCCAAGGTGATTTTTCTTCCTCATGTGTGTTGTACCACCAACGGACACGCGATGGTCGTCTAGCTTACTTTACTTTTGTCAAGCTTCGCAATCCAGTGTCACCTCCAACGTCTCCAGCAGCACCAGAGTCAACTCACGCACCCGTTCATTCCACCAGTAGCACTCCCGCTGCTCATAACAGCCCTCCTACTGCTGCTTACAAAACGCCTGCTCAGCCCACTGTTGACAATCCTGACCACCCTACTGTTGACAATCCTGCGACCCCTACAGGACTTCCTGGTAGTTCCAATCCTGGATCAACTGCTGATTCCACATCCACCGGTACTTCTACCTACACCTGGAAGTATTCACCCAGCACTGACTCAGTCCGATTCAGCAGAATCGCCTATTCCTCCACTCCTAGTATTGTTCCTGCAGACATTCCTCCTGGAGATGTTCCCTCTAAACGCAAACGTGAGCCACATTCCACTCGCGCTCGAACTTCCTATCTGTCCCCAGCCAACTCCCGATGGACATTTTACCCACAGTCTGAAACCGTGGTATTTCATCGTGCTCGTTCTGCACCCCAGTCTACTTGCATTTCTTCCTTGCAACTTCCACCATCTGGGGCATCCTCTAAAGATAGTGTCGTTTCAAGCTCAGTTACGAAGCCTCTTTATGGGGCATCCTTTTGCCCAATTCGGAAGTTTCGTCCAATTCGGAAGTTTCTTTACGGAGCCCGGAAGCCTCTTTATGGGGCATCATTTTGTCCCATTGGGAAGCCTCTTTATGACGCACATTCCATGACCTACATTTTGCCTGCTGTTTGTATCACCAAGCGGCACCGTGATGCTATCAAGCTCAAGCTGTATCACTTACATGCTACTCTCTTGATTGCCAATTGGCTCTATGACGACGTCACCTGACAGATTAAATTCCACGATTCGATTGCATTTGACCAATCAATTTCTACGATGTGATCAATCGATCTCTACGACTTGTCACAATCTCCGATTAGATTTCACGATCAAGCTTCGATTACGATTGTATTTGATCAATCGCATCCTCCGATTTGATTGCTACGACTTGACTGCTACGATTTGTTTTCACCTGATCTTGACCTAAGATTTGATCTACGATTCGATCTACGTTATGATCTACGCTTAGATCACAATATGATCTTTACGATTTTATACGTCTTGATTCATGATCAATCTACGATTCATCTTATTTGTGTTTCCACTCAAGTATATGATCCGCCATATTTGAGAGATATGATCAAACAATTACTAGGATCCACTCTACCATCCATTCAGTTGATTCCTATGACCAAATCTACAATTGACCTCGATTACGAGTGTACTAATTGATCAATCACATTCTCCGATTCGATTCTCCGATTCAAGATTCGATTACGCTTGGTAACTCTTCTACAACTACAGCTACGGTTTGATTGCTCCGATTTGATCTACGATTTGCTCTACGATGTGATTTACTATCCATTTACGATCAATCTAAGATCAATCTACGCTTCAACCACGCCTATGATCTCCAGATCCTCCGATTCGACGACCGATATTTTGAGAATCTACGATCAATCGATTTCTACGATCCGAATATACGATTATACGCTCAATATTTACACCAAGTTACGTGCGATTGAACCAGTCTTAGTTTCCATTGGTCATCACTTGTCCTGTTGCTCTTCCGGCTCTCTTGCAGGGGCACTTCTTCTGTACGAGACAGCCATCACGCCCACTCGCAAGTCTTCCTTCCTAATCATGGGGCACGACAGCGAGTCTTCCCTACGTATCCTTGGTTCTAGTACGATTAGAGATATGATATTGTGATTCGATTCGCCGCTTCATGTGATCAACTGGTATATCACGATTTGATCAAGTCATTCGATCTCCGATCAAACGAATCGTATGGTTCACTACGATTGATCTCCACAATTTGGTCCACGATCTGAATCTACGATTTGATTCTAAGATCGTATTGATTTCCATGTATCTACAAAACAACAAACCAATCGATTCTATCCGTGATTCACTTGCATCATACACTTTCAAGGCGATGAATACTCACGCACCCAATCCACTTCAATCAATTGATACGATTTGCTTATAAGATCGATTGGTATATGCAAATATATGAAATAACTGATTCAAATGCCCGATCTTTGCCTGTGCCAAATACCTTGACATCAGCGAGACTGGCATTACTATGTCAAGTCTTCCTAATTCACAAATCCACCTGAGAACTCCAATTAAACCTTGGTAATAATTTTGCAATTCAGGGTTCAATTCTTCTGATATATCAATTTCCGGTCGGTAATCATGTGACAGTGGACTGGACGCTGATTTTGGTAGATACTTGTAACCATATTTTTCAGTTCCTAACTCTTGTTCGACTGCTGCAACAGCTTTCGCCGTATACTTAGTGCTTGATAATGACCATCTTGGCTTTGAATCACCTTCAAAGTAGAATTTTCCAATATCAGCTCCCAAATACAGAGTTGGCTCTTCAATCGTATCATCCTTCAATTTGAACTTTCGTTCAATGTTTTCAAGCTGGAACTTTGGATCTTCACCAGAACATAAGATATCGTCTACATAGGCAATGAGCATTGCCCAGTATCTGGATCCATCTTTCCTGGTTTCAATTCTTAAGTGCACATCCGGATCTGCTTTGCAAGGTGAATATCCAAGATCTCTCAAATGCTGGGTGAGGTATGACCTGAAAGATGCACCAGCAACCGGCAGTCCATACAATGCGCGGACAATCTTGCAAGGCCTTCCTGCAAGATGAGGTGGAAAACCATCTTCAGCTCTCGCTTTTAGAAAGTATTTCTCTTTAATTGGGGCTGTCAAATATGCATTTTGAATATCTGCTGAAAGAACTTTCAAATCATTCAGCGCTGCCAGCAGGAAGAATATTCTTACTGAGTCTCGACTGGGAACTGATGAATAAGTATTCTCTTTTGCCACCGTGGGGACCTTATGACCGTCCCCTACCAACCTAGCCTTCCTTGTTAGGGATCCAAGCTTGATGGCAAAGATCATATGGGTTGTTATCTGCTTATGGCCAACTGGAATAACATCATCATCAGAAAATTCAAACGCTGCCATGTTGTTTGTCATTTCCTTATGGATTGCTCTTTCCCAGTGGTCAGTCCCCGTTTTCTTATCAATAGCCAGCGCTTGTTTGATTGAATGTGGCAACTCAACGCCATACTTGTGAGTTTTTAACCAGTACTTGGCTGTTTTGGCTGCCTTAAGGATTTGTTCCTTCCTTCTCAAAATTTTGTGCACCCACCATCTGAACGCTGGTAATTTTTCAAGATTATTGTTGACAGCATACTCAGCTAATTGCACTGGAAATGACTCTTTCACATCACTTAGCTTACACCAAGATTCAGTGCCATCTTTCCAACTGGCTAAAATCCTCCAACCCCTAGTTGTAGGTTTATGGGTTTTCCTGCCATTTTTTGCTATAGTTGTCGCTTCCTCATCACTTAAAGCGGTGTTGTCGCATTCATGGTCAATGAGCTCATCCAGTAGAGTGAACATCCTTCCGTCATCATCAACAGAACTGTACAGACTCTCTGCAACAATATTTGCCGTGTATTCCTCCATGGTGCCATCAGGTAGTTGCAATTTATACAGCCTCGTGTCTAGTATGGGATTCTCATTTCTGAGTCCTATCGGTCTGTTTTGCAAGTCGCGAACCCTGTCCTTGACAACACACCTGAGTCTTTCATAACCTCTTTCAATGATCACTTCATTTCCCAGATATTCATCTGGTTCATCAATATCTTCTACTGATGCTTCTGGTTCAGCCATTTCAAGTTTCAAATCAGGTGATTCTACTGGTTGATTCTCAAATAGCTCCATTTGGGGCTCCGGGTAGTTTTCCTGGAAGAAGGATGCGCTATCCTTCACTTCATCACCAATCTTAGATTCAATTGATTTGTCAATGGCTTCCATTCTTCTGAGGATATCTCTATCTCTCCATTCGAATTCTTTGACAGGCCTTATTGAATTTGTAGATATTGGTATTGCTGATTCAGGCAGGAGCCAAAAACAATCCCCCCCACCTACCTTATTGCCACAGGGACCCAACCATCGCGCCAGCCTTTCAACACCTCGGGTGGAAGAATCACCTTTTTCATAATAAAACACAAAATCATACCATTCTGATGAAGTGTATAATGTAATATCCGGTCTATAGCCATGGACCAATTTGAATGGGGTTCTCCCCATTGAAGAAGGGTTGTTCGAGGCTGTTCGCTGCCTGATATTAGCACATAGTTCACCACAAAATGACCATAATCTTCTCGGTGACTTCTTCTTTGCTGACTTGGTTGTGATTGCACTACCAAGATGACCAATTGCTTGTTCTGCTCGATTTTGGAATGGACAATGTGGTTGGATGAATGTCTGGTGGATATGGTTGCGCTTTACAATTGAATTCCAGTGTGTTTTGTAGGTTCTTGGAGATCCTTGTTCTGGTGCACCATCAGAAATCAAATGTTCTGGGATTCCAATTTCGTGAATGAATGTTTTCAATCCTTGATGCGCCTGGGACTTGTCCTGTATTGGTATAAATACTTCAAACCCATTTCCATTTGTAAAGATCTGTGCACATTTTTCTTGCCTCATAATACTCGTGGTTCTTGCATGCCAGGTATCAGTGTACCAGGTTCCTTGTGCAACTCTCTTGTTCCTGAAGCGCTGAGTAGGCAGCCGCTTCATCAATGGTGATTGCAAATTCCTGAGTGCCTTCTGCGTCGTGACTTTCAATGTCTGCTCAGCTTTCTTGAAACTAATATTCCAAATTTTGGCTAGGCGTTCACAGTCAACTTTGTTTGGACCTTCAATTGTTATCACTGATGGCCCCCATTGATTTCTTCTGTCAAGAGACCTTCTTTCAAGTGTATTGTCAATTTCTTGCAAGCTAGGGGCCTGTTTTGATTCTGCTTCAGGAGCTTCCATAAAGTCAAATTCTGTATCACCAAACAAAAATTGGTCTACCCTTCGCGTGCTTGAAATATTCCTTACTGAAGAAATCTGATGAGCTATATTTCCATCTGTTGCAATCTGGCATTCAGTTAGCATTCTCCTTGTGTATACTTGATGGACCCTCATCAGTTTGCATTGCTGCATGACACTTGGATGCCGTTCTTGTCCTAAGCTGGTCTTGGGGAGGTTATCTGTAACATAACTAGCAGGTTCGGTTACAACTGAACTTTCGTCCATTTCTTTGTCCTCTTCGGTCGACATAGCTTGAAGGCTGAATTGGTCCCCTGAAATTGGATCTCCATTGTCGATTGCTAACTCAGCCATTCTGAACTTCAGTGAATGTGGATCCTGTTGTTACTCTAAAAATCGACCGGTAAGGTATTGGATAATTGAAATTTAAAGAGATGTGAGCTCAGAGAGACGCTCTTATTTTACTGTGTATTTTGTACTGTATTGGGGCTCTCTGTATTTTACATGGTAGAGATCTTCCCCGGTTAGTCGTTACCATTCTCGTACCGATACTGTTGTTGCTGCTTCTGTATTAGCGTCGTGTCGGTCTTACTGTATCAGTCATTTGATGGTATTGGTCTTTTACGAGGTTAAGTGTTTCTTATCTGGTGGGGCGTATGCTTGTTCGTAGAGTAGGTAGATAAATGAGGCCCATCCGGAATCGGTATCGATTTTCTTGATTGCAATAAGTAATTTCCTCACGGGGTATCAAGTATATTCCTTTGAATGTACTTATGGGTTCCAAGTGTTTACTTACTGTTCAGGTCTTTGGATATTTCTTGTTTCTAACCGATTCTCCTTTCTTGTTTGTAGTCCTAAGTGATATCGTTTTACCACTTAGGGATTTTCATGTAGTGGAGGTGCGTTTGATTCTAAGACTCGATCATCGAAATAATCGTATCTCTGTTGTTACTCCTTGTTAATATTCCGCACCTCGGTCGTCGTTTCGTTTTGTCGGCTTTTTGATCAAATTTGATGCCGACAATGGTCCGTATTTTTCGCCGACAACACACCCCTTGATCCAATACTCTACTCGCACGGTATTGGATTACTGTCGGAGTATATTTAACCTTGGTCACATTGAGGCTGTGTTCGATGGATTGATCGATCGAATCATATCAGCGTGATTGTAATATGAAATCATTCTAGCAATTCGGACGTGGCCATAGAGTGATCGAAGCGATCGAACGATTTAACCTGGGTAGTGTCCCATGATGTATCTTGCGTGTCGGGCGTGCAAGATCCATCCCAATGGTTTGGTTAGATCATCAGCCGGGTTGATAACGCCAGGAATATGAATCATCTTGATCTCACCGTTTTCCTTCCATGATTGGATGGCAAAAAACCTGATTTCAATATGCCTGGTTCTTTCAGTTGGCTTCTGAGCATTGATGATCTCAATTGCCGATGCATTGTCTTCATAGATAGGGGTTGGACCAGCTTGGGCAAATCCTAATTCTTTGAGTACGAATCTGAGGTATCTGGCTGTTTTGGCCGCTGTGACTGCAGCAATGAATTCTGCTTCTGTAGAACTCTGTGCAGTGAGTGATTGCGCTTTGGATCTGTATACAATTGCTCCACCCGCATAAGTGAACACATATCCTGTGGTGGACCTGCGATGTTTTGGATCATTTCCATATGCTGCATCAACAAAACACATCAACTTGCTATGCTTGATATCTGCAGGGTATTCTGGGAGTGATCCATCTTGGACTACATCATTATATGGTTCTCCTGATGGAAGAGATGGTTCTGCATTCGGTCTATAGAATCTAATACCCCAGGATCGGGTTGTTCTGAGATATCGAGAGATGTTCTTCAGACTGGAATAGTGGAATGCAGTGGGATTGGAGCTGTATTTTGACATCAGGGTCACTGCATAGCCAATGTCTGGCCGGCAGCTCACATATGCAAACATCATTTCACCCAAGAGTGTTCTGTAGGAGAACCCTGATGTGGATTGTAATGCAGCGTGTTCTTTGGTGCCTTCCAATGGTCCATTCGTATGTGATTGCAGTTGGCTCAGTACTTCAGTTGATAACGGCGCTGATGGTTTGGAGTGGGGTTTCATCTTAGAATCAGTCTCCCAACCGTGGGATGTCATGATCCGGTCAATGTAATTGGCGCAGGACAGTTCAATGTAGTCAGCTGTCTGTTTGACATCAATTCCATTGAAGTCTTCAAGCAAACCCATTTTGGTGAAGGGGACAACATCTTCTCTAGGGAGCTTCAGCTTTGCGCCAATTATGTCATAGATCTTGTCAGATATGGATTCTGATGTGCAAGCCAGTGCAAAATCGTCAACTTGTCTCAGCATGTAGACTGTTTCACCTTCAAAAACTGTTGTATAGATTGTTCTGTCATGCGTGGTGGTCTTGAAGTTGAGATCGGGACCTTTCAAGATCTTGTTGATGTGGGTCTCCCATAGTCTACCTGATTCTGGGTGGCCTTGAAGTGCTCGAAGAACTGGAAGTACCAATCGTCGGTCTATGTCCTTTCCATGCTTGTGTCTGTACCATTCTGCATAAGCATCGTCAATAGTCATGTATGTAGGGATGTTGGGCCCTGGAGAATGGGCATATGCATCAGCCGCGTCCCCCCCATAGACTTTGAGATTGAGACTTGCTGCAATGGCAAAGAACAGTCTTTGGATGGGGTGTTCAACACACGATGAGTATGACATTGCTATGGCATGCAGGGTTGGCGCTGCATATTTGCTTCCATTGCAACATTGCCTGGCTCTTCTGACACCATTCCTTTTTACACTGTATTGCCAATGAGGCCTGAGAATAATAGCGTCTGGGTCTTTAGGGTATTGAATGGGTGATCCAAACATTTCCAAATCTTCAAACTGGTCGAGCTGTTTTCGCTCCCCAGCTTGCCATTCAGGCCATGTAGATAAAGGCTTGAGATTCCTTCGAGTGAAGTGCCCTAGTGCTTGTTCTTCAGGTGTAGTTGCCTTGGAATTGATGGCCTTGATTAAAAGTTCAATTTCTTCAGTTGGTAGTGAATCTGCATCTAGGGGTAATGCATGATTTCCTGGTTTATGAAGCTTAGTGATAGCTCTGAGCGATGCAATGTCAATAGTAGGAATGACAACCTCCATATCGTCTTCAATTGGCGCCAAGTGTTTTTGGATGGAGGCATGGAGTGCTTCAGTGCTATCGACCTGGTTGATGCTTGTATTTTGTACCAATGCGCTGGATAGCTTTGATGGAGGAAATTCGGTCCAAGAATGGTGGATCTTCTTCAGCAGTGGGTTCCTTCCAGGAGGTATTGGGAGCAAATAAACCATATTCATTTGAGTGTTTCCTGACCTCCTTCATAGACAATTTCTCTTCAAGTGCAAAGGTAATTGGTGTATCTATTGAAGAATCCCTCACCCCTCGATCGTGGCAGGTCTGTAAAGCTGTAGTTACATCAGCAGCAGTAAAGACACGATTGTGATTGATAGAGACAATATAAGCACCTCGTAGCTTGGAGAGAGATTTCTTGTGTGAGGAGAAAAGCGTTGAGGCAGGACTGTTTGGGATGATATCTGTGAGGTAAGCTCGGCCAAGCAGTGAATCATTGGCATACCGGAGGCCAAATGTCTGATCAGTACAAGATGGGGAGACAGTGAGCCTGAGATTTGTGAGATCGGCAAAGGGGGAGATAGAGAATTGAAAATCACTGGATGACACCTCAGTGGGTTCCGCAGGAAGTGGAATGTTGTCATCTGTCCTGAGCAGGTGTTTGACATTAGTGGGGAGGTCTGCAAGTGGGAGATCATTCATGCCTTCATCAAACCTGACATGCGTGGCTATTTTGACTCTGTGTGTCTCAGTATCATACCACAGAATGTTTCTGGTAGTGTAGGGTACAAAACCTAGAAATATGCCTTTTCTTGCATTGGGTTTGAGCTTGATTGATCTCTTGCCTGGAGGTCTAACCCAAACTCTGCAACCAAAGGTTCGGAAATCAGCAAGGTTTTCCTTACGGCCAGTTGCCAATTCCAATGGTGAATGTAGTTGGGTGCCTTCAGGGAATGCATTGGACAACCGGAGTGCATGGTAGAAAGCAAAGGGCCAGAACTTGATGGGCAAATTAGCACCAGACAGCATTGTCCTCATGGAGTTAGCAAGAGTTCGGTGTGCTCTTTCAACTGTGCCATTCTGGTGTGAAGCATCCGCGCCAGTGGGGAAAATGGAATATCCAAACGCAGAGAATAGGTTTCGGATGTCAGGATTGTGATAGAGTTCTCCACCTTGATCAACTGAAACATACTTGTCGGCACAAGTTGGGTTGTGCTGGGCGAAGAAATGCTCTAACCAGTGTAGTGGCGCTGCTTTAGAGATTCGCGTGTCTCCATATTTCATACCAGTATAGTGATCTGTGATGAGAATCCAAGCAGTTTCTCCATGGATGCCTTCATAATCGCGCTTGCGTTTGCTGTTGGAGGATTTGGTACCTGAGAATGCAAAATCAATAGATAAACCCTGAAAGGGTTGTGTGGCTTTGCGTGTGGAATGTGAGCCAGCAGGTGTTTTGGTGTGCTTACATTGTATGCAAGTTGGACATTGGTCAAGAATACTGGTTTGCCGTTTGAACTTTGGGACTCCAATGATGTGCTTATGAGCTTGATACAGAAAATCATCGCATGGGTGTCCCAACCTTTGGTGCCACAGGAGTTTCGATGTCTTGGTTTTGATGGCTTGGATAGGGATATTTTTGTCCACAATGTTGGTGAAGAACAGTTTGGCATCAAACCTTGGTATGACACTGGTATCAGACTGAGCTTGCGCTGCTTCAGTGCATGTCTGCAGATTGACAAGGTTTGTGTATATATCATACCTGTAGTTGCTAATGGCTGCTTTGGAGGCCAGTTCACAAGCTTCCTTGAACTGCATGTCAGTCGCTAAGGCATAGGCGGACGATGTTGCACAATTTGCATATGGAGAGGTAATATCAACATCTGGGATCAGTACTGGGTGTGTATAGCATTGACCATCAATGATGCTCCCATGGAGGACAATGCTGCAGGCAGTGTTCTGCTTGTGATGACAAATAATGGTGAGGTTGCCATTTTGTGGAGCAGATGAGTCAAGGTTCTCAGTGAATGATTTATGGATGGACTGTCCACTGAACTGACATCGCATACGGGATGTCATTCCACAGAGATCGTTCTCACTCAGTAATGTTGTTGACAGGGAGGGAGAATAGTAGAAGAAAACTTTGATATACCCAATGTGATTCGGTGCTGGGATATGCAAATATCCTGATCCTTCAGGGATGCAGGTAGCGGCTGTGCCTCCTATTGCTGCTGTAAGCCTGACAGGACATTTTCTTATCTTGGTGTAAGGTTTGTAACCGTGCAGGATGTGTTTGAGGTTTGTGCAGGAAACCTTTGCACCGGTGTCAATCTGAGCCCGGACACCCTGTTGGAAGTAGGCTGTAGCTGCAATAGGGTCCGGTGGGACGAGGGAATGCACATTGTATGTATCAACTGGCGTAGGGTTGTCCCTATCGAAATTGGGATCCTCATTGGTCTTCAGGTGTGATTCCAATGTAGGGGATGTAGCCCTGAGTGATTCCATGTCACAGTAGACATCAATTGGTATAGATGACTGGAGGCTGTCTTTTGGAAGGAGGTTGACGGCACCAATTATGACGGATTCATAGGAGCTGACACTGCTGGAGTCCAAGGAGGGGCATAAGCTGTTCACTTGGGACGCTGTGATGTTGTCAAATCCTTGGGGATCATCTTGAGGTGATGTCATAGTATGGCTCCAAGAAAGACTTTCTATTCTTGGCCATTGCAAAAATTTTGGTTTTTTACTGTAGCATCAGGTGAAACCTCATCTTGATCTTCATTGCCAATGTTGATCTGAGAGATTTGCTGGGTGGAATCCAAGAGTTGTTGGGTCTGCTTATTGGATTTGTTCAGAAAAACAGCCGCAGCAATCCTATGTTTCTTCAGGGACTCAATATCTTGCAACGCAGGACAATTATCAAAATTGTGACCGGACATGTGGCAAACGATACATTTTCTGGATGTGTCAAAAAGACTAGGTTGCTTATCGAATGCCGTGATGGCATTGCAGTATGCTTGGTGGAGGAAGGGATCGTCAGATTCTTCATCCATCTCCGGGTAGCCAAGCGATTCAATCAGGCTGATTGAGTGAGATGTCAAAGTAGAAGGTGTTCTAACAGTACTGTTGCTAGCGCGCTTTTGAAACCGATCATTCCGACGGGGACCTGGTCTGGTTCCTGAGACGTTCAATTGCTTGAGCTGGATTGGTTTGGAGTTGTTCCTCTTGTACTTTTGCTCAGCTTTGATCTCTTGTTCATATGTTTGGAGGGTTTGTAGGAGCCTACCTGCCTTGTATTTGTCTCGCTTGAATTGGTCATCAGAGTCGCGTTCATCTTCGGTTTTTTTGAAGAGCTCTTCTGAGAGGGTGGTTCCTGCAATCAGGTTGCTAACTTCTTCTGTTGAACTGATAGTGCTGGGTTGGTTTTGGAGGAACACTCTAAGTCTCAGATAATCCTTGTACCGGAAGTAGTATTCTTCAAGAGATTCATTTGCATCTTGGTTGGGAGGGTTTCTGACCATTCTGCTGGCATTGGATGGCCTTTTTGAGTTGGGATGTGTTTGAGCAATAATCGTGTAGAGCGCTTCATATCCCTGTCCGCCTTCAAAGCTCTGAATAGTGGCCTTCATACTTGCACATGAATCAGGGATGATTTTATCAGTTCTCAGTGCTGTGTAAATGAGATTTCCCCATTCATTGATAGCCAATTCATATCTTGAAGGTAGGTCGTGTGGAAAGTCATCACCAATTGTGAATCCTCTGAGGTGATCAGCTTCACGTCTGAATAGATAGTATGGGTGCACATAAATGTGGTGTTGCTGGGAATGAGCTGTGATCTCTCTGTACCATTTCCTAACCTGAGGGTCTGTTGCATCCTTTAGTTGTGGGAATCCTGAGAGGAACAGTTTGTCTCTAGCTGCTTCTTTGGACTTGTCAGAGGCTCTGGTCAGATCAAAACAGTCACCACTTCTGGTGATCAGGCGCTGGTCATTTCTGCCACTGCCTAGATTGTGTAGGTAGTAGTTTTGTCGGACAATGGTTTCATTTCCCGATGAGTCTGTGTAGGTGATTGGGAAGTCTTTCATGTCATCTCTGGTGAGGAATTCATCTTTTCTGTAGTAACGCTCTTTCACAGGTGGTGGTAGTGTTGCTGGATTCCATGGAAGGTCAAGGGATTGGTGGTTGGCGCCGGTATTGTTGTTGGTGGCGTTGTTGTTGTTGTTGTTGCCGTTGTTGACCAATTGTTGGAGTAGGGTGGTCAATTCTTGCATGTCGGTGCCCGTTGTGGTGGGCGCTGGGTTTGGAGCTGTGGCAGTTTCATCCTCAACGTCGGGTTGGACTTCACCTGTGTAAATTCCATTGAAGTAGTTGCCGGGGTTATTGGTCTTCCAGTTTCTTCTGAACTTCCATTGATTGATGTTGAAGATTACTGTGGCGAGTGGTTCTGGGTTATTGGTTGCTTCAGCTTGTCTGACAGCCTCTCTTCCTGCAGAGTCAAACTCCTGTGGGTTTCTGATCCTTTGGTTTGGGAAACCAGGTTTAAGAAATCGTACGGGGCATGAATCAAGGAGGTGGGCTATGTGTCCCTTTTCTAGTTCATCGATGTTTGTCATTTCCAAGGTGATGCTGTTGCAGAAGGCTTCTCTTAGTGCAGTGACTGGGGCAGGACCAAGGGTTCTTGGGCCTTCGGCATTAGCGTCCGATGTGAAGAGAGTTGATATTTCAGGTGCGGTAAGTGGGATGCTTTCTGCATAGGTGCCATTGAGAGAGAGGACTTCTTGGGGGTTGTTGTCACTTTGGAATTTGAATGCAATCCCATAGACATTGGACCAATCGTATGCTTCTGGTGGAGGAACCATGATGGGTGGCGAGTCGTAAATTGATTTCGTTGTCGTCGAAATAACTGATCAGTGTTTTGTCGTCGTCGTGGTGTAATTCTCCTTGTCCAGAGCGGTCGTTGGAGAAGAAATCGATCGTCCGTCGTTGCGGTGAAATCGATCGTCCGTTGTTGTCGGCGTCGTCGAGTTGGAATTAGTATCGGCGATACGTGTTTTGTTGGGGAAAACAATCGTCGGTGCTGTCGACGATAATTAACCTTGCTTGCCGGTCACAGATGTCCAGAACGTTCCGGTGTTTTCGAACGGTTATGTGGATTACGGAGGGAGATTCTTGGTAGAATGCTCTGTAGATACACCCCTTGATACGAATGCTTGGTCGTGGATTACAAAAGAAGATTCCTGTAGGAGAATCGGTAGTACACCCCTTGATCCACGAGCGGGGTGAATAGAAAGAAAGAACTGGGGGGAGGCCGAAGTGTAGCACACGGATGGGCGTCACTACAAATTTCCTCTGGATTTAACCGACAGTGGAGGTGCTGAACGGCCGGAGATAGATAGCTAGCTTAAGGTATACACAATCCTACGGATGGGCAGCAATTGTGTGAGTTATAAGGGCTCTATAACCTGTTGTTACTCTAAAAATCGACCGGTAAGGTATTGGATAATTGAAATTTAAAGAGATGTGAGCTCAGAGAGACGCTCTTATTTTACTGTGTATTTTGTACTGTATTGGGGCTCTCTGTATTTTACATGGTAGAGATCTTCCCCGGTTAGTCGTTACCATTCTCGTACCGATACTGTTGTTGCTGCTTCTGTATTAGCGTCGTGTCGGTCTTACTGTATCAGTCATTTGATGGTATTGGTCTTTTACGAGGTTAAGTGTTTCTTATCTGGTGGGGCGTATGCTTGTTCGTAGAGTAGGTAGATAAATGAGGCCCATCCGGAATCGGTATCGATTTTCTTGATTGCAATAAGTAATTTCCTCACGGGGTGTCAAGTATATTCCTTTGAATGTACTTATGGGTTCCAAGTGTTTACTTACTGTTCAGGTCTTTGGATATTTCTTGTTTCTAACCGATTCTCCTTTCTTGTTTGTAGTCCTAAGTGATATCGTTTTACCACTTAGGGATTTTCATGTAGTGGAGGTGCGTTTGATTCTAAGACTCGATCATCGAAATAATCGTATCTCTGTTGTTACTCCTTGTTAATATTCCGCACCTCGGTCGTCGTTTCGTTTTGTCGGCTTTTTGATCAAATTTGATGCCGACAATGGTCCGTATTTTTCGCCGACAACAGATCCCACGGGGTATCATTTGTTGCAATCAAATGTTGGCATTCATCAAGTTCCATTCTTGTGGGCTTTCTTGTGGGGAAATATGAGATCACGTTTCTCATACTCAGTTTGATAAAAACTTTCTTTGGATCATCATCCTCCAGTGGAGTTTGAATTGTAATTCCATGCTTGGATCTTGAATCAAATTGGCGAGGTGTCTCTTCAACAGAGTTGAAATTGCAGTCCCTCACTTGATTTGGGCATATCAAGCTGTTTTTCAATTTGTCCCCGAAGTACAGGGCTTGATGGAACACTATGATATATACTTGGCCTGACGTTGGATTCGTCCATGCAGTAGCACAGCTTCCAATCGGGATTTTCTTGATGGGCTTGTATTCTTCAGAAAAAGGTGCAACATCAACGTGTGTTGTGATCTGATCAGGATTCAGTAATACCATATTGCTTCCTGCCGCAGTAGTGTCTGCATGTGAGTCTAACTCACAATATCCTTCTTCATTTTCCCCATCATCAAAATCTACAGGAACATTCATCTTGTATAATGACCGGCTCACCATTTTTAAACATTTGTTTTCTAGTGTCCGGTTATTATGTCATTTCTTAGATTTTGAGCCAAAACTGTCACCCGCGCCTTCATTTTCAGTTTCTTTCTTTTTGGTCTCAGCAGCCTTGAGATTTCTTTTCTTCTTAGCCTGTCTCATCTGGTAAAGCTCCTGGCGCTGTTCTTTTGACATTGTTTTATAAATGCTTGTCGGATAAGGCTTGCACTCAACTTTTCCTGTAAAAGTTCCAGTTGTCTTTTGCTTTTTGTTGCTTGAAGTGCCCATAGAATACAAACTTCTGGAACCTCTTTTATTCTTCCCGGTTGCAAGCTTTTTCAATCCAAGACGATTGGTGAATAGAATCAAACATTCATTGAAGTTGTCACGATAGTCTTTGCTCTCATCAATTGCATCTGCTTTTGCAGCATCCAGTCGCTCATCGCTGATTGAATTGATAAAGTCCCAGACAAATCTCCTTTCATTATGATTCTTTTCAAATCTCAGAATTGTTCCATGAAAGGCGGTCCAGTTTTGCTTATGCTTGTTCCAATCATAATTCTTAGAATCTCCAGTGTAGTGTGAATCTTTCATTTCCTGATATGTCTTATTCAGAACCATAGTGATATTGGTATCAGTATAAGCATGTTGCATCAATGAAATGAAAGCGTTTCTTGCATTTCCTGAGTTCAGCGCGGTGTTTTGGAAATGTGCCACATATTCCCAACCAGGACCCTTTCTTGTTGCATCACACAGCAACCTCCAGACGACATTGTTGTCCTCATCATACTGGGGACCTGACAGGACGCCACATCTTTCATTGTAATCACTCCAAGTTGGATAAGTATCTGTTGTACTTTGCCCGACTGTTCCAGCCCTGGCTTCATCAGTAACTTCTTCCTTTTCTTGGGGTCTTATGACATACAAGATTGGAAATCCCTCAGAGTTGAATCTGTATCTCAGGTTTTGTCGGAAGCCTTCCTCCCATTCCCTGAATTTTGTGAGATCCTTCAGCTCGGGTGGGGTTGCTTTTTCCTGCGATTTCACACTTGATTCCATCATCTTGATTCTGAATTGCTGCAGTTCCAGGTTGTTTGGGTTTGCGTTCCAGTCGATAGCCCTTGGCTCAACTCCAATCAGTGGTTGGTATCGAGCCCAACTTGCCCATGTGAGAAGCCTCGATGATAGCCTGTTACCATAGTGGATACTTTTTGGGTTAGGACATTCTGGACTGATAGATTTCAATCCATGCATGAATGATTTGATGCTTTCCTTGTTGAGGTCTGTGATTTTGCGAATATTAGACATCCCTCCCCTCATAATTTCTTCAGCTGATTCATAGTTGATACCAAAATCCATCAAACTGCTTCTAAAGGCAAGCTGTTCTGGATTCAGAAATCTTCCGCTGTTGAATCCCCTGATTTTTATTTTTGGTTGGGATGACCTCCTTCCGTGCCGTTCAGCCCTTAGGTCGACGTCTAGTTGGTTTTCACCTTCATTGCTGTTATCACTATCACTATCACCCTGATTGACGTCATTTGGATTTCTGTGTTGCTCCACCGCATCCTGCATCGCTCTGATCCTTCTCTTTACTTCCTTGTCGATGACTCTTTTCCAAGTTGAGTTTGTTTCTGGATCAGTCATGGCCTTTTCCATTACTCTCATGATCCTTGCATCGAACTCCTCTTGTTAATTTCCTTTTGAAACTGGCTGTTGAGCTGATTCAATCCAAAGGCAAAGAAGAGCAACAGGAGCTGTGGCTGCAGGCCGGTTGAGGTGCCGGTCTGTTTGTGGTCTAATATTTCTCTGATATCCACTACGATTGAACGCTAATCCAATCAGATCTATTCTAACTACCTGTGGGCTCAGTCAGTTAGATCTTAGGCTTGTAGTTCTACAATGGGAAGCATGGCTACCGATGTAGAACTACAAGCCTAAGATCTAACTGACTGAGCCCACAGGTAGTTAGAATAGATCTGATTGGATTAGCGTTCAATCGTAGTGGATATCAGAGAAATATTAGACCACAAACAGACCGGCACCTCAACCGGCCTGCAGCCACAGCTCCTGTTGCTCTTCTTTGCCTTTGGATTGAATCAGCTCAACAGCCAGTTTCAAAAGGAAATTAACAGATTAACAGTCGCAAGCTTGTTGAAGCTTGCAGAAGAAGACAACAGTAGAAGCACTCGACGAAGAACCAATCCGACAGCAGATCATCGAACGCTCGACTACGGACGACGATCGATAGTTCTCTGATCCGATTACATAACAAAGACCAAACGGACAAGCCATTAGTCTTTAATAGAAGCCCATTGCATCGGACACGCCGATAGCAATCCCCACATCCAAGGACCGCATTGCAAGTTTCCCGGATTACATTTATTTCCGCGTCTACACTCCACGACGCCCATCATTTGATTGTGCTATGCACCACAAACCATTGACTACAGCTATTCCAACGATAGCTGTCTTACACTTTTTCGTCTACACAACAACATCAATTGCGTCCACAAGGCAAAGCAATTGAAAGACAAACAAAGAAGACAAAGACGACACGCTGTCAACGTCACTTCTACAAATCGAGCGGTCAATTCATAGCCGCGTCCAGTCTACCCTCCGATTGATGAGGAATCACCTGCTAGAAGCAATATTGATCGTCAACACTCTGATCCAATTACATACAAGAACGACGCGGCACTTGTCATAGTTGCAAAACGAAACAACGACGATCCAAATTAATCGAATTTTTGTTGCGAAAACGACTCAACGACACAAAGTCAACGAATTTTCGTTGTTTCACCACGTCACCGGCACGTCGTATCTCATCGGAAACGGCTCCCCCTCGATATTGCGGACACGCCGATACCAGTCTGGTCCTCCATCTCCCAATATTGACAGAGATACCCACCTTTCTTGATACGAGACAATTACGGCGTTTGTAACGATTCTTTTCCGCCGCTTCGACATCTCAACGGCCTGTCGAATCCCCGCAAGAGAATCCCCGCAAGACAAAAGTTTCCCCATACCCACTGCTTAACCCCACGAATAGAAGGCCTCTACGCATTCCTGTATCCATTACTTCTATTCTTCTAGATCAGTGGGCCTCCTACACGACCCTTTTTGAAAGCGAAATTTTCTTCTCTCAATTAAAGACAGCACGCTGACTCCATTCTGGCCCTCTATCTTCCAGTACTGACAAAGTAATCCGACGGCAGATCCTCGATCGACTCGACTAAGGACGACGAACGATAGTTCTCTGATCCGATTACATACAAGAAATTCAAGGCACCTGTCATAAACACGAGACCCCTTTTTCGTTGCGCGCGGCACTTGTCATACACACGATAACCATATTCGTTGCGCGAATCGCATCACTCCGCGCATTCACCATGAATACCCCGGATCTCGCGTCACTATTCCCATCGTTTGATCCAGCGCTAGCCACCTTCCTACACGACTCCTTCGATGTCCCAAAAGAATCCCACAGCACTTTGTGTAAGGCGCTCATCAATGCCCGGTATAAGACATGGCCAGCTTTCCTACACATTGAATACATCCATGATCTTGAATATCACGACGGGAGTGCAAGAGTACCACTCACCCGGCATATACAGCTCAAGCTACAACGATTCATTGATTTTGGTCGACACCTCACCGAACAGGGTCTAGACTGGGAAGAACGTGACCATTACACCAAGAAAGCTTTCAAGGACTACTGTCAAGGAATCGTCCAAGCCAGGCGAGACTCTGCAGTGACCAACCGCGCCACGATATCAACAGATGGACATGGCTGGCCGCCAAAACCGATAGCCCAGCTCCAATATGAATCATGGATCAGAAAACCAAGGGACGCAACCACCTTTCCAGTGCTACAAAATGATGCAACATTTGATCATTGGCTTGTACAATTTAAAGCACAACTAGACGCGAATGGTATTAACCCCACTACATTCCTTGATCCATCCTGGCCCGATCACGTGCTCACAGGGTACCCCAAGGCCCTCCATGACGAACAATGTGCATTCTTCTGGACACTCCTCCGGCATGTGTTCCAAGGTGATTTTTCTTCCTCATGTGTGTTGTACCACCAACAGACACGCGATGGTCGTCAGGCTTACTTTGATTTTGTCCAGCTCCACAAAACAGTGTCCCATCCAATGCCTCCAGCAGCACCAATGTCCTCTCCAGGTCCTGTTCCGGTACGGCCTCCTGCCGTCGGCATTATCGTGACGCCTCGACCAACTCCACCAGTGTCAACTCACGCGCCTGTTCATTCCACCAGTAACACTCCCGCTGTTCATAACAGCCCTCCTACTACTGCTTGCAACACGCCTGACCACTCTACTGATGACAATCCCAAAAATTTCACTAGTACCCCTTACTACACTTGGAAATATTTCCCCAGCACTGATTCGGTTCGATTCTCCAAAGTTACCTCCACTCCTCATAATGTTCACACCGACATTCCTACCGGAGATGTTCCATGTAAACGCAACTGCGAGCCACATTCTACTCGCGCTCGAACTTCCTCTCCGTCTCCACACCACTCTCGTTGGACATTTTGCCCTCAGTCTGAAACCGTGGTATTTCATCGTGACCGATACCTCCCCCAACCTTCTTGCATTTCTTCTTTGCAACTTCCACCATCTGGGGCATCTCCTAAAGATAGTGTCGTTCCAAGCTCAGTTAGGAAGCCTGTTTATGGGGCATCCTTTTGCCCGATTCAGAAGTTTCTTTACGGAGCCCGGAAGCCTCTTCATGGGGCATCATTTTGTCCCATTGGGAAGCCTCTTTATGAAGCACATTCCATGACCTACATTTTGCCTGCTGTTTGTATCACCAAGCGGCACCGTGATGCTATCAAGCTCAAGCTGTATCACTTACATGCTACTCTCTTGATTGCCAATTGGCTCTATGACGACGTCACCTGACAGATCAAATTCTACGATTCGACATACTATCTATTACAATCAAAGGGGCAACCATTTGATTCCACAATATCGATCATCCCATTCGATTCTCAGTAACGGTGATTACGATTTTCATCAACATTGTATGGATCTGACTCCTACGAATCAACATGCACTCAAGTTGATTTCTATGATCAATTTCACAATGGTATCTACGATCAAACGATTTCCAGAACAGTCAACATGACTATTTGAAAGGATCTAATCTACGACCACACTTCCACGATTCGATTGCATTTGACCAATCAATTTCTACGATGTGATCAATCGATCTCTACAACTTGTCACAATCTCCGATTAGATTTCACGATCAAGCTTCGATTACGATTGTATTTGATCAATCGCATCCTACGTTTTGATTGCTACGATTTGATTGCTACGACTTGATTGCTACGATTTGTTTTCACCTGATCTTGATCTAAGATTTGATCTACGATTCGATCTACGTTATGATCTACGCTTAGATCACAATATGATCTTTACGATTTTCTACGTCTTGATTCATGATAAATCTCGCTGCATTTCCGATCTTCCTCGATCCGATCTGACCCCGATTGATCCAACATCTACAATTAATTGATGTCCAATCATGGGACATCTTACTCTAGGCAAAATCGATGCCTAATCATGGGGCATCTTGATCTATGCAAATCCATGCACAATCATGGGGCATTCTTCTCCTTTGGTACTCTTCCTGTGATAAAGGTTTCTTCCTTTCTATCGAGTAAGCAGATGGGGCATATTACATGTTCCTCACATACGTACTCAGGGAATTTTTGTTTGTTCTTCTCACAGCGATAATGCTTGTGCTTCATCACTTGCGAGAAGATGGGGCATATTAAATTCCTTTTGCACGGACGCGAACACTACAGTACTCTAACTTACGTACGTACATTCCTACGTAACTTACAGTACTGCAGCTGGAATGATACGATCCTACGAGTCAAAGTGCACCTTCAGTGCTTGGAATAATGAGACTCGAAGGTTACCTCTTTCTCTATGTGAGACTGGAATACGATCGAACCAGAGGTGCAACCGTCATTCTGACACCCACATTCGATACTTAGTGATCGGACAACAGTCATTCTTACGATCGAAGTCCGATACTTAGTAATCAAAGAAGAACACACACTAGAGGTTCGCGCATGCAATCTCTTGTTAAGTGTGCTGTTTTCAAGAAAAGACAGCAGAGGTTCGCATACTTGCTCACGAACCTGTCTTCTGCTGTATAAAAGACGTGCACGGTATTTTACCGTATACTCGTAACACACGGTATTTTATCGTATAAAATACTCGTATCGTGCTGTATTAGTGGCAGCACGCTTTAAAGTGGTAACTTGCTCTCCAGCAAGCCAACACGCTTATACCTTTTAGATTATTTGATTATTCAACCTTAAACCTTGCATCGGACGTTCTTGCGTCCTACTGTAGAACTACAAGCCTAAGATCTATCTGATTGCGTCGGTACCGATAGTCAGAATAGATCTGGTTGGATTAGCATCCAACCGTAGTGGATATCAGAGAAATATTAGACCAAAACAGACCGGCACCTCAACCGGCCTGCAGCTAAAGCTCCTGTTGCCCTTCTTTGCCTTTGGATTGAATCAGCTCAACAGCCAGTTTCAAAAGGAAATTAACACCTCTTCACTATCTGGATACTTTTCGGAATCCTCGTCTCCATCAGGATCATTCGGATCTTGATCCACCTCAATTTTTGTTTCTTCTATGTCACTGTTTTCGTGTGCCCTAGTTCGTACCATGGTGTTCCTTCCAATCTGTTTCACCACAAAATACTTCTGGCTCAATCTTTTCGCTCGCGTCATTCTTGTTTTCAGTGAAAGATCAGTGTTCTCGGATTGGATATTGATTCCTTTCAACTGATGCCAACCTGGGCGGCCCTTTCGACTGAGCCGTCCAGCTTCTTTTCCCTTGCTTGTTTTGCTGGATCCCGAAACCCGGTGGAGCCACCACCTTGGTTCGGTTCTTTGGTCTCTTCTTTCAGGGAGACCGCCCTGGTGTTGGTCTATTCCAGGGCTCCACAGGCAACTGCCTCTTTTACATCCTTGATGGTTGATGCCGGTAGCTGATCAGGCTAGTCCGGATTAGTCTGGTCTTCGAGCTCAAACTGCGTTTCGGGAAACGCGGTCCTCCACAGCTTGTAGAGTGCTGTGGGTCTGATAAACTAGAAAAAGTGTGTCGTAACAGTAATAAAACAAAACGCGATCTTCCTTACGGTCGATCGATTTAGTGAGTAGAATCATTGTTACAGTTCAATCGGCAAAGCCGATTGATAGGTTAATTACTCGTCGTATCGTCATGTCGTCGTGTCGATTTACAGCGTATTACCGTGTAATTCTAAGCATACAAAACACACGTAAATAAGACACGAAACACATGCAAACCACCTTCGATCGGTCTTTTTACCGTATAATTCACCGTGATATTCTCATTGGAATATCACATGTGATTGTACCTTATCATGTAGAATTAGTACTAGGTCGTACGTAGATTTTAGGGCATGATAGTGTTTTAGAGTTGTTAATTCTTCGAAGAGTGAGCTGACAGGAAGAATTTCCCTAAGAGACAATCCACATGGATTAATCACCGACGATTATTCACTCAGGTTAAATAACCTTACGAATAAGGTTATTTGCCTTTGTGACTCTTCGTACGTGCGATACGCGTTACACGGTGAATTCTTTTCAGGAAGGGACTCGGGGCTCGGACCGGGGCGTTGGCATCAATATAGAGGTAGACCGGTGGAGGGTACAGAGCGAGAAGGAAGGAACTGGGGGCGCGGACGGGGACCGACATAGGGGCAAACTGAAACGCACGAGTGGGACTTACCTAGTTCAGGGTTGATTTGTACGGGTGATGGGGGGGTAGATGGGCGCCGTGAGGAAGGCAGGGCCCCCTTCGGTGATTGAGAGGGCAGGGTCAAAGCGCCAAAGGGGCGCTTGCCATTCGGTCAGACACCAAAAGCGACTTGGCACCAAGCCCAGACTTGGTCCTGTTCACTGCTGGTGATGGCATCATGGTCCTGGATTTTCCTGCAGTTGGTGTAGCAGGTTCCTCGAAGGTGATAGGAATGGCACCTTTCTTTGCCATCTGGACGAGACAAGGGAATGGTACCTTTTTCATTCATGGTAGCGATGACTTCCCTCAGTCGGGCGCATAGGACTTTGTTGGCTACCCCCGCTGTTTGTAGCCGGGGATCCAGGTTGGGGTTGGACACTCGGGCACCTCCGGCGGAGCCTTGGTCGGGGCTGGGGGCAGTCTTGCCGGGCTTGGTGGTGCCTGGGGTTGCAGCAGGGGCAGCCACGGCGGCGACGCGACGCAGGTGCCTCAGAGCCGGCACATTGGTGACATTGGGGAGCCAGTAGAGGTTCTGGGTGATACGGAAGGCTTGGAAGTTCTTCCCAAAGTTGGGGGAGGGGACCGTGAATGTTGATCCCCATTGTTCCTCGAGCCAACCTCGCACTCGGATTTGGAAGTAGTATACAACAATGGAGGGGGTGATGAGATCCCCCAGTTCATCGGCAATTGCTCGGCGGAGGGGCATTTGCTGGAGCTTGAGCTTGGCGAGGCCATTCTGATAGCCCTGCACGACATGGGTGATGCATGCCTAGAATGGTGGCCAGGACGGCGAGATAGCTTTCCAGTTGGGTGGTAGCTTCAGTCCAGTCGATGGGTAGGTATGCCTTGGTCTTCTGGAGCTCCAGGGAGTCCTTCAAGGTGAGGGAGTTGCCTTTGGTGGAGATCATGGTGTCGTAGGCCGCCACAGTGGCTGCAGCTTCCTGTTCCCTCTTCAAGGAGGCGGCAGATCCACCGGGGGGAGTGAACGCCAAAGGGAGTATGCCATTCGCCACGTCAAAGGGGTCAGTCCCATGAAAGTTGCCATCTTGGAACTTCTTGAGTGCCGCCGTGGTGACCAAGGGTGCCTGGATGAGGAACTCGGCGGCACATGTGGCCACCTGGCTCTGGAAGATCATATGGGTCTTCTCGTGCTTGCCTTTCTGTGCCCAGGCTTGGTATATGGGGGGTAGGTCGGCTTCCTCGAGCTTACCACACAGCAGCAGCAAGCGCTGGGTGTACAAGGGGCCCCAGGTGTTCTTGACCGTGGCAGGGGGGCGACGTTGGTCTAGGCCCTCACTGAGCTTGAGCTGTTGGTTGGCGAGGGCAGTGAGGGTAGCTGCCAGCGTGGGATCTACCCCGGCCGGTTGGCCGGGTGCCGGCGGCTGCCCCGGATGGGAGGGTTGCTTCAAGCCCGGGAGGTCCCGGTATAGTACCTGATTGCGCATGTACAAGGTCAGGCCTGGCTCCCCTCGAAAGGGGGTGCCGAGGGTGGCAAAGTGGACACCTCCATCAACGATGGTGGGGTCGGTACCGGCAGCTCGGAGGGTATTCAGTAGGGGGGCGCAAGTGAGTGCCAGGTTGAGTGTGTCCAGGTAGGGGTAGATGATGTTCAAGGCGTGGACTGGACTAAGGCCCTTGCCCAGGAGTAGGGGCACCAATTGGAAGGGGATGAAGCAGGCCTTGTAGGGGGTGATGACTTCCATGTGAGGATCATCGCCTAGCACCATGGGGATCATGTGGGAATGGTGAGCATGCTTGATGACGTCGAGGTGGCGGTCGAGGGACAGCACCAAGGTCTCGGGCGCCTGCTCGAGGAGGGCAGCATCCACTAGCACTAGCTCTCCGGCGTCGCCTTCGATGTCATCCAGGTAGCCAAAGGCCTTGCCCTTGTTGGTACTTGGCGCGGTCAAGGGCCCCGGGTACTTCCGAAGGCCATGCACCAATCGGAGGCGCGCCCTTCCAAAGGTGTCGGTCAGGAATATTCCTAGGGGCCCCACAGGTTCTGGTTCGAAGAGGTCCAAGAGCCGGCCCAGGAGTATGGGGGTGGCTGTTTCCTCAGCAAAGTAGTCGTAGATGGTTTGGTAGGCCAGGTCCCGGGCAGGTCCCACTCCAAGGGGACTGGTGGTGGTCTGGTAATACTCAGTGTAGCTCAGCATATTGTGCCTGCGCTTGGAGATGGATGTATAATCCGACAAGAATCGAATGGAGGTGCAAACCGGTACCGAATAGATCGCGGACGCTTGGAGGTGCGTTGCTGATCTGTGGGGACCAAGGGAGGTGCAGACCGGTCACCCAAATGGAGGTGCAGACCGGTAACCAACTTGATTTGTGGACGCTTGGAGGTGCGGACGAGGAGGCGGCTGGAGGTGCGTTGCTGATCTGTGGGGACCGAATCCAAGTCGACTGGAAGCTTGGAGGTGCAGACTATCGGAGAAGTCAATTGGAGGTCTACAAGAATCGACTGGAGGTGCAAACCGAGTCGACTGGAAGCTTGGAGGTGCAGACTATCGGAGAAGTCGATTGGAGGTCTACAAGAATTGACTGGAGGTGCAAACCGAGTCGACTGGAAGCTGGGAGGTGCAGACTATCGGAGAATTCGATTGGAGGTCTACAAGAATCAACCGGAGGTGCAACCAGTACCGAATCGATGCGCGGGCGCTTGGAGGTGCAGACTATTGTGGAGAATTCGATTGGAGGTCTACAAGAATCGACTGGAGGTGCAAACCGGTACCGAATCGATGCGCGGACGCTTGGAGGTGTCTTGGTGAATCGATTGGAATCAACTGGAGGTGCAACCGCGGAAGGACGCTTGGCCAACTCGGTTGACTGGAGGTGCCGTGGAGGAATCGAATCGATCGGAATCCACTGGAGGAGCAACCTCGGAAGGGCGAATGGCCAACTTGGTTGACTGGAGGTGCCGCGGAGGAATTGAATCGATCGGAATCAACTGGAGGTGCAACCTCGGAAGGGCGCTTGGCCAAAACTCTGTTGACTGGCTCGAGGTGCTGCGGAGGAATCGACTGGAGGTGCTTGGGTAGTAGTCACCGGGCTGCTGTAAGTACGGGGACAAGGATGTGCGAGTAGTTAAGAGACTGACTGCTGCATGGGTACACTAGGCCAGGCTAGGGGACCAAGACAGGTAGACTGCTGTACGGGTACACTAGGCGAGAAGGCTAGAGGACCAGGACAGATAGTAGGCTTGCCGTATGGGGACAATAGGATAACTATTGGACCAGGACGCGTTACCTATTTATTTATTCTACTACTAATTGGTTTAGGAGCAAAAGAGTGAGCTGTGGGCTTGTATTCTGCTGGGGGAATCCTCTACAGGCTTGTTAGGGCTTAGCCTGTATTTGCAGAGATTTGCTTACGCTTAGCCTGTATTTGCAGAAAATTGCTTGCAGAATTTGACGCTTGCAGAATTCGTGAGCGTAAGATTTGTACTGTACCTACAGGGAACGTTCCGGGGATATGGTACGCACCAATGTTGCTGATTGCTGATACAGTGAGATCTTTCTCGAAGTACGTGCGCTATATACTCAAGGTGGTTCCCCGGTCTGCCGGTCTGTACTTCACTACCATTCCCCTCATCCGGTTTGCTACATCAATTCCCAATATGCATTTGATGGGTCATGATGAATGTATTCAGGGCTTGGACCAGATACTTTGGGAGTCATTACCCAATAAGTAAGTTTGTGCCCAGGAATTGCACCAAAAATACCCCCATGTTTGCCATTTGGAGAGTCAAACCACAACATTTGGGGCATTCTGTGTGACAAAGTTGCTATCACGCGCTACGTTTGTGATAGCTTCAGTAGCTAACCTACTTGTAGTAATGGATGTGACATGCTTGTAGTTCATTGGTGTGTTGGTGGGTTAAGCAGGGCTAGAGGGGGATTCGGAACTCTGGTTTGCCCAGAGGCCGGTCCCTTAGTTTGCTTTGCCCACACACACTGGCGTACAGTCGGGCTTAACAGCTTGGGCGTTTAAGCCTCTGGCTGTTAAGCCTTTTCTGCCATTGGGCGTTAAGGCACGGGGTGGGAACGGCGTGGAGAGCGTGAGCGAGAGCGTGAGCGCGCGCGTGAGCTTGGAGCAGAGTGAGGGAGGGAAGAGGCGCCAGGGTGCCTCAAAGAGAGCTGCCAGCAGGAGTGGGGTCTTGGGCCGGAACCCATTCCTCGGGCAGGAAGGAGTATGTTCCATTGTTGAACATAACAGAGGCAAGATTCTTGAAGATGGGGAGGGATTGCTGATGTAAGTAGCGCATCATGCAGTCACTGTGCCATTTGGCAAGGAGCTTGATGACATTAGAGTCGCATTGGCCCTGGAGCAGGGCCATTGCACCACCCGCGCAAAGGGAGCGAGCAGAGATGGCTGCAGGGGCAATGCCAATGGTAGGGTAGAGGGTCTGGGCATAGACTCGCAGGGAGGAAGTGACAGTTGCTGCGCGAACAAGGGTAAGGACCCCATTGTCGAAGTAACTGGCAAGCGTGAGGGAGGGACCGAAGGGAGCGCTGGAAGAGCAACAGCGTCGGAGGTGAAGGACTTGGCGCGCACAGGCGGCAACGGGGCAGCATAGTGAGTCACCACTCCTGGCATGCGCCACTACTTCCCCTTTGTCTCCATTCTTCTGGGTGGTGAAGGTGAGCGTGACAGAGGTAGCAGCCTGGAGCTCATGCGCAGGGCCATCGTGGTGGACGATGCGGGAGTCCAGGTAGAAGGAGACGTCCTGGAGGTGGAAGGCTTGGTCATCCGTGGTAGTACCAGTGTACTCACCAGGTCGGAGACAGAAAAAGAAGGCAATGCAGATCATGTTTGCAATGGCTTGGCGGGTGGGGGACAGGGACTCGTGGTATGCAAAGTGGAGGGCATTATCACGAGGGTGATGGGGACCGGTTTGACCCGGGAGGGGGCCGGGTCCAGCTTGGCATATGCCTTGAACTGGGCAGTTAGCCATAAATCAAGACTGCCTGTGGAGTCGGTGCGAGGGTCTTTGGACCCCAGGCGGGCGAGCGTCTGGCCCACTGACCGGATGGTGTCCGATACCGTGCAAGATCGGATGGGCTTGTGGCTACGTGAGAGGTTGCCATCATGGAGTCGTTTGGCAAAGACTTGGAGGATGGGGATTGGATCCTGAATGGACTGGAGGCGCGGGTCATTGGTTCCAATGGGCATCCTTGCGCTTGGCATAGAGCTCAGTGACTGAGGCGCGCATGGTCTTCTGGACAGCGCTAAGGTCAGCGCGGAATGCATGGGCGGCCGAAGGTGGCATAAGGTCCAGGGCAAGTCCTGTGGGTAGGTCGTGTTAAAGTGATGGAGCAAGGCAGTGTCAGAGAGTTCAGATCGAGAGAGGAGGTCCGCCAGGTGGTTAACGGGGCCCGGGATGTAATCTCGCAGGGGGACATATTGAAAGAGGCGCTGGTGCAGAGACTGGAGCCGGAGGAGGTAGGCTGCAGGGCCTGTGGTGGTAGTGGCGCCTTTGCATTGCCAATAGACAGCTGCTGTGTTGTCATAGCAGTTGTGGGTCGTGCGGGCGTTGACCCAAGCAGCCTGAGCCAGAATATCATTGTGGGCAATGGAACTGGCGAGCTCGAGGTCACTGTTGGTGATGGAGCCCTCAGGATTGTCGAAGGAGACGAGCTGGGCTGAGACCCACGTGGGGAACGCATGCCGCCACATGACAGGCTGCACGGTGCCCGTGCGAAGGGGGACAAAATGGACGCCCCCCATGCCCAAACCCGAAGCATCGCAGGCGCCCAAGGTGGCAGGGAAGGTGTCCGGCACAAGTTCGACAATGGAGGTAGGCCGGTTGGAGAGATCATTGGCAAGCCATTGGAAGTCGCGAAGGAAGCTGTGGACGCGCTTGGTGAGCCGGAGGCGCTGCCGGCCTGTTTCCTGGTGTCTGAAGGCTTCTTGGAGAATGGAGAAGAGGCCAATGGAGCCCGGAATGGCCAGCGCCATTGACCGGAGCTCCCCAAGGACTTGGTGCCATTGCTTGAGGGGGACATGGCGCTGGGTGGGTGAGATGGAGTGGAGAATCGCGTGGAGGCGGGCCACCCGATGGGGAGGAAGGCTGATGGTTTTGTTGACGGAATCGATGAGCCAGCCGAGGATAACTTTCTTGGTGGTCCAAGTGGCGTCCCCTTGGAGCATTTTCTTGAGGGAAGCAGGTTCCTGCCGGAAGGGAGTGGCAGTGGCATCAAGGGGCCGGAAGACTGTGTCAAGGGATTGGAAGAGAACACGCTTGATGGCGCGGCGTGTCCACCGGTTGCCCTGGGCAAGGCCACAGAAGTCATCCACATAGACATCCCAGTAGCGAACCGGCGACTTGCTGGGAGTGGTGCTACTAGGGGGGATGAGGGGCGGCTTGGAGGCCGTATGGGGAGGAGGAGGCAGCGCCTGGGGGGTTGGAGCGGGTGGCTCAATGGGAGGCGCGCTGGGGGTGGTTTCAGAGGGGAGATCCAACCGATGGGGGGTGAGCCGGGCCTCGGCAAGCCCAGTGGCAAGAGTGGAATTGGCCAAGTCCGCAACGGTTTCAGTGAAGGCACAGAAGTTGGGAGGACTGGATTTCCACCCCATAGGGTTGGTGAGGGGGATGCCAATGAGCAGAGCTTCCCCAGGGCAAGAGGGGAACAGGACCCCGAGCTTCATGGTGTCGTCTGGGTGCAATCTCGAAGGAAGTCAATGCCCTGGTGGGAGGAGTGGTGCGGACCCCGGTGGAGGGCAGCTGCAATGCGAGGTGGATCCCAAGAGGGTCCAGACATGGAGGCGGGGGTGCCGTCCTTGCCATAGCGGGCAAGGAGGCTCCCCGCGGGGTGGGGGATGGAGGCGACGTCAGGATGGATGTCACCCCGTCCTCGGATGGTCCGGATGAAGTCCCCCCAGCTGGTGCTGTTGTTGTAGACAGTGACAGCCCGGTTGATGTGCACGTCGAGCCGGTCGACGGGGTAGAGGGAGGTAGTGATGAGGGGGACGGACAGTGGGGCCGGGCGGAGGGTCTCTGGCGTAGGCGTCGGCGGGGGGTTGGGCCTAAGCAATGGGTTGGTGGGGTTGACGAGGCGCTCGGGCCTAGGCAACGGGGGGGCAGTGACGAGGAGCTCTGTCCTAGGCAATCGGTGGGTGGGGAGGACTAGGCGCTTGGGCCTAGGCAACTTGGCAGTGACGAGGAGCTCGGGCCTAGGCAAGGACAAGGTGGGCGTGGAGGAAGGGAGAGGGGATGCCGAAGCCGTAGGAGGGACTAGGGATGTGGGAGTAGGTGGGGGGGAGGGGGGGGTCGTTGAACCTGTAGAACGTTTGGGAGGCACATACACGGCGAGAGGGGTACATGCGCGCGCGCGGGGGTTGTGCTTACCTAATTCCTGTGTGATTCGTAAGGGCGGAGAGGGAGGCATAGGTAGTCGTCAGGAGGAAGGCAGAGCCCCCCTTGGTGAGTGAGAGGGCAGGGTCAACGCGCCAAAGGGGCGCTTGCCATTCGGTCAGACACCAAAAGCGACTTGGCACCAAGCCCAGACTTGGTCCTGTTCACTGCTGGTGATGGCGCCATGGTCCTGGATGTTCCTGCAGTTGGTGTAGCAGGTTCCTCGAAGGTGATAGGAATGGCACCTTTCTTTGCCATCTGGACGAGACAAGGGAATGGTACCTTTTTCATTCATGGTAGCCATGACTTCCCTCAGTCGGGCGCGTAGGACTTTGTTGGCTACCCCCGCTGTTTGTAGCCGGGGATCTAGGTTGGGGTTGGAGACGCGGGCACCTCCGGCCGAGCCTTGGTTGGGGTGGGGGGTAGTCTTGCCGGGCGTGGGGGTGCCTGGGGTTGCAGCAGGGGCAGCCACGGCGGCTACGCGACGTAGGTGCCTCAGAGCCGGCACATTGGTGACATTGGGGAGCCAGTAGAGGTTCTGGGTGATACGGAAAGCTTGGAAGTCCTTCCCAAAGTTGGGGGAGGGGACCGTGAATGTTGATCCCCATTGTTCCTCAAGCCAACCCCGCACCCGGATTTGGAAGTAGTATACAACAATGGAGGGGGTGATGAGCTCCCCTAGTTCATTGGCAATTGCTCGGCGGAGGGGCATTTGCTGGAGCTTGAGCTTGGCGAGTCCATTCTGGTAGCCCTGCACGACAGGGTGATGCATGCCTAGAATGGTGGCCAGGACGGCGAGATAGCTTTCCAGTTGGGTGGTAGCTTCAGTCCAGTCGATGGGTAGGTATGCCTTGGTCTTCTGGAGCTCCAGGGAGTCCTTCAAGGTGAGGGAGTTGCCTTTGGTGGAGATCATGGTGTCGTAGGCCGCCACAGTGGCTGCAGCTTCCTGTTCCCTCTTCAAGGAGGCGGCAGATCCACCGGGGGGAGTGAAAGCTAGCGGGAGTATGCCGTTCGCCACGTCAAAGGGGTCAGTCCCATGAAAGTTGCCATCTTGGAACTTCTTGAGTGCCGCCGTGGTGACCAAGGGTGCCTGGATGAGGAACTCGGCGGCACATGTGGCCACCTGGCTCTGGAAGATCATATGGGTCTTCTCGTGCTTGCCTTTCTGTGCCCAGGCTTGGTATATGGGGGGTAGGTCGGCTTCCTTGAGCTTGCCACACAGCAGCAGCAAGCGCTGGGTGTACAAGGGGCCCCAGGTGTTCTTGACCGTGGCAGGGGGGCGACGTTGGTCTAGGCCCTCACTGAGCTTGAGCTGTTGGTTGGCGAGGGCGGTGAGGGTAGCTGCCAGCGTGGGATCTACCCCGGCCGGTTGGCCGGGTGCCGGCGGCTGCCCCGGATGGGAGGGTTTCTTCAAGCCCGGGAGGTCCCGGTATAGTACCTGATTGCGCATGTACAAGGTCAGACCGGGCTCCCCTCGAAAGGGGGTGCCGGGTGTGGCAAAGTGGACACCTCCATCAACAATGGTGGGGTCGGTACCAGCAGCTCGGAAGGTATTCAGTAGGGGGGCGCAAGTGAGTGCCAGGTTGAGTGTGTCCAGGTAGGGGTAGATGATGTTCAAGGCGTGGATTGGACTAAGGCCCTTGCCTAGGAGTAAGGGCACCAATTGGAAGGGGATGAAGCAGGCCTTGAAGGGGGTGATGACTTCCATGTGAGGATCATCGCCTAGCACCATGGGGATCATGTGGGATTGGTGAGCATGCTTGATGACGTCGAGGTGGCGGTCGAGGGACAGCACCAAGGTCTCGGGCGCCTGCTCGAGGAGGGCAGCATCCACTAGCACTAGCTCTCCGGCGTCGCCTTCGATGTCATCCAGGTAGCCAAAGGCCTTGCCCTTGTTGGTACTTGGCGCGGTCAAGGGCCCCGGGTACTTCCGAAGGCCATGCACCAATCGGAGTCGCGCCCTTCCAAAGGTGTCGGTCAGGAATATTCCTAGGGCCCCCACAGGTTCTGGTTCGAAGAGGTCCAAGAGCTGGCCCAGGAGAATGGGGGTGGCTGTTTCCTCAGCGAAGTAGTCATAGATGGTTTGGTAGGCCAGGTCCCGAGCAGGTCCCACTCCAAGGGGACTGGGGGTGCTCTGGTAATACTCAGTGTAGGTCAGCATGTTGTGCTTGTGCTTGGAGATGGATGGAAGATTCGCGGACGCTTGGAGGTGCGGACTATCGGATGTGCAGAGAGACGTTGGAGTCGCCGGTATCTAGATTCGTGGACGCTTGGAGGTGCGGACTACTATCAGATGTGCAGAGAAACGTTGGAGGCGCCAATCTTTATTCGCGGACGCTTGGAGGTGCGGACTGTCGGATGTGAAGGACGTTGGAGTCGCCGGTATCTTGATTCGCGGATGCTTGGAGGTGCAGAGAGACGTTGGAGTCGCTGGTAAGAGAGACGTTGGAGTCGCCAGTATCTTGCTTCGCGGACGCTTGGAGGTGCAGAGAGATGTTGGAGTCGCCGATAAGTGAGACATTGGAGTCGTCGATAAGAGAGACGTTGGAGTCGCTGGTATCTTGATTCGCGGACGCTTGGAGGTGCAGAGAGACGTTGGAGTCGCCGGTAAGAGAGACGTTGGAGTCGCCGGTATCTTGATTCCCGGACGCTTGGAGGTGCAGAGAGACGTTGGAGTCGCCGGTAAAAGAGACGTTGGAGTCGCCGGTAAGAGAGACGTGGGAGTCGCCGGTATCTTGATTCGCGGACGCTCGACTGGAGGTGCAACCGGGGACCGAATCGATCGGAGGGATCGACCGGAGGTGCAGGACTTCGATCGATTTGGACGCTTGGAGGCTTGGGTAGTCACTGGATGCTGTAATAAGGAGACAAGTGTGAGTAGTTAAGAGCCTGACTGCTGCATGGGTACACTAGGCCAGGCTAGGGGACCAAGACAGGTAGACTGCTGTACGGGTACACTAGGCAAGGCTAGGGGACCAGGACAGATAGGCTTGTCGTACGGGTACAATAGGATAACTATTGGACCAGGACGCGTTACCTATTTATTTACTTATTCTACTACTAATCGGTTTAGGAGCAAAAGAGTGAGCTGTGGGCTTGTATTCTGCTGGGGGAATCCTTTACAGGCTTGTTAGCGCTTAGCCTGTATTTGCAGAGATTCTGCTTGTAGAATTTGCTTGCAGAATTTGCTTGCCGAATTCGATGCTTGCAGAATTCGATGCTTGTTCTGCTTGCAGTGAGATTCGTACCTACAGTGAGGTTCGTACCTACAGGGAATGTTCTGGGGATATGGTACGCACCGATGTTGCTGATTGCTGATACAGTGAGATCTTTCGCAAAGTACGTGCGCTGTATACTCAAGGTGCTGGTTCCCCGGTCTGTACTTCACTACCATTCCCCTCATCCGGTTTGCTACATCAATTCCCAATATGCATATGATGGGTCATGATGAATGTATTCATGGCTTGGATCAGATACTTTTGGAGTCATTACCCAATAAGTTAGTTTGTGCCCAGGAATTGTACCAAAAATACCCCCATGTTTGCCATTTGGAGAGTCAAACCACAACATTTTGGGCATTCTGTGGATCAATGCTGTTCCCAATATGCATTTGATGAGTAATGATGAATGTATTCATTGCTTGGACCGGAAACTTTTTGAGTCATTACCCAATAACTCAGTTTGTGCCTAGGAATTGAACCACAAATACCCCCATGTTTGCCATTTGAAGAGTCAAACCAGAACATTTGGGGCATTCTGTCGGTCAACTTTGTTCCCAATATGAAAATGATGAGTCATGATGAATGTATTCATGGCTTGGACCAGATACTTTTTGAGTCATTACTCAATAGGTATGTTTGTGCCCAGGAATTGTACCAAAAATACCCCCATGTTTGCCATTTGGAGAGTCAAACCTAATCATTTGGGGCATTCTGTGTGACAAAGTTGTTCCCTATATGCATTTGATGAGTCATGATGAATGTATTCATGGCTTGGACCAGATACTTTTGGAGTCATTACCCAATAAGTTAGTTTGTGCTCTGGAAATGCACCAAAAATACCCTCATTTGTGCCATTTGGAGAGTCAAACCACAACATTTGGGGCATTCTGTGGGTCAATGTTGATCCCAATATGCATTTGATGAGTCATGATGAATGTATTCATGGCTTGGACCAGATACTTTTGGAGTCATTACCCAATAAGTAAGTTTGTGCCCTGGAATTGCACCAAAAATACCCCCATGTTTGCCATTTGGAGAGTCAAACCACAACATTTTGGGAATTCTGTGGGTCAACGTTGTTCCCAATATGCATTTGATGAGTCATGATGAATGTATTCATGGCTTGGAACAGATACTTTTGGAGTCATTACCCAATAAGTTAGTTTGTGCTCTGGAATTGCACCAAAAATACCCTCATTTGTGCCATTTGAAGAGTCAAACCACAACATTTGGGGCATTCTGTGTGACAAAGTTGTTCCCAATATGCATTTGATGAGTCATGATGAATGTATTCATGGCTTGGACCAGATACTTTTTGAGTCATTACTCAATCAGTATGTTTGTGCCCAGGAATTGAACCAAAAATACCCCCATGTTTGCCATTTGGAGAGTCAAATCTCATCATTTTGGACATTCTGTGTGACAAAGTGGTTCCCAATATGAATTTGATGAGTCATGATGAATGTATTCATGGCTTGGACCAGATACTTTTGGAGTCATTACCCAATAAGTTAGTTTGTGCTCTGGAATTGCACCAAAAATAACCTCATTTGTGCCATTTGGAGAGTAAAACCACAACATTTGGGGCATTCTGTGTGACAAAGTTGTTCCCTATATGCATTTGATGAGTCATGATGAATGTATTCATGGCTTGGACTGGATACTTTTGGAGTCATTACCCAATAAGTTAGTTTGTGCTCTGGAATTGCACCAAAAATACCCCCATGTTTGCCATTTGGAGAGTCAAACCACAACATTTTGGACATTCTGTGGGTGAAAGTTGTTCCCAATATGCATTTGATGAATCATGATGAATGTATTCATGGCTAGGACCGGATACTTTTTGAGTCATTACCCAATAAGTTAGTTTGTGCCCAGGAATTGAGTCAAAAATACCCCCATGTTTGCCATTTGGAGAGTCAAACCTCAACATTTTCGACATTCTGTGGGTCAATGTTGTTCCCAATATGCATTTGATGAGTCATGATGAATGTATTCATGGCTTGGACCAGATACTTTTGTAGTCATTACCCAATAAGCTAGTTTGTGCTCTGGAATTGCACCAAAAATAACCTCATTTGTGCCATTTGGAGAGTAAAACCACAACATTTTGGGCATTCTGTGTGACAAAGTTGTTCCCAATATACATTTGATGAGTCATGATGAATGTATTCATGGCTTGGACCGGATACGTTTGGAGTCATTACCCAATAAGTTAGTTTGTGCTCTGGAATTGCACCAAAAATAACCTCATTTGTGCCATTTGGAGAGTTGAACCACAACATTTGGGGCATTGTGTGACAAAGTTGTTCCCAATATGCATTTGATGAGTCATGATCAATGTATTCATGGCTTGGACCGGATACTTTTGGAGTCATTACCCAATAAGTTAGTTTGTGCTCTGGAATTGAACCAAAAATACCCCCATGTTTGCCATTTGGAGAGTCAAACCACAACATTTGGGGCATTCTGTGTGACAAAGTTGTTCCCTATATGCATTTGATGAGTCATGATGAATGTATTCATGGCTTGGACCAGATACTTTTGGAGTCATTACCCAATAAGTTAGTTTGTGCTCTGGAATTGCACCAAAAATACCCTCATTTGTGCCATTTGGAGAGTCAAACCACAACATTTGGGGCATTCTGTGTGACAAAGTTGTTCCCTATATGCATTTGATGAGTCATGATGAATGTATTCATGGCTTGGACCAGATACTTTTTGAGTCATTACTCAATCAGTATGTTTGTGCCCAGGAATTGTACCAAAAATACCCCCATGTTTGCCATTTGGAGAGTAAAACCACAACATTTTGGGCATTCTGTGTGACAAAGTTGTTCCCAATATACATTTGATGAGTAATGATGAATGTATTCATGGCTTGGACCGGATACTTTTGGAGTCATTACCCAATAAGTTAGTTTGTGCTCTGGAATTGCACCAAAAATAACCTCATTTGTGCCATTTGGAGAGTAAAACCACAACATTTGGGGCATTCTGTGTGACAAAGTTGTTCCCTATATGCATTTGATGAGTCATGATGAATGTATTCATGGCTTGGACTGGATACTTTTGGAGTCATTACCCAATAAGTAAGTTGGTGCTCTGGAATTGAACCAAAAATACCCCCATGTTTGCCATTTGGAGAGTCAAACCACAACATTTGGGGCATTCTGTGTGACAAAGTTGTTCCCTATATGCATTTGATGAGTCATGATGAATGTATTCATGGCTTGGACCAGATACTTTTGGAGTCATTACCCAATAAGTTAGTTTGTGCTCTGGAATTGCACCAAAAATACCCTCATTTGTGCCATTTGAAGAGTCAAACCACAACATTTGGGGCATTCTGTGTGACAAAGTTGTTCCCAATATGCATTTGATGAGTCATGATGAATGTATTCATGGCTTGGACCAGATACTTTTTGAGTCATTACTCAATCAGTATGTTTGTGCCCAGGAATTGTACCAAAAATACCCCCATGTTTGCCATTTGGAGAGTCAAATCTCATCATTTTGGACATTCTGTGTGACAAAGTGGTTCCCAATATGCATTTGATGAGTCATGATGAATGTATTCATGGCTAGGACCGGATACTTTTTGAGTCATTACCCAATAAGTTAGTTTGTGCTCTGGAATTGCACCAAAAATACCCTCATTTGTGCCATTTGAAGAGTCAAACCACAACATTTGGGGCATTCTGTGTGACAAAGTTGTTCCCAATATGCATTTGATGAGTCATGATGAATGTATTCAGGGCTTGGACCAGATACTTTTTGAGTCATTACTCAATCAGTATGTTTGTGCCCAGGAATTGAACCAAAAATACCCCCATGTTTGCCATTTGGAGAGTCAAATCTCATTATTTTGGACATTCTGTGTGACAAAGTGGTTCCCAATATGAATTTGATGAGTCATGATGAATGTATTCATGGCTTGGACCAGATACTTTTGGAGTCATTACCCAATAAGTTAGTTTGTGCTCTGGAATTGCACCAAAAATAACCTCATTTGTGCCATCTGGAGAGTAAAACCACAACATTTGGGGCATTCTGTGTGACAAAGTTGTTCCCAATATACATTTGATGAGTCATGATGAATGTATTCATGGCTTGGACCAGATACTTTTGGAGTCATTACCCAATAAGTTAGTTTGTGCTCTGGAATTGCACCAAAAATAACCTCATTTGTGCCATTTGGAGAGTCGAACCACAACATTTGGGGCATTGTGTGACAAAGTTGTTCCCAATATGCATTTGATGAGTCATGATCAATGTATTCATGGCTTGGACCGGATACTTTTGGAGTCATTACCCAATAAGTTAGTTTGTGCTCTGGAATTGAACCAAAAATACCCCCATGTTTGCCATTTGGAGAGTCAAACCACAACATTTGGGGCATTCTGTGTGACAAAGTTGTTCCCTATATGCATTTGATGAGTCATGATGAATGTATTCATGGCTTGGACCAGATACTTTTGGAGTCATTACCCAATAAGTTAGTTTGTGCTCTGGAATTGCACCAAAAATACCCTCATTTGTGCCATTTGAAGAGTCAAACCACAACATTTGGGGCATTCTGTGTGACAAAGTTGTTCCCAATATGCATTTGATGAATCATGATGAATGTATTCATGGCTTGGACCAGATACTTTTTGAGTCATTACTCAATCAGTATGTTTGTGCCCAGGAATTGAACCAAAAATACCCCCATGTTTGCCATTTGGAGGGTCAAATCTCATCATTTTGGACATTCTGTGTGACAAAGTGGTTCCCAATATGAATTTGATGAGTCATGATGAATGTATTCATGGCTTGGACCAGATACTTTTGGAGTCATTACCCAATAAGTTAGTTTGTGCTCTGGAATTGCACCAAAAATAACCTCATTTGTGCCATTTGGAGAGTAAAACCACAACATTTTGGGCATTCTGTGTGACAAAGTTGTTCCCTATATGCATTTGATGAGTCATGATGAATGTATTCATGGCTTGGACCGGATACTTTTGGAGGCATTACCCAATAAGTTAGTTTGTGCTCTGGAATTGCACCAAAAATACCCCCATGTTTGCCATTTGGAGAGTCAAACCACAACATTTGGGGCATTCTGTTTGACAAAGTTGTTCCCTATATGCATTTGATGAGTCATGATGAATGTATTCATGGCTTGGACCAGATACTTGTGGAGTCATTACTCAATAAGTATGTTTGTGCCCAGGAATTGAGTCAAAAATACCCCCATGTTTGCCATTTGGAGAGTCAAACCTCAACATTTTGGACATTCTGTGGGTCAATGTTGTTCCCAATATGCATTTGATGAGTCATGATGAATGTATTCATGGCTTGGACCAGATACTTTTGGAGTCATTACCCAATAAGTTAGTTTGTGCTCTGGAATTGCACCAAAAATACCCTCATTTGTGCCATTTGGAGAGTAAAACCACAACATTTGGGGCATTCTGTGTGACAAAGTTGTTCCCAATATGCATTTGATGAGTCATGATGAATGTATTCATGGCTTGGACCAGATACGTTTGGAGTCATTACCCAATAAGTTAGTTTGTGCCCAGGAATTGAACCAAAAATACCCCCATGTTTGCCATTTGGAGAGTCAAACCACAACATTTTGGACATTCTGTGGGTGAAAGTTGTTCCCAATATGCATTTGATGAATCATGATGAATGTATTCATGGCTTGGACCGGATACTTTTTGAGTCATTACTCAATAAGTTAGTTTGTGCCCAGGAATTGAGTCAAAAATACCCCCATGTTTGCCATTTGGAGAGTCAAACCACAACATTTTGGGCATTCTGTGTGACAAAGTTTTTCTCAATATGCATTTGATGAGTCATGATGAATGTATTCATGGCTAAACCACAACATTTTGGGCATTCTGTGGGTCAAAGTTGCTATCACGCGCTACGTTTGTGATAGCTTCAGTAGCTAACCTACTTGTAGTAATGGATGTGAAATGCTTGTAGTTCATTGGTCGGTTGGTGGGTTAAGCAGAGCTAGGTTGCTTTGCCCACACACACCGGTGTACAGTCGGGCTTAACAGCGTGGGCGGTTAAGCCTCTGGCTGTTAAGCCTTTTCTGCGGGTGGGTATGGTAGTCTATTTAATTCTACTACTAATCGGTTTAGGAGCAAAAGAGTGAGTTGTGGGCTTGTATTCTGCTGGGGGACTCCTCTACAGGCTTGTTAGCGCTTAGGCTGTATTTGCAGAGAATTGCTTGCGCTTAGCCTGTATTTGCAGAGAGTTGCTTGCAGAATTCGATGCTTGCAGAATTCGTGTAAGATTCTTACTGTACCTAAGGGGAACGTTCCATACTGATGTTGCTGATTGCTGATACAGTGAGATCTTTCGCGAAGTACGTGCGCTGTATACTTAAGGTGGTTCCCCGGTCTGCTGGTCTGTACTTCACTACCATTCCCCTCATCCGGTTTGCTACATCAACTATCACGCGCTACGTTTGTGATAGCTTCAGTAGCTAACCTACTTGTTGTAATGGATGTGAAATGCTTGTAGTTCATTGGTTGGTTGGTGGGTTGAGCAGAGCTAGTTTGCTTTGCCCACACACACCGGCGTACAGTCGGGCTTAACAGGGTGGGCGGTTAAGCCTCTGGCTGTTAAGCCTTTTCTGCCATTGGGCCATACGCCACCGGGTGGGAACGGCGTCGAGAGCGTGAGCGCGAGCGTGAGCGCGCGCGTGAGCTTGGAGCAGAGTGAGGGAGGGAAGAGGCGCCAGGGTGCCTCAAAGAGAGCTGCCAGCAGGAGTGGGGTCTTGGGCCGGAACCCATTCCTTGGGCAGGAAGGAGTATGTTCCATTGTTGAACATGTCAGAGGCAAGATTCTTGAAGATGGGGAGGGATTGCTGATGTAAGTAGCGCATCATGCAGTCACTGTGCCATCTGGCAAGGAGCTTGATGACATTAGTGTCGCATTTGCCCTGGAGCAGGGCCATTGCCCCACCCGCGCGAAGGGAGCGAGCAGAGATGGCTGCAGGGGCAATGCCAGTGGTAGGGTAGAGGGTCTGGGCATAGACTCTCAGGGAGGAAGTGACAGTTGCTGCGCGAACAAGGGTAAGGACCCCATTGTCGAAGTAACTGGCAAGCGTGAGGGAGGGACTGAAGGGAGCGCTGGAAGAGCAACAGCTTCGGAGGTGAAGGACTTGGCGCGCACAGGCGGCAACGGGGCAGCATAGTGAGTCACCACTCCTGGCATGCGCCACCACTTCCCCTTTTGTCGCCATTCTTCTGGGTGGTGAAGGTGAGCGTGACAGAGGTAGCAGCCTGGAGCTCATGCGCAGGGCCATCATGGTGGACGATTTTGGAGTCAAGGTAGAAGAAGACGTCTTGGAGATGGAAGGCTTGGTCATCCGTGGTAGTACCAGTGTACTCACCAGGTCGGAGACAGAAAAAGAAGGCAATGCAGATCATGTTTGCAATGGCTTGGCGGGTGGGGGAAGGGGACTCGTGGTATGCAAAGTGGAGGGCATGCATCACGAGGGTGATGGGGACCGGCTTGACCCAGGAGGGGGCGGGGTCCAGCTTGGCATAGGCCTTGAACTGGGCAGTTAGCCGGAAGTCAAGACTGCCTGTGGAGTCGGTGCGAGGGTCTTTGGACCCCAGGCGGGCGAGCGTCTGGCCCACTGACCGGATGGTGTCCGATACCGTGCAAGATCGGATGGGCTTGTGGCTACGTGAGAGGTTGCCATCATGGAGTCGTTTGGCAAAGACTTGGAGGATGGGGATTGGATCCTGAATGGACTGGAGGCGCGGTTCAAAACCTTGAGACAAACAGAATTGAACCCATTGGTCCCAATGGGCATCCTTGCGCTTGGCGTAGAGCTCAGTGACTGAAGCGCGCATGGTCGTCTGGACAGCGCTAAGGTCAGCGCGGAATGCATGGGCGGCCGAAGGTGGCATAAGGTCCAGGGCAAGTCCTGTGGGTAGGTCGTGTTAAAGTGATGGAGCAAGGCAGTGTCAGAGAGTTCAGATCGAGAGAGGAGGTCCGCCAGGTGGTTAACGGGGCCCGGGATGTAATCTCGCAGGGGGACATATTGAAAGAGGCGCTGGTACAGAGACTGGAGCCGGAGGAGGTAGGCTGCAGGGCCTGTGGTGGTAGTGGCGCCTTTGCGTTGCCAATAGACAGCTGCTGTGTTGTCATAGCAGTTGTGGGTGGTGCGGGCGTGGACACAAGCAGCCTGAGCCAGAATATCATTGTGGGCAATGGAACCGGCCAGCTCAAGGTCACTGTTGGTGATGGAGCCCTCAGGATTGTCGAAGGAGACGAGCTGGGCTGAGACCCACTTGGGGAATGCATGCCGCCACATGACCGGCTGCACGGCGCCCGTGGGAAGGGGGACAAAATGGATGCCCCCCATGCCCAAACCCGAAGCATCGCAGGCGCCCAAGGTGGCAGGGAAGGTGTCCGGCACAAGTTCGGCAATGGAGGTAAGCCGGTTGGAGAGATCATTGGCAAGCCATTGGAAGTCGCGAAGGAAGCTGTGGACGCGCTTGGTGAGCCGGAGGCGCTGCCTGCCCGGTTCCTGGTGTCTGAAGGCTTCTTGGAGAATGGAGAAGAGGCCAATGGAGCCCGGAATGGCCAGCGCCATTGACCGGAGCTCCCCAAGGACTTGGTGCCATTGCTTGAGGGGGACATGGCGCTGGGTGGGTGAGATGGAGTGGAGAATCGCGTGGAGGCGGGCCACCCGATGGGGAGGAAGGCTGATGGTTTTGTTGACGGAATCGATGAGCCAGCCGAGGATAACTTTCTTGGTGGTCCAAGTGGCGTCCCCTTGGAGCATTTTCTTGAGGGAAGCAGGCTCCTGCCGGAAGGGAGTGGCAGTGGCATCCAGGGGCCGGAAGACTGTGTCAAGGGATTGGAAGAGAACGCGCTTGATGGCACGGTGTGTCCATTGGTTGCCCTGGGCAAGGCCACAGAAGTCATCCACATAGACATCCCAGTAGCGAACCAGCGACTTGCTGGGAGTGTTGCTACTAGGGGAGGTGAGAGGCGGCTTGGTAGGGGGGGTGAGGGGCGGCGTGGAGGCCGTAGGGGGAGGAGGAGGCGGCGTCTGGGGGGCCAGAGAGGGTGGCTCAGTGGGAGGCGCGACGGGGATGGTTTCAGATGGGAGATCCATCCGATGGGGGGTGAGCCGGGCCTCGGCAAGTCCGGTGGCAAGAGTGGCATTGGCCAAGTCTGCAATGTTTACAGTGAAGGCACAGAAGTTGGGAGGACTGGATTTCCACCCCATAGGGTTGGTGAGTGGGATGCCAATGAGCAGAGCTTCCCCGGGGCGAGAGGGGAACAGGACCCCAAGCTCCATGGTGTCGTCCGGGTGCAATCGGACGCAGTAGAAGCCATCGGCAAGGTCAATCTTGGACATATACACTAGACCAAACCTGTCGTTGGCGCGGTGCAGTTTGGTGAGGAGGCGCGGGAGTGTCCGGCCAAACTGCATGGCGTCCGCAGGGGCAAGAGGGATGGTGTCTTGGTTGACGTCCGAGTAGGTGTAATCGGATATCATTTGTGGGTGGCGGCCTCGTTGGGGGACTAAGCCAAGGGGGCTCAGTCGGAGTCCAGGAAGGTCGTGGATGAGGCTGGCGGGGAGAACAGTCCATTGTTGCTTGTCCATCATGTCGGCATACTCCTCGCGCAGGAAGTCAATGCCCTGGTGGGAGGATTGGTGAGGACCCCGTTGGAGGGCAGCTGCAATCCGAGGTGGATCCCAAGGTGGCCCGGACATGGTGGCGGGGGTGCCGTCCGTGCCAAAGCGGTCAAGGAGGCTCCCCGCTGGATGGGGGATGGTGGCTACATCAGGATGGATGTCACCCCGTCCTCGGATGGTCCGGATGAAGTCCCCCTAGCTAGTGCTGTGCTGGTAGGCAGTGACAGCCCGGTTGATGTGCACGTCCATCCGGTCGACGGGGTAGAGGGATGTAGTGATGAGGGGAATGGAGGGTGGGGCCGGGCTGAGGGGCGCTGGCCTAGGCGTGGGGGTGACTAGGAGCGTGCGCCTAGGCAATGGGTTGGTGGGGTTGACTAGGAGCGGCGGCCTAGGCAATGGGTTGGTGGGGTTGACGAGGAGCTCGAGCCTTGGCAACGGGGGGGCAGTGACGAGGAGCTCTGTCCTAGGCAATGGGTGGGGGGGGGAGGACTAGGGGCTTGGGCCTAGGCAACTTGGCAGTGACGAGGAGCTCGGGCCTAGGCAAGGACAAGGTGGAAGTGGAGGGGGATGCAGGGAGAGGGGATGCCGAAGCCGTAGGAGGGACTAGGGATGTGGGAGTAGGTGGGGGGGAGGGGGGGGGGTCTTTGAACCTGTAGAACGTTGGGGAGGCACATACAAGGCGAGAAGAGTACATGCGCGCGCGGGCGGTTTGTGCTTACCTAATTCATGTGTGATTCGTAAGGGCGGAGATGGAGGCGTAGGTAGTCGTCGGGAGGAAGGCAGAGAGTGAGAGGGCAGGGTCAACGCGCCAAAGGGGCGCTTGCCATTCGGTCAGACACCAAAGGCAGCTTGGCACCAAGTCCAGACTTGGTCCTGTTCACTGCTGGTGATGGCACCATGATCCTGGATGTTCCTGCAGTTGGTGTAGCAGGTTCCTCGAAGGTGATAGGAATGGCACCTTTCTTTGCCATCTGGATGAGTCAAGGGAATGGTACCTTTTTCTTTCATGGTAGCGATGACTTCCCTCAGTCGGGCGCGTAGGACTTTGTTGGCTACCCCCGCCGTTTGTAGCCGGGGATCCAGGTTGGGGTTGGACACTCGGGCACCTCCGGCGGAGCCTTGGTCGGGGCTGGGGGTCGTCTTGCCGGGCTTGGTGGTGCCTGGGGTTGCAGCAGGGGCAGCCACGGCGGCGACGCAATGCAGGTGCCTCAGAGCCGGCACATTGGTGACATTGGGGAGCCAGTAGAGGTTCTGGGTGATACGGAAGGCTTGGAAGTTCTTCCCAAAGTTGGGGGAGGGGACCGTGAATGTTGATCCCCATTGTTCCTCGAGCCAACCCCGCACCCGGATTTGGAAGTAGTATACAACAATGGAGGGGGTGATGAGATCCCCCAGTTCATCGGCAATTGCTCGGCGGAGGGGCATTTGCTGGAGCTTGAACTTGGCGAGGCCATTCTGATAGCCCTGCACAACTGGGTGATGCATGCCTAGATAAAGAAAGTGTGTCGTAACAAACAGCAAATGCAATCAGTCTTATGACCGATTGATTTAGTGAGTAGAACAATCGATGTCACATTTAATTCGTCCTTGTCGTTGCCGATCGACAGGTTAATTACTCGTCGTATCGTCGTGTCGATTACGGCATATTACCGTGTAATTCTCAGCAGTAAATTTAAGACATAAAACACACGCAAACCATCTTCGATCGGTCTTTCGTGTTACCGTATAATTCACCGTGATATTCTCATTGGAATATCACAGTATTTGTACCTTATTGTGTAGAATTAGTACTAGGTTGTACATAGATTTTAGGGCATGATAGTGTTTTAGAGTTGTTAATTCTTCGAAGAGTGAGCTGATGGGAAAATTCGGTAAAGAGACAAACCACATGGAAACGCCGACGATTATTCACTCAAGTTAAATAACCTTACGAATAAGGTTATTTGCCCTTATGACTTTTCGTACAGTACGCGTTACACGGTGAATTCTTTTCAGTCCCCTTCAGTCATAAATCCTCCAACCGTTAAGCGGCTGGGTTCTATGACTTAATCTATTCATCGTGAGTCATTTGTATGTTGAATACCAAACTGTATCCAGTCTACCATCAGAGGCCCTATCAAAAGAAATGGGGTGGCGTTTTGCCTTTCATTCTGGCTCGCATCATGGCATTTTGCCCTGATCCTTGCCAGTTTGATATATTGTATTCATGGATCAAATTATCCATTTTCGAAATGCTCATTGCAGATCGATTTGTTTCCATGATCGAACTTAAATCAACTTGTTGCTTCGGTCGAACGATTGATCGAACGTTCCATTGAACGATTGATTTTTACTTTACCACATGCAACGAGAACAATGTTCTCTGAAAACAGCGCCACTCATTAGCTTTGTAAACAAATCAGCAATATTTGTTGAACCTGGTTCCTTTGCAACTCTGATAATCCCTGCTGCAATCGATTCGCGCGCTTTGTGGTATGCAATGCTGTTGTGCTTCTTCTTACATGGGCTTTCAGGTCGTGTAACATTTGTGACAACTGAATCATTATCACAATACACATTTGTGCTCCCATCAATTGGAACACCCATCATTCTCAACTTGTACCTTAGACCTTCAACCAATTCGATTGCAATTTTCAAAGCAATGATTTCAGATCCAAAAGTTGATGTCTCAACTGTTGTTTGTCTTTTGGAAAACCAAATGATCGGTGCATTATTAATGAAGATAATAACACCAGTATGAGATCTCCTTGTTGCCTTGCATCCAGCATGGTCAGCATCGACAAAACAGCTCATCGTCACATGTTTTCCCAAAGCTTCAGGCATATCTGTTGGTATGACTTCAGCGGCACCAGGATAAAATTCAGACCAGTCACATTTTTGAAATTTACTTTCATCAACACTTGGTACAGTATCATCAAAAACCAGTTTTGACCTGTTGTACTTTTTCAAATATGCAAATATATGAAACAACTGATTCAAATGCCCGATCCTTGCCTGTGCCAAATACCTTGACATCAGTGATACTGGCATTACTATGTCAAGTCTTCCTAGTTCACAAATCCACCTGAGAACTCCAATTAAACCTTGATAGTAATTTTGCAATTCAGGGTTCAATTCTTCTGATATATCAATTTCCGGTCGGTAATCATGTGACAGTGGACTAGATGCTGATTTTGGTAGATACTTGTAGCCATATTTTTCAGTTCCTAACTCTTGTTCGACTGCTGCAACAGCTTTCGCTGTGTACTTAGTGCTTGATAATGACCATCTTGGCTTTGAATCACCTTCAAAGTAGAATTTCCCAATATCAGCTCCCAAATATAGAGTTGGCTCTTCAATCGTATCATCCTTCAATTTGAACTTTCGTTCAATGTTTTCAAGCTGGAACTTTGGATCTTCGCCAGAACATAGGATATCATCTACGTATGCAATGAGCATTGCCCAGTATCTGGATCCATCTTTCCTGGTTTCAATTCTTAAGTGCACATCCGGATCTGCCTTGCAAGGTGAATATCCAAGATCTCTCAAATGCTGGGTGAGGTATGACCTGAAAGATGCACCAGCAACAGGCAGTCCATACAATGCGCGGACAATCTTGCAAGGTCTTCCTGCAAGGTGAGGTGGAAAACCATCTTCTTCTCTCGCTTTTAGGAAGTATTTCTCTTTAATCGGGGCTGTCAAATATGCATTTTGAATATCAGCTGAGAGAACCTTCAAATCATTCAGCGCTGCCAGCAGAAAGAATATTCTTACTGAGTCTCGACTGGGAACCGATGAATAAGTATTTTCTTTGGCCACTGCAGGGACTTTGTGACCGTCCCCTACCAACCTGGCCTTCCTTGTTAGGGACCCAAGCTTGATGTCAAAAATCATGTGGGTTGTTATCTGTTTATGGCCAACTGGAATAACATCATCATCAGAAAATTCAAACGCTGCCATATTATTTGTCATTTCCTTATGAATTGCTCTTTCCCAGTGGTCGGTCCCCGTTTTCTTATCAATAGCCAGCGCTTGTTTGATTGAATGTGGCAATTCAACTCCATATTTGTGAGTCTTCAACCAATACTTTGCTGTTTTGGCCGCTTTAAGGATTCGATCCTTCCTCCTCAAAATTTTGTGCACCCACCATCTGAAAGCTGGTGATTTTTCAAGATTATTGTTAACTGCATACTCGGCTAATTGCACTGGAAATGATTCTTTCACATCGCTTAACTTACACCATGATTCAGTGCCATCCTTCCAACTGGCAAGAATTCTCCAACCCCTAGTTGTCGGCTTATGGGTTTTCCTGCCATTTTTTGCTATGGTCGTGGCTTCATCATCAGTTAGTGCAGTGTTGTCGCATTCGTGGTCAATGAGCTCATCTAGTAGGGTGAACATCCTCCCGTCATCATCAACAGAGCTGTATAGACTTTCTGCAACAATATTTGCCGTGTATTCCTCCATGGTGCCATCAGGTAGTTGCAATTTATACAGCCTCGTGTCTAGTATGGGATTCTCATTTCTGATTCCTATTGGTCTGTTTTGCAAGTCGCGAACCCTGTCCTTGACAACGCACCTGAGTCTCTCATCACCTCTTTCAATGATTACTTCATTTCCCAGATATTCATCTGGTTCATCAACATCTTCTACCGATGCTTCTGGCTCAGCCATTTCAAGTTTCATATCCGGTGTTTTTTCTGGTTGATTCTCAAATAGCTCTATTTGGGGCTCTGGGTAGTTTTCCTGGAAGAATGATGCGCTGTCCTTGACTTCATCTCCAATCTTGGATTCAATTGATTTGTCAATGGCTTCCATTCTTCTGAGGATATCTCTGTCCCGCCATTCAAATTCCTTGACGGGTCTTATTGAATTTGTAGATATTGGTATTGCTGATTCGGTCAGGAGCCAAAAACAATCCCCCCCACCTACCCTATTCCCACAGGGGCCCAACCATCGCGCCAACCTTTCAACACCTCGGGTGGAAGAATCACCTTTTTCATAATAAAACACAAAATCATACCATTCTGATGAAGTGTATAATGTAATATCGGGCCTATAGCCATGGACCAATTCAAATGGAGTTCGCCCCATTGAAGAAGGGTTGTTTGATGCTGTTCTCTGCCTTATGTTTGCACATAGTTCACCACAAAATGACCATAATCTTCTCGGTGACTTCTTTTTTGCAGACTTGGTTGTGATTGCACTACCAAGATGGCCAATTGCTTGTTCTGCCCGATTTTGGAATGGGCAATGTGGCTGGATAAATGTCTGATGGATATGGTTGCGCTTTACAATTGAATTCCAGTGTGTTTTGTAGGTTCTTGGGGATCCTTGTTCTGGCGCACCATCAGAAATCAAATGCTCTGGAATTCCAATTTCATGAATGAATGTCTTCAGTCCTTGGTGGGCTTGTGATTTGTCCTGTATTGGTATAAATACTTCAAACCCATTTCCATTTGTAAAGATCTGTGCACATTTTTCTTGCCTCATAATACTCGTGGTTCTTGCATGCCATGTATCAGTGTACCAGGTTCCTTGTGCGACTCTCTTGTTCCTGAAGCGCTGCGTAGGCAGCCTCTTCATCAATGGTGATTGCAAATTCCTGAGTGCCTTCTGCGTCGTGACTTTCAATGTCTGCTCAGCTTTCTTAAAACTAATGTTCCAAGTTTTGGCTAAGCGTTCACAGTCAACCTTGTTTGGACCTTCAATTGTTATCACTGATGGCCCCCATTGATTTCTTCTGTCAAGAGACCTCCTTTCAAGTGTATTGTCAATTTCTTGCAAGCTAGGGGCCTGTTTTGATTCTGCTTCAGGAGCTTCCATAAAGTCAAATTCTGTATCATCAAACAAAAATTGGTCTACCCTTCGCGCGCTTGAAATATTCCTTACTGAAGAAATTCGATGAGCAATATTTCCATCTGTTGCAATCTGGCATTCAGTTAGCATTCTCCTTGTGGATACTTGATGGACCCTCATCAGTTTGCATTGCTGCATGACACTTGGATGCCGTTCTTTTTCGAAGCTGGTCTTGGGAAGTTTATTTGTAACATTACTAGCAGGTTCTGTTACAACAGAACTTTCCTCCATTGCTTGGTCCTCTTCGGTTGACATGGCTTGAAGGCTGAATTGGTCCCCTGAAATTGGATCTCCATTGTCAATGGCTAGCTCGGCCATCCTGAACTTCAGTGAATGTGGATCCCAGGGGGTATCATTTGTCGCTATCAAATGTTGACATTCGTCAAGTTCAATTCTTGTGGGCTTTCTTGTGGGGAAATATGAGATCACGTTTCTCATACTCAGTTTGATAAAAACTTTCTTCGGATCATCATCCTCCAGTGGAGTTTGAATTGTAATTCCATGCTTGGATCTTGGATCAAATTGGCGAGGTGTCTCTTCAACAGAGTTGAAATTGCAGTCCCTCACTTGATTTGGGCATATCAGGCTGTTTTTCAATTTGTCCCCAAAGTACAGTGCTTGATGGAACACTATGATATATACTTGGCCTGATGTTGGATTCGTCCATGCGGTAGCACAGCTTCCAATGGGTATTTTCTTGATGGGCTTGTATTCTTCAGAAAAAGGTGCAACATCAACGTGTGTTGTGATTTGATCAGGGTTCAGCAATACCATATTGCTTCCTGCTGCGGTAGTATCTGCATGTGAGTCTAACTCACAATATCCTTCTTCATTTTTCCCATCATCAAAACCTACAGGGACATTCATCTGGTATAATGACCGGCTCACCATTTTTAACAATTTGTGTTCTAGTGATAGTGTCCGGTTATTATGTCATTTCTTAGATTTTGATCCAAAACTGTCACCCGCGCCTTCATTTTCAGTTTCTTTCTTTTTAGTCTCAGCAGCCTTGAGATTTCTTTTCTTTTTAGCCTGTCTCATCTGGTAAAGCTCCTGGCGCTGTTCTTTTGACATTGTTTTATAAACACTTGTTGGGTAAGGCTTGCACTCAACTTTTCCTGTAAAAGTTCCAGTTGTCTTTTGCTTTTTGTTGGTGGTTGTGCCCATAGAATACAAACTTCTGGAACCTCTTTTACTCTTCCCGGTTGCAAGCTTTTTCAATCCAAGACGATTGGTGAATAGAATCAAACATTCATTGAAGTTGTCACGATAGTCTTTGCTCTCATCAATTGCATCTGCTTTTGCAGCATCAAGTCGTTCATCACTGATTGAATTGATAAAATCCCAAACAAATCTTCTTTCGTTATGATTCTTTTCAAATCTCAGAATTGTTCCATGAAAAGCAGTCCAATTTCGCTTGTGCTTGTTCCAGTCATAACCCTTGGAATCTCCAGTGTAGTGTGAATCTTTCATATCCTGGTATGTCTTATTCAGAACCATAGTGATATTGGTATCAGTGTAAGCATGTTGCATGAGAGAAATGAAAGCGTTTCTGGCATTACCAGAATTCAGTGCAGTGTTTTGGAAATGTGCCACATATTCCCAACCAGGACCTTTTCTTGTTGCATCACACAGCAACCTCCAGACAACGTTGTTGTCTTCATCGTACTGGTGACCTGACAGGACGCCACATCTTTCATTGTAATCACTCCAAGTTGGATAAGTATCTGTTGTACTTTGTCCGACTGTTCCAGCCCTGGCTTCATCAGTAACTTCTTCCTTTTCTTGGGGTCTTATGACATACAAGATTGGGAATCCCTCAGAGTTGAATCTGTATCTCAGGTTTTGTCGGAAGCCTTCCTCCCATTCCCTGAATTTTGTGAGATCCTTTAGCTCGGGTGGAGTTGCCTTTTCCTGTGATTTCACACTTGATTCCATCATCTTGATTCTGAATTGCTGCAGTTCCAGGTTGTTCGGGTTTGCGTTCCAGTCGATAGCCCTTGGCTTGACTCCAATCAATGGTTGATACCGGGCCCAATTTGCCCAAGTTAGGAGCCTCGATGATAGCCTGTTACCATAGTGGATACTTTTTGGATTAGGACAGTCTGGGCTGATAGATTTCAATCCATGCATGAACGATTTAATGCTTTCCTTGTTGAGGTCTGTAATTTCACGAATATTGGACATCCCTCCCCTCATAATTTCTTCAGCTGATTCATAGTTGATACCAAAATCCATTAGGCTGCTCCTGAAAGCTAGCTGTTCTGGGTTCAGGAATCTACCATTGTTGAATCCCCTGATTTTTATCCTGGGTTGGGACGACCTTCTTCCCAGTCGCTCAGCTCTTGCGTTCTCTGCATTTTGGTCAAAATCATTTCGACCGTCCTCATCATTTTCACTATTCGCGTCACCTGGATTCTCACCCCTTTTTTCTGCATCTCTCATTGCCCTGACTCTCTTCTTTACTTCTTGGTCGATGATTCTCTTCATGGTTGAGTTTGTTTCTGGGTCAGTCATTGCCCTTTCCATTACTCTCATGATCCTTGCATCGAACTCCGTCCGAGAACTGTTTCTCTACCCCCCGCGGGCTATCGCGCGGTATTTTTACAATTCTCGACCCTATTTTTTAAATTTCCTATCTTTTTAGGTCGCGTGTCTACTAAAATACCTCGCGCGTCGCACACCTTTACTTTCGAGACAATATCTCGTCACTCCTCAAATAAAATTACTATTTTAGGGTTAAGGATATCATATCCTTTCGTGACAAGCACTATTTTGTGTACAACTTGTGCACGAATGACTTATTTCATTTTCTCAACATGTTGCCACCATATAACGGGCTCCGACCCAAATCCTCCAACTCCAACTCAAATCCAACTCCAAACAATCCCATTTTCATTACAATGGATAGGGACCTGTCCCCCCCCCCCCCTTGTATCTCATAAACCAAGAACTCCAAAAATTGGTAGGATAGGCAAACGATTCTAGACAACAATACTAACAAGGCCTGCAAGTCTCAAAGGGATCTGCCGTACGCGTTAGAAGCAATAGGAGGGCCTAGCAGAGGACTCCAAATCCGAATTTTCACCTCCACAGAAAACACCCCCTCCAAACCCAAGGGACAGCAGATATCTCCATATTGAAGGCGCCGCGGGCAACGATATTGCAGGGATCCCTTCATTATACTAAGAAGGACAAGGCCTGCAAGTTTCGAATCGATTGATTGAGTGGATTGGAAGTATCTAACTGGCAAAGCTTTGGACACACGAGGTCCATTTTGAAGGGAAACAAGGAAAAAAAAACGGTGAATATTAATATCTCCATACTGAAGTCACCGCGGGCAACGATATTGCAGGGATCCGTTCATTATACTAAGAAGGACAAGGCCTGCAAGTTTCGAATCGATTGATCGAGCACATAAGAAGAATCAAACCGGTGAAGCAGAAGGGAGAAATTTGGTTGTATTTCAAGGAAGCAACCCAAATAACGGCGACAGCAGATATCTCTATAACAACGACACCAACAGCAACGATATTGCAGGGTCCCCTTGATTACATCTATGAGAAGACGCCCGCCAAGTTTCGTATTGATCCATTGAGCGGATCAGAAGGAATGGACTCAACATAGCAGAGTGACAAATTTGGTTGTATTTCAAGGAAGCAACCCAAATAACGGCGACAGCAGATATCTCTATAACAACGACACCAACAGCAACGATATTGCAGGGGCTTCTTCATTACATCTACGAGGAGACGCCTGCCAAGTTTCGTATTGATCCATTGAGCGGATTAGAAGGAATGGACTCAACATAGAAAAGTGACAAATTTGGTTGAATTTCAAGGAAGCAACCCAAATAACGGCGACAGCAGATATCTCTATAACAACGACACCAGCAGCAACGATATTGCAGGGTCCCCTTGATTACATCTATGAGAAGACGCCCGCCAAGTTTCGTATTGATCCATTGAGCGGATTAGAAGGAATGGACTCAACATAGAAAAGTGACAAATTTGGTTGTATTTCAAGGAAGCAACCCAAATAACGGCGACAGCAGATATCTCTATAACAACGACACCAACAGCAACGATATTGCAGGGGCTTCTTCATTACATCTATGAGAAGACGCCCGCCAAGTTTCGTATTGATCCATTGAGCGGATTAGAAGGAATGGACTCAACATAGAAAAGTGACAAATTTGGTTGAATTTCAAGGAAGCAACCCAAATAACGGCGACAGCAGATATCTCTATAACAACGACACCAACAGCAACGATATTGCAGGATCCCCTTGATTACATCTATGAGAAGACGCCCGCCAAGTTTCGTATTGATCCATTGAGCGGATTAGAAGGAACGGACTCAACATAGAAAAGTGACAAATTTGGTTGAATTTCAAGGAAGCAACCCAAATAACGGCGACAGCAACTATCTCTATAACAACGACACCAACAGCAACGATATTGCAGGATCCCCTTGATTACATCTATGAGAAGACGCCCGCCAAGTTTCGTATTGATCCATTGAGCGGATTAGAAGGAACGGACTCAACATAGAAAAGTGACAAATTTGGTTGAATTTCAAGGAAGCAACCCAAATAACGGCGACAGCAGATATCTCTATAACAACGACACCAACAGCAACGATATTGCAGGATCCCCTTGATTACATCTATGAGAAGACGCCCGCCAAGTTTCGTATTGATCCATTGAGCGGATTAGAAGGAACGGACTCAACATAGAAAAGTGACAAATTTGGTTGAATTTCAAGGAAGCAACCCAAATAACGGCGACAGCAACTATCTCTATAACAACGACACCAACAGCAACGATATTGCAGGATCCCCTTGATTACATCTATGAGAAGACGCCCGCCAAGTTTCGTATTGATCCATTGAGCGGATTAGAAGGAACGGACTCAACATAGAAAAGTGACAAATTTGGTTGAATTTCAAGGAAGCAACCCAAATAACGGCGACAGCAGATATCTCCATACCGAGGTCGCCGCTGTCAACGATATTGCAGGGCTCTCTTCATTACATCTAGAAGAACACGCCGCCCAAGTTTCGTATTGATCCATTGAGAGGAATAGAAGAATCGAACCGGTGAAGCAGATTGGGAAAATTTGGTTGTATTTCAAAGAAACACCCCAAATAACGGCGACAGCAGATATCTCCATACCGAGGTCGCCGCTGTCAACGATATTGCAGGGCTCTCTTCATTACATCTAGAAAAACACGTCGCCCAAGTTTCGGATTGATTGATTGAGAGGAATAGAAGAATCGAACCGGTGAAGCAGATTGGGAAAATTTGGTTGTATTTCAAAGAAACACCCCAAATAACAGTCACACCAGATATCTCTGGACCAACGGCACCAACAGCAATGATATTGCAGGGGCTTCTTCATTACATCTAGAAGAACACGCCGCCCAAGTTTCGAATCGATTGATCCAGAAGATCAGAAGAATCGAACCGGTGAAGCAGAGGGGCAAAATTCGGCTATATTTCAAGAAAGCAACCCAAATAACAGTCACACCAGATATCTCTGGACCAACGGCACCAACAGCAATGATATTGCAGGGTCCTCTTCATTACATCTAGAAGAACACGCCGCCCGAGTTTCGAATCGATTGATCCAGCGGATCAGAAAAAAACGACTCAACATGGATGGGAAAGATGATGGGCAAAATGTGGCTAAAAAATGGGCCTCCAAGCCCCCGCCCGGTTGCTCTTGTTGCTCTCGCTCTGCGGCTCCATCCTTCCCGGTGGCTGTTGCTGTTGCTTGCTGTCAAATCAATGAGTTGTTGCCATTGTCATTGCCGACGATCCTATTTGAATATATGATATGATAATTGAACAAAGTGGGTGAGTATCTATTGATGTAGTACATAGAGTAAGTAATAAAAACAGAATAATATAATCTACATGCCGATCGATTCGATGCTGATGTTGATTCGATCGACGCCGCAACTTCAGTGTGATTCGTTGATGCCGACAAATTCCCCGCACCTACAGGGAAGCTCGATGATCGTTGTTGATTCCGATCCGTTGATTCCGATCCGTTGGTTCCGCTTTGTTGTTCCAATACGGTCCTATGAAAATGAGAACAAACACAGAAGGGAGGAAATACATTGAGTATCAGCAATGCCAGAGGCAGTATAATCATTGTCTATCTCTCTCATTCTTACCTTTGCTTGTTCCGACGTCCCGACGCTCCGACAACCGTCCCGATGAAATTGTAGTTGCTGCCGTAGAATACTTCTTACTCCATGTCACGAAAAACAGTACCTTGTTCCTGTTGATATAATTGCAAGGGACAAAGCCAGTTCATTGATTTCAAGACGTATATGTAAGGCTGCAGTCCAAACAATATCTATCCAGCAAATCCCCTTCTCGTCAAATGCTAACTACTTCTTTTCCAGTACAAGGCTGTTATTTCGGACTAAAATAAATGAGAACGGATCGTTGTGCTCAAAGAGGGTCGGATCCCACGTTCTCGGACGGAGTGTTGATTGCAAGAACCAACACTCTACTCAAATAAGTCGGATGTAAGAAGGCAGATTATGAAGTGTATTTTTTTTTGTTGCGAGGTAGATTGTTTTTTTTTGTTGTGAGGTAGAAAAAGTGATTTTTTTTGTCGCAAGGTAGAAAATAACATTACTGTGTGTTTGTGTGAGAGAGATTTTTTTTTTGTCGCGAGGTAGAAAAAAATCATCGGTCGATCGAAGTAGGTACTACATCCTGTAGAATTCTACATGAATCCTACACGTTTTTAGTACTAGATAAATTCTCAGTACTGAATCCGCGTAGGTTTCTACACGAAAAGATGTTTACTTCTTACTACATAATTTTTGGTATTGAATCCGTGTAGGTTTCTACGCGAGTAGATTTGAACGGTCGAACGTTGGAATTTTCTTATTAGTACTGAATCTACATGCTAGTACTGAATATACGTACATGGTACAGGGGGGTAAATAACTTGCGAGAAGTCCACATATACGAACAAATAATTACTGAATTTTCGAACAGGATGTAACCTTAACCATATTGGAAACAACTTTTCCACACAGAACGCCCAAAATGATGTGGTTTGACTTTCCAAATGGCAAACATGAGGGTATTTTGGGTGTAATTCCAGGGCACAAACTAACTTATTTGGTAATGACTCCAAAAGTATCCGGTCCAAGCAATGAATACATTCATCATGACTCATCAAATGCATATTGGGAATAACTTTGTCACACAAAATGCACAAAATGTTGTGGTTTGAATATACAAATGGCAATCATGGGGGTATTTTTGGTGCAATTCCAGGGCACAAACTAACTTATTGGGTAATGACTCAAAAAGTATCTGGTCCAAGCCATGAATACATTCATCATGACTCATCCAATGCATATTGGGAACAACTGTGGCACATAGAATGACCAAAATCTTAAGGTTTCACTCTACAAATGGCAAACATGAGGGTATTTTTGGTGCAATTCCAGGGCACAAACTAACTTATTGGGTAATGACTCAAATAGTATCGGGTACAAGCCATGAATACATTCATCATGACTCATCCAATGCATATTGTAAACAACTTTGTCACATAGAATGCCCAAAATCTTAAGGTTTGACTCTACAAATGGCAAACATGGGGGTATTTTTGGTGCAATTCTAGGGCAAAAACTAACTGATTGGGTAATGACTCAAATAGTATCGGGTACAAGCCATGAATACATTCATCATGACTCATCAAATGCATATTGGGAATAACTTTGTCACACAAAATGCACAAAATGTTGTGGTTTGAATATACAAATGGCAATCATGGGGGTATTTTTGGTGCAATTCCAGGGCACAAACTAACTTATTGGGTAATGACTCAAAAAGTATCTGGTCCAAGCCATGAATACATTCATCATGACTCATCCAATGCATATTGGGAACAACTTTGTCACATAGAATGCCCAAAATCTTAAGGTTTGGCTCTCCAAATTGCAATCATGGGGGTATTTTTGGTGCAATTCCAGGGCACAAACTAACTTATTGGGTAATGACTCAAATAGTATCGGGTACAAGCCATGAATACATTCATCATGACTCATCCAATGCATATTGTAAACAACTTTGTCACATAGAATGCCCAAAATCTTAAGGTTTGACTCTACAAATGGCAAACATGGGGGTATTTTTGGTGCAATTCTAGGGCAAAAACTAACTGATTGGGTAATGACTCAAATAGTATCGGGTACAAGCCATGAATACATTCATCATGACTCATCAAATGCATATTGGGAACAACTTTGTCACACAGAATGCCCAAAATCTTAAGGTTTGACTCTCCAACTGACAAACATGAGGGTATTTTTGGTGCAATTCCAGGGCACAAACTAACTTATTGGGTAATGACTCAAAAAGTATCCGGTCCAAGCAATGAATACATTCCTCATGACTCATCAAATACATATTGGGAACAACTTTGTCACACAGAATGCTGTAAATGTTGTGGTTTGACTCTCCAAATGGCAAACATGGGTGTATTTTTGGTGCAATTCCAGGGCACAAACTAACTTATTCGGTAATGACTCAAAAAGTATCTGGTCCAAGCCATGAATACATTCATCATGACTCATCCAATGCATATTGGGAACAACTGTGGCACATAGAATGACCAAAATCTTAAGGTTTGACTCTACAAATGGCAAACATGGGGGTATTTTTGGTGCAATTCCAGGGCACAAACTAACTTATTCGGTAATGACTCAAAAAGTATCTGGTCCAAGCCATGAATACATTCATCATGACTCATCCAATGCATATTGGGAACAACTGTGGCACATAGAATGACCAAAATCTTAAGGTTTCACTCTACAAATGGCAAACATGAGGGTATTTTTCGTGTAATTCTAGGGCACAAACTAACTTATTGGGTAATGACTCCAAAAGTATCTGGTCCAAGCCATGAATACATTCATCATGACTCATCAAATACATATTGGGAACAAGTTTGTCACACAGAATGCCCAAAATGTTGTGGTTGGACTCTCGAAATGGAAAAGATGAGGGTGTTTTTGGTGCAATTTCTGGGCACAAACTTACTTATTGGGTAATGACTCTAAAAGTATCTGGTCCAAGCCAGGAATACATTCATCATGACTCATCCAATGCATATTGGGAACAACTTTGTCACATAGAATGCCCAAAATCTTAAGGTTTGACTCTACAAATGGCAATCATGGGGGTATTTTTGGTGCAATTACAGGGCACAAACTGAGTTATTGGGTAATGACTACATTAATATCTGGTCCAAGCCAGGAATACATTCATCATGACACATCCAATGCATATTGGAAACAACTTTGTCACATAGAATGCCCAAAATCTTAAGGTTTGACTCTACAAATGGCAAACATGGGGGTATTTTTGGTGCAATTCCAGGGCACAAAGTAACTTATTGGGGAAGGACTCAAAAAGTATCTGGTCTAAGCCATGAATACATTCATCATGACTCATCAAATGCATATTGGGAACAACTTTGTCACACAGAATGCCCAAAATGTTGTGGTTTGACTCTCCAACTGGCAAACATGAGGGTATTTTGGGTGCAATTCCAGGGCACAAACTACCTTATTGGGTAATGACTAAAAAAGTATCCGGTCCAAGCAAAGAATACATTCCTCGTGACTCATCAAATGCATATTGGGAACAACTATGTCACACAGAATGCTGGAAATGTTGTGGTTTGACTCTAGAAATGGCAAACACGATGAGGGTATTTTTGGTGCAAATCTAGGGCACAAACTGAGTTATTGGGTAATGCCTCCAAAAGTATCCGGTCCAAACTATGAATACATTTATCAGGACTAATCAAATGCATATTGGGAACAACTTTGTCACTCAGAATGCCAGAAATGTTGTGGTTTGACTATCCATATGGCAAACATGAGGGTATTTTTGGTGCAATTCCAGGGCACAAGCAGTCACATTTGGTAATGACTACCAAAGTTATTGTACCAGGCCATGAATGCATAACACATGACTTACGAAATGCATGTTGGGAACAACTTTTAAATGCATATTGGGAACAACTTTGCCACACACAGTACAGACAATGTTGTGGTTTGTAGATACAAATGGCACACAAGACAGTACGGTATGTTAGGTGCAGTCTACGAGATTCTACATGTGACTAGAGGATTGAAATACATAACCTTAGTGTGATCAAAAGTTTCCCTTCTGAAAAAATTATGGCGCGGGAGGGGTGGCTGGCACAGGTACGTGATCTACTTCTACAAATATAACAGCGCGCCCAAAACCAGACAACACACAGAAGAAGTTAGGGAAAACAACATAGTACAGAACCCACGGAAAAACTCTACACACAAAACATCGTACACATACTACACAAAACACCGTACACACACACACACACACGACACACACAACACACACAACACACAACACCGTACACAACCCGACAAAATTATTAGTACACACACATAACCACACAAAAAGAAACACATGATTCTTGATCGGCACCGTATTCAGTAAATAAAATACAAAAAATATGAATGCTATCGGAAAGACACGACGAAGCAAAAAATCCGAGGGGAAGACCCTTCGAAACAACAAAACCATCCGGCCCGGTGATCATCAAAATACAGGGGACAACAACGGTAAGAAAAAAAGAGTGAAAACAAACACCGCAATTACTAACAAAGTGAGTAACAGTAATACCACAACTATGAACGCATCAAAGGGCAACAGTAAAAAAAATGGTACCGACAACACAATTTCTACTACTACAAACACGGAAGAACAAAACACCATCAACCAGAGTAACGAACCAGCGCTGAGCATTACCAACACAACCACCACTACAGTAACGAACCAACAGAAAGAAGGAACAAAAACCAATGTGGTAGAGAAAACATCTAAAGGAGAAAGCTACAATTTAGAGGATGTTGCGGAACTTGTCATGAAAAAAATCCAATATGACAAATTGGCAGAGGAACTGGCAAAACACTTACGGCAACAAGAGAGGGAACCACCTATAGGGATGGGAAAGGTAGTAATGGTACCTAAACAAACGGAGGCAACCATGCAGGGAGAGGGGACTGATAATGCCAGCAACACAAGAGAACGAGCAGTAAGTACAATTACAGACGAATATGGGCTTATAATAGACAACGATATGCTTAAGGCTTTGAGTGATATGACTGAAACAGTGGACAAGCAGCTAAGGGATTACGTCAAAAAACATTGGTACCACAACATGAAGTTCCCTATCAATGAAAAGGTAACGGCGCATGTAATACAAAAAGCTGTTGAAGCAAGTGCGATCATGAAGCCAAAAAATATTCCACTTGCGTCATTCTGTTCCTTTTACAGGAAACGAGTAGGGACAGTACTGACCGCATTGAGGCACAACTCACAAACATTAGCGAGAAAAAACTGGATAGGTAAATACAGGTGGGAGAATTGGTTGTTGAAATTAGGAATTTTGGAATCTATTTTTGGTCCGACAACACTAACATGCTGCCCGTTGATACTGATGATACTTCCGTACAGACGATTACAGAAAAGGTCGAGTCCCTATCACATTCCCTGGTACTGTGGCAGTTATTGAAGGCACAGAATATGAGGACACAGGTATTTTAAACCATAAATACAGAACATACAAAGACGCGGAAGATGAAGATTTTTATTATTTTGTTACAAGAATCATGTCGGCAATCAATCCGACAAATTCCAATTTCAAACAACGGAAGGAGAGGCACTTGCTGAGTGATATATTTACTATAGCGGATGAAGCATTTGCATTGGTACTGATCTACAATGAGCATCATGTATGGGTGAACCAGCAGCGGCGAAAGGGTGATGCCACAATTCCGCGACAAAAAAAAAAATTCTGCGATTCTGACAGTGGAAGCAGAAATGGATGGATGGATGAAGGACGTGAGTTGTTCAGTGACTTGTGCGACAAAATTGGCGAGATGCGAAAACACCCAGAAACAGGAAGGAAATTGGAAGAAATGATGAGGGACAGATTTAGGAACGAAAGTTCAACAGATTACACCAACAATAAGCATGGCGATGCAAATATTACTAGTAGCAGCTCCACTAATTGTAGTGGACCAAAAAAGAAAAAGAAAAGAAACATCTATATTGATCCGGCAATAACAGCATCGATGAATGAAAGTTTATCTATTGGTGAACTAATGTAGAAAATAACAGTACATACATAATACAAACCTACTAATAATCTTGAGCTTAATTTTGAGAATCATAGAAATAATGGAGGATTCGTAATACGTTGCAATAGGAATAAATAAAGCATAATAGAATCTACATTTTAAAAAGGGAATATTGTAGTCGAGAAATAGAATTCACAATTAGGAGAGCAGAATTGAATTGTTGTTTGGTAGATTAATGTTTTGGAATTAATACTGACTCAAGATTTCTTTTTTATTCATGAATACAAGTAAGTGTTGTTCGTACAGAATAATAAGACTGAAATCAATTTTTTTTATTCGAGAGTAGAGTAATGTGCATCACGCGCACAGAATTGTTTTTTGTATTATTTTAAGGCAATAACTGGGGGTGGGAATTTCAGGGTGTCCAGAAATATTGCCGTGTTAAAATCACGCACAAAATTTGTGCGCGAGAAGTAAATTCGAACCCCGCGAAACAGTTCTCGGACGTCCTCTTCACTATCTGGATACTTGTCGGAATCCTCGTCCTCATCTCCATCAGGACCATTCAGATCTTGATCCACCTCCATTTTTGTTTCTTCTATATCACTATTTTCGTGTGCTCTGGTTCGTACCATGGTGGAGTGCGATATTTCAAGTGGAGTTTCGAATTATTTGATGGAGTATGGATGGTCGATTCGTGGGGAAGGTTCGAAATATTCGTTTTGTTTTTTTTCAGTGTGAGTCGGAGGTGGTATGTGGAGAGAGAAGGTAATCAGGGTTGGATGTGAGATGGTCGAGTGCTGAGTGTGATTTGTTTATCTGTTTCGTATTTATCCGGATCGAATTTCCGTTCCGGTTTGGTTATACTTTCTGACTATTCGGATCGAGTTTTCGTTCCGGTTAGTTTTGTGTGAGCTTTTGCTTTTGTTGCAAATCAAGATTGTGAGCTTTCCTATCCTTTCTTGGGATTTTGCTCATTCTGTATTTCTGTGGTGAAATTGTTTCCTGAGAATTTAGTGTTCTCTTTTTGTTCCGGATCTTTCCGCTCTTCGAGGATTGGTGTTCTCATATCTTTGGATTTTCGTTTTCTGTTTTCGTGCGGGCAGATGCTCTTCGCAATCTGTTCCTTCTTGCAAGCAGATGTTCTTCGCAGTCCGTTTCACCACAGGATACTTCTGGCTCAATCTTCTGGCTCACGTCATTTTTTGTTTTCAGTGAAAGATCAGTGTTCTCGAATATTGATTCCTTTCAACTGATGCCAACCTGGGCGGCTCTTTCGACTGAGCCGTCCAGCATCTTTTCCCTTGCTTGTTTTGCTGGATCTCGAAACCCGGTGGAGCCACCACCTTGGTTCGATTCTTTGGTCTCTTCTTTCAGGGAGACCGCCCTGGTGTTGGTCTGTTCCAGGGCTCCACAGGCAACTGCCTCTTTTACATCCTTGAGGGTTGATGCCGGTAGCTGATCAGGCTATTCCGGATTAGTCTTCGAGCTCAAACTGCGTTTCTCGGTGGGAAACGCCAATCGGTCCTCAGCATTGTAGGATGCTGGCCACAGCCCGTAGACGCTGTGGGTCTGATAAACTAAAGAAAGTGTGTCGTAACAAACAGCAAACGCAATCAGTCTTATGACCGATTGATTTAGTGAGTAGAACAATCGATGTCACATTTAATTCGTCCTTGTCGTTGCCGATCGACAGGTTAATTACTCGTCGTATCGTCGTGTCGATTACGGCATATTACCGTGTAATTCTCAGCAGTAAATTTAAGACATAAAACACACGCAAACCATCTTCGATTGGTCTTTCGTGTTACCGTATAATTCACCGTGATATTCTCATTGGAATATCACAGTATTTGTACCTTATTGTGTAGAATTAGTACTAGGTTGTACATAGATTTTAGGGCATGATAGTGTTTTAGAGTTGTTAATTCTTCGAAGAGTGAGCTGATGGGAAAATTCGGTAAAGAGACAAACCACATGGAAACGCTGACGATTATTCACTCAAGTTAAATAACCTTACGAATAAGGTTATTTGCCCTTATGACTTTTCGTACAGTACGCGTTACAGGGTGAATTCTTTTCATAGAATGGTGGCCAGGACGGCGAGATAGCTCTCCAGTTGGGTGGTAGCTTCAGTCCAGTCGATGGGTAGGTATGCCTTGGTCTTCTGGAGCTCCAGGGAGTCCTTCAAGGTGAGGGAGTTGCCTTTGGTGGAGATCATGGTGTCGTAGGCCGCCACAGTGGCTGCAGCTTCCTGTTCCCTCTTCAAGGAGGCGGCAGATCCACCGGGGGGAGTGAACGCCAAAGGGAGTATGCCGTTCGCCACGTCAAAGGGGTCAGTCCCATGAAAGTTGCCATCTTGGAACTTCTTGAGTGCCGCCGTGGTGACCAAGGGTGCCTGGATGAGGAACTCGGCGGCACATGTGGCCACCTGGCTCTGGAAGATCATATGGGTCTTCTCGTGCTTGCCTTTCTGTGCCCAGGCTTGGTATATGGGGGGTAGGTCGGCTTCCTTGAGCTTGCCACACAGCAGCAGCAAGCGCTGGGTGTACAAGGGGCCCCAGGGCGTTTAGGGTAGCTGCCAGCGTGGGATCTACCCCGGCCGGTTGGCCGGGTGCCGGCGGCTGCCCCGGAAGGGAGGGTTGCTTCAAGCCCGGGAGGTCCTGGTATAGTACCTGATTTCGCATGTACAAGGTCAGGCCTGGCTCCCCTCGAAAGGGGGTGCCGGGTGTGGCAAAGTGGACACCTCCATCAACGATGGTGGGGTCGGTACCGGCAGCTTGGAGGGTATTCAGTAGGGGGGCGCAAGTGAGTGCCAGGTTGAGTGTGTCCAGGTAGGGGTAGATGATGTTCAAGGCGTGGATTGGACTAAGGCCCTTGCCTAGGAGTAGGGGCACCAATTGGAAGGGGATGAAGCAGGCCTTGAAGGGGGTGATGACTTCCATGTGAGAATCATCGCCTAGCACCATGGGGATCATGTGGGAATGGTGAGCATGCTTGATGACGTCGAGGTGGCGGTCGAGGGACAGCACCAAGGTCTCGGGCGCCTGCTCGAGGAGGGCAGCATCCACTAGCACTAGCTCTCCGGCATCGCCTTCGATGTCATCCAGGTAGCCAAAGGCCTTGCCCTTGTTGGTACTTGGCGCGGTCAAGGGCCCCGGGTACTTCCAAAGGCCATGCACCAATCGGAGGCGCGCCTTTCCAGAGGTGTTGGTCAGGAATATGTTGTCGGCGAAAAATGCGGACTTTGTCGGCATCAAATTCGATCGAAAAAGCCGACGAAACGACGACCGAGGTGCGATACGAGATACGAATATGCCAAAGGCCGAAGCTTAGAATCAAACGCACCTCCACTACTTGGAAATCCCTAAGTGGTAAAACAATACCACTTAGGACTACAAACAAAAGACAGTAATCGGTTAGAAACAAGACATATCCAAAGACCTGACCAATAAGTGAACACTTGGAATCCATAAGTACATTCAAAAGAATACACTTGATATCCCGTGAGGAAATTACTTATTGCAATCAAGAAAATCAGTACCGATTCCGAATGGGCCTCCTCATCTACCTTAAATACAACGAACAAGCATACGCCCCATCGGATAAAACACTTAACCTCGTAAATGACTGATACCATCGAATGACCGATACAGTAAGACCGACACGACGCTAATACAGCAACAGCAACAGCAACAGAAGAATCGGTACGACGGTAAAGAAGGCAGTAACAAATACTAACCGGGGAAGATCTCTACCATGTAAAATACAGAGAGCCCCGACACAGTGAAATACACAGTAAAATAAGAGCGTCTCTCTGAGCTCACTTCTCTTTAAATTTTAACATCATATACCTTTGGTCGATTTTTAGAGTTACAACAGGTTATAGAGCCCTTATAACTTACACTTGTGTCCTGCAAGAGCACCAGTGTTTACCTTAAGCTACCTATCTCCAGGCCGTTCAGCACCTCCACTGTCGGTTAAATCCAGAGGAAATTCTGTGCTTAGCTCCCTGTGCGGCACATTCTCGGCCTCCCCACATCTCATTCTTTCTCTCTCTTTTCTTTTTCACCTCCCTGCTCGTGAATCAAGGGGTGTGATACAGATCCTACCAGAATCTTCTTTTGTAATCCACGACCAAGCTTGGTTCATATACCGACGATTGTTTCTCCAACGATCATCACCATCTGTGACCGGTTAATACAAGAATGCCGACGATCCTTTCTCCGACGAACGTTCTCATTGCCGGCTATTTCTCCTGCGAATTTGTTCCGACGGTCTTTCGGTTCTTTCCCCACGACCAATCTCCAAAGGAACGTTCCGGACATCTGTGACGACCAAGCCTGTTTCAGCCCGCAAGGTTAATTATCATCGACGACGATCGTACCCTTTTGCGCTTCGCCGCCCAAACGTTCCGGACGACAAAGACGACAACGGATCGCGCGCTGCCACAGAGACAACAACAACGACGGATTAATTACAATACAAGAACGCCGACGATTGTCCTACAAAACGATCAATTCGTATCGCCGACCCTGATTCCAACACGAACTTTTGTAATAACAATTAATCGCCAATAAATTGACGACGATATCAAGATACCGAAACCATGCGAACTCCATTTGACTGGACTCCAATCTTTGGAATCGAATTTAGATTTTCAAGCGCGAGCAATCCAACTGCGGCCACTTCCCTTAACAAAGCCTACTCTGAAATCATTGGCAAAGATGAACTCTCAGAATTCTTTGTGACCCGCGAGGATGAAGAAGAGGGACCACTCGAAATAGCTCCGGATCCACAACTCCACATCCTCAATTGCGTTGCAAAAGCTATTGCCATCAACCTAGTAGAGCCACCACCGGATGAAATAACAAAAGGCCACATTGCCAACCTCCTCGACAAATGTGTCATCAAGCATGTCAGAAATGGTGGATCTACAAAACGCATGAGATACAAAACAGAATTTGACGCCGCTGCAAAGCATGCCATTCGGACCAACACAGATGATGAACCAATTGTTCTAATCGAAATCACAATTACCCACTGGCGTTTCAAGAAAAATTGGCGCCCAGACCTATTCATGGAAGCCTACACTGGAGATCCACCATCAGATGACGAGGCAGACGTTCCAGATACACCTGCCGCAACGGCTGCAACTGTCTCCCCTACTGAGATGGGACAAATTACGACCCTACTACAACAACTGGTCAACAATGGCAACAGCAACAACAATAACAATGCCGGCGCCAACCACCAAGCGTCACTCGACTTACCATGGAATCCAGCAACCTTACCACCACCTGTCAAGGACCGATACTACAAGAGAGATGAATTCCTCACCAGAGATGATATGAAGGACTTCCCAATCACCTACACCGACTCATCTGGAAATGAAACGGTCATCAGGCAAAACTACTACCTACACAACCTAGGCAGCGGTAGAAACGACCAACGTCTGATCACTAGAAGTGGTGACTGTTTTGATTATACCAGAGCCTCTGACAAGTCCAAGGAAGCTGCTAGAGACAAACTGTTTCTCTCAGGATTCCCACAACTAAAGGACGCAACGGACCCTCAGGTTAGAAAATGGTACAGAGAAATCACAGCTCATTCCCAGCAACACCATATTTATGTACACCCATACTATCTATTCAGGCGTGAAGCTGATCACCTCAGAGGATTCACAATTGGTGATGACCTTCCACACGACCTACCTTCAAGATATGAATTGGCTATCAATGAATGGGGAAATCTCATTTACACGGCACTCAGATCTGATAAAATCATCCCTGATTCATGTACAAGTATGAAGGCCACTATTCAGAGCTTTGAAGGCGGACAGGGATATGAAGCGCTATACACAGTTATTGCTCAAACACATCCCAACTCAAAAAGGCCATCCAATGCCAGCAGAATGGTCAGAAACCCTCCCAACCAAGATGCAAATGAATCCCTTGAAGAATACTACTTCCGGTACAAGGATTATCTGAGACTTAGAGTGTTCCTCCAAAACCAACCCAGCACTATCAGTTCAACAGAAGAAGTCAGCAACCTTATTGCAGGAACCACTCTCTCAGAAGAGCTCTTCAAAAAGACAGAAGATGAACACGACTCTGATGACCAATTCAAACGAGACAAATACAAGGCAGGTAGGCTTCTACAAACCCTCCAAACCTATGAACAAGAGATCAAGGCTGAACAAAAGTACAAGAGGAACACCTCCAAATCAATCCAGCCCAAGCAACTTGCCTGTCTCAGGTACCAGACCAGGTCACCGGCGCAATGATAGGTTTCAAAAGCGCGCTAGCAACAGCACTGTTAGAACACCTTCTACTTTGACCTCTCACTCAATCAGCCTGATTGAATCACTTGGCTACCCGGATATGGACGAAGAATCTGACAACCCCTTCCTCCACCAAGCATACTGCAATGCTATCATGGCATTCGATAAGCAACCTAGTCTTTTTGACACATCCAGAAAATGTATTGTTTGTCACATGTCCGGTCACAATTTTGATAATTGTCCTGCATTGCAAGATATTGAGTCCCTGAAGAAACATAGGATTGCTGCGGCTGTTTTTCTGAACAAATCCAATAAACAGACCCAACAACTCTTAGATTCCACCCAACAAATCTCTCAGATCAACATTGGCAATGAAGATCAAGATGAAGTTCCACCTGACAATGCAGTAGAAGAACAAAAATTTTGCGATGGCCAAGGATAAAAAGTCTTCCTTGCAGCCACTCTATGACATCACCTCAAGATGATCTCCAAGGATTTGACAACATCACAGCGCCCCAAGTGAACAGCTTATGCCCCTCCTTGGACTCCAGCAGTGTCAGCTCCTACGAATCTGTCATAATTGGTGCTGTCAACCTCCTTCCCAAGGACAGCCTCCAGTCAGCAATCCCAATTGATGTCTACTGTGATATGGAATCACTCGGGGCTACGACCCCTACATTGGAATCACACCTGAAGACCAATGAGGATCCCAACTTTGATAGAGACAACCCCACGCCAGTTGATACATACAATGTGCAATCCCTAGTCCCACCGGACCCGATTGCAGCTACAGCCTACTTCCAACAGGGTGTCAGGGCTCAGATTGACACCGGTGCAAAAGTTTCCTGCACAAATCTCAAACACATCCTGCACGGTTACAAACCTTACACCAGGATAAGGAAATGTCCTGTCAGGCTTACGGCAGCAATAGGAGGAAAAGCAGCTACCTGCATCCCTGAAGGCTCAGGATATTTACACATCCCAGCACCCAACCACATAGGGTATCTCAAAGTCTTCTTCTACTATTCTCCCTCCCTGTCAACGACATTACTGAGTGAGAATGATCTCTGTGGAATGACATCTCGCATGCGACGTCAGTTCAGTGGACAGTCAATCCATAAATCATTCATTGATGACTATGACTCAGCTGCTCCACAAAACGGCAACCTCACCATTATTTGTCATCACAAGCAGAACACTGCCAGCAGCATTGTCCTCCATGGAAGCATCATTGATGGTCAATGCTATACACACCCAGTACAGCTCCCAGACATTGATATTGCATCTCCATATGCCAATTGTGCAACATCGTCCGCCTATGCTTTGGCGAATGACATGCAGTTCAAGGAAGCTTGTGAACTGGCCTCCAAAGAAGCCCTTAACACCTACAGATACGATGTATACACCAACCTTGTCACACTGCAAAAGTGCACCGAAGCAGCTCATGCTCAGTCTGATACCAGCGACGGGCCAAA